>OZ038450.1:397415-906447 GCA_964036195.1 Sphaerolaimus hirsutus | reverse complement strand
TATTTAAGATGTTCTGTGGCTACAGGGAACAATAAGGTGATAATACTGCTTACGTAGAGTAAAATGCGTGCTTGCGCGCAAAATTTTTGAAAATAGCGTCAAAAAGTTGTAGGAAAAGTTGCATTTCCCAGTATTTTTTGGTCTCACCCCGGGAACAGGGGGGTGGCTGCAGCCCCCCCCCGTCCCCCTGAATATGTCCTTGGGAAGTACAATCAAGCAATGTACCATTACCATGATCACCCGCCAGCGCAAGGTCCTTTACAATTGGCAGTTTATAATATTTTATGAATGTTGGCTGAAATGAATGCCCGACATTTTGCGCTGAATTTACGCTGTATACCTTAAGTGCTGCTAGTGCTGAGCAGCTTTTCAGTCAGACTTCAGTTGTGACAAATAGGTGTTCAAATTTGAGTGAGAAGAGTTTTTGACACAATATGTTTTTGAAGATAGTGTTGAAGTAACATTTGTGACTTTTGATAGTTTCACTTGACTGTATTTAAAAATTATATTGTTGTTTCTGTTGTTTGTAATTTCAAATAAAACTGTTTAAGCAACACATAAGAGCTTATTGAATACATATTTACTGTGTGTTGTCCAAACACCTTGAAATATCAAATAAAACTAAAATTCCAACAGGGAGATTTTTTGAGATTTTTTTCAAGCATGGGAGATATTCTCAGAGATTAAATTATACTTTCCAAATGACATGAGAGATTTTATTATATTTTATTTTGAGAGAGATTTTCTGAGATTATATTTAATTGTATTTTTTCAAAATCGGCCATTTTTTGGAACGCTAATTGGCATCAAAAATACATCATGTACAGCGCATACATGATGTAAAGACATCATTCCAGACGGCGGTATTTCGAGGGGGGGTTTATTTTTTCCTCAGCACAAAAACACCTGGGGGTATTTCGAGGGGGAAGGTTAATTCAAGGGGGGGGGGTAATTCGAGGAAATACTGTATATATCCGAAAGGCAAAATGTTTGGCTAGTATCCCCTGAACTCCCCCCCAAATCGCCAGCTAGGTATATAGCAATCTGGAGCGATTTTTGTGAAATTTTACCCAAATTTTCGGTCAAAATCAAAAATAGAAGGTTGAACTGGAAACAAAGGAGGAAAGACAGAAAATTCAGCCAAAAATGCCAGTACTGGACCTTTACATCACCACGTGTGACTGGGGCAGCCAGAGCAACAAAATGGCTGAAGAAAACTGGTATGATTTGTACATTTATAGCTGCACATTCATGGAAATTCAGCACCAAATGGCATCAAAGTCGAGAGGGTTGGTTTTGGTTGTAAACTTGCATTTGTACTAAATCGAATATTTAGTTCCAATTTTAAATATTCAATAATATTTATAAAAAAATGCATTTTTTGATGTTATATAAATAGTGAACAAGTTTGAGACCATCACATTGGTTCAGCAGCATGATATACATAGACATTGAAAATGCGATACGCAATGGAACTTCCCACTGCTGGGAAGCAGGTGTTCCACATTAGTCAACTCCGTGCTAATTTGATAACGAAATGCCCCCGTGCCCATAGGTGTTCCACATATCGGAGATCTATAGAGTTCCTCATTGAGGAGTAGAGTTGGCAGTGCGTTTTCACTAGTTGTCAGAAACATTCACTTTAAATGATAAACAAAAACAAATAGAGATTGTATGAATATGCATGTGCTCATTGCACATGTAGGATGCGATGTCACTGAAAATATTTGAAAACTTAAACCAAACTAAAATAAAGTTGGTGATGGAAAAGTGTCAGAAAAAGGGCGCCAAGTGGCGACGGCATATGGCACGTCGCGCTCGAATATTCCATAACCACTGCATATCTACGCACCCCCTGTTAATCGAATACGAAAAACAACCACTCAACTTAAAAAAAACAACGCTTTCAAATATTGTTTTAAAGGTCGACCCAAGGCACATTTTGTTTAGCTCAGTCAGTACAAAACTGGCTAAATTATATAGAACTGGCGCTCTTTCGTGATTTAACCAGATTTGTACTGACTGAAAAAGAACGCTGTGCGGCTGCTGGCGACAGGTTGCGGACGTTCACTAAAAACCCAGTCGAAGGGGCGTGGAGACTGTGCAGGGGCCACTCCTAGACCCTGGAAAGTTTCCTGATCCTGACAATGGTCAAATGTCATGCAAAGTTCTAAAGTCATTTAAGATGTAAAATGTAATGTAAAACGTCCGGGAAAATGTCAGAAAAATAATAACATCAAAATAATATTTGATACTTTACAGGGCATTTTACATGATTTTTGATAATTTATATAACATATGATACAGGGCATTCATTTTACATAGGTAACTTTTGACACGTTGCATGACATTTCACATGTTACAGGGTTTGGGAGTTGCACGAGAGACTGGATAAAATTACAACGTAGGACGCACGTCCCACATATGTAACGCGCCACCGCCCACCACGCGAGTAGCCTTTAAATTGTGCGCTTTCTAGGTTCGCCTTACATTCAAATTGAGTGTGATCATCCATCCTAACATATGGTCAAATGTCACATGCCGCAATGTGACTGTAACATAATGTGGAATTACACATGTCCGGTGGTGAATGTCACATGCCCAGAAGGTGAATTTCACATTCACAGCGTGAAAGTAACATGCCACTGACAAAAACGTGAATTTAACAATTAACATGCCCATCTCATTTCAGGCATCTGCTATGCAGCATTTTGTCATGACTTTGTATGATTTCATTAGATGCAAGCAATAAGCACACAGACATACACATTTTAGTATATCAGTAAGTACACAACACATGTAAAAAGGTGAGAACAAAACAAGTTTTAGTACAACAAACATTCAATGTAAAAATGCAAAAAAAATGCAAAAATGCAAATAAGAGGTATATTTTGAACAAAAGAGATCAATCCAAGAAATATGAATTTTTAACAAAAAGTGATCTGTGCAAATATCCTTAAACAGCTCTACAAAAAAAATATTAGAAATATTTATGATGCAAATAGATATTTCTTTAAAATATTTTGCAGAAAAAGTTTGAGTTTTCAAAAAAAAAATTAAAAATCTCATTGCTGTTATAACGTTCACCATTTACCGTAAATAAGTGTCAGTGCACAGTGTCAAATCCACGGAGATAAATTCAATAGTTCAGTGTACTTACTGATATATTAGGGTGTAAACTAATTAGTGTATGTTTTTTTGTGATTTAATAGAAATGCACATTCCTGCGTCCCATTATGTTGTACATTGGCCAATTTTGATGCTGCTCGAGTATGTTGGGGTTTGGGGTCTGGGCTATGGCGAATTGTTTTGGTTAGCACGAATAAGCCCCCAGTCCCGAGATAAGGGCGGTCTATAAAAAGGTGATCATTTTGCACGCATGATCTGCACATTGACTTGAAGCTTAATAACTCCAGCATTTCTGGGCCAATTTAGATCATTCAACACTTAAAATGATCAGGACAACCTGCAGATTCAATTTTTGTGGTGGGATTAGTGATGTGTAAATTCCTTATGCCGGTTTGACCCGGTTTATTATAATGATAAATAATTGTAATAATACTTTTCCAATATGGTTTTTTTGAACATTCTATCATAAACTTAATATAAAAAGAATAAATCTGGCCCAAATATTATTTCAATATCTTTTTCCAGTCAAAAGTTACAGCACTTCAAACTTCCACCTCCAAACCATAAATATAAAATATGTTGTCCTGATCATTTTAAGTGTTGAACGATCCAAATCAGTCCAGAAATGCCCAAGTTATTAAGCTTCAAAGTCAATTTGCAGATCGGCCATGTAAAACTATGTCTTTTTATAGACCCCTCTTATCTCGGGACTGGGGATTATTCGAGCAAACCAAAACAATTTGTCAAAGCCCAGACCCCAAACCCAAACATATTAGGTTGTAAACTAAATAACCTTAATTTTTTGCGATTTCACATTCATGCGTCCCATTCTGTTGTACATTGACGGATATTAATGCCGTTCAAGTATGTTGGGGTTTGGAGTTGGGGCTATGACGAAATCGTTTTGTTTCCTCGAATAATCCCCCAGTCCCGAGATAAGGGGGGTCTATAAAAAGGTGGTCATTTTGAATAGCCGATCGGGACGTTGACTTTGAAGCTCCATAAATCGGCCATTTCTTGGCCGATTTGAATCGATCAACTCTTAAAATGATCGGTAAAACCCACAGATTCCATTTTTGTGGTCGGATTAGTGATGTTTGAATTTCGTATGCTGATTTGACCCGGTTTTTAAACACCAGAAATTTGTGTTTCTGACTATGCTATCATAAACTTTAGATAAAGAGAATCCATCTGATGCAAAAATTGCTCAATATCTCTTACCAATCAAACGTTATAGCGCTTTGAACTTTAGCCTTCTAACTATAGAGATAGGTAACCGCATTAAGCGTCAGGAATGCAACTTCTCCGTATCCATATCCTTGACGCATCTTCGATGGGAGAAGATTTGCTTAACTTGCATCACTAATCCAACCACAAAAATGAAATCCGCAAGTTTTACTGATCATTTTAAGCGTTGACGACCCAAATCGGCCCAGAAATGGCTGATGTATGGAGCTTCAAATATCCGTCCAACGTCCTGATCGGCCATTCAAAATGAACACCTTTTTAAAGACCCCCGTTATCTCGGGTCTGGGGGATTTTTCGAAGAAACAAAATTTTTTCGTCATAGCCCCAACCCCAAACCCCAACATACTAGAATGTCATTAATATCCGCCAATGTACAACAGAATGGAACGCATGAATGTGAAATCACAAAAAATTAAGGTTATTTAGTTTACAACCTAATACTTGAACGACATAAAAATCAGCGAATGTACAACAGAATGGGATGCAGGAATGTGCATTTCTATGAAATCACAGATAGACATACATTCATTAGTTTACACCTTAATACTTAATTGTGTATGTTCGTGTGTTTATTGCTTACATCTAATGAAATCATACGAAGTCGCAACAAAACGCTGCATAGTAGATGCCTGAGATGGGAGGTGCATTGACCGGGCATGTTAAAGTCACGTTTTGGGCATGGGCATGTTACTTTCACGCTGCGCACGTGACATTCACCTTCTGGGCATGTGACATTCACCTTCGGGCATGTTGAATTCCACATTATGTGACAGTCACATTGCAGCATGTGACATTTCACAATATGTGACATCCGACAATATGTTAAAGTAGAATCACACGTTCAAATTGTACCCGGGCCCTGATCAAGCTCGTTCATTCTTTCCCTCGAATGTCACGCGCAACTCGTGTCAACCGCAGAGCGCCTCTGGACGTGGCGTCATCTCAGCCAATGCAAACACAGTTTTCACGGCAAAAAGTGCCGTCTTTCCTGTCAATGGGACAGTTCTACTATTATATGGGAAGTGCCGTGCCAAGTGTCTCGAGGGAGCGACTTTTGCCAAATTGGCTCCACTTTGACCACTTTCCTTCGGCTTCCACTTGGACACTAAAAGTGACTGGACCTACTACCGTATTTACTCGAAATACCCGCTCGAAATACCACCCCCTCTTGAAACACCCCGAAATAATTGCGAAAAACTGCAGTTTGTGATTTATGTAATGCAGCGCACACGTTATTAACAATGACTGAGTAACATTAGGGCGGGGCATATAACATATACCGTATTTCTTCTATTAGAATGGCACACCTCCAATAGAACAGCACCTCCAATAGAACAGCAGGTTTTGGCACTTTTTGCAAATTGGCTTGGAATTGGCGAACTGCGTTTACACTCAACTAGTGAGTAAATACATATACCTGCTTTGTTTTGCAGATATGAAACTTTATTCTGGAATTATGAAACTTTTTCTCTTCATTTTTTGTCGGCACAAAACGCAGTGTAAACGAAGTGTTAACGTTAACTCATGATTCTTTTTAAACACTAAAGTTCAAATGAAAAATGGATGAACAAGGTTGGTGAAAAAAACAGAACGGCAGCCTCCAATAGAACAGAGTTGTTAAAAGTACTGAACTTTTTTTAAAGTGAACGAAAATGTAGAGTATTTTATGTTACTCACACACGATTACAGAAAACTGTGTAAAAGGTGAGTAAAATACTTTTTTCCAGGGAAAACGTAAAAATAAGTATTTTTTGCAGGGAAAACATAAAAATAGGCATTTTTCTCACAGAAAATGTAAAAGTGAGTATTTTTCTCACAAATATAACATCTCGTCTGAGCTCGTCTATTACAAGAAATACGTTATATATATTTACGCTTTTATAGGTACCGCATTTCCTCGAAATACTTCCCTGTCGCGGGGGGTTATTCGTAGGGGGGGGGGGTATTTCGAGGAAATACGGTAAATCTATAGACGCTTATATTTACATGTTTGTTATTGTTGAATTTTTCTATGTTTGCGTACGTTGCAAACAACAAATAGGTATTTAAGTAGTGGGGATTATATCTGGCGAAATAAAAACGCTGCATCCTCCCCACCCGAATCACCCCCTGCCCCCTCAAAGTTTGCACTCTGAAAAAGAAGGAAAACCTCCCTGGGGGTTATTCGGGAAAATACTATATATGAAGGAGTGTATGAGACTTGGTTTTCAAGTTACCCCAGAGAGATTGTCAGTAAGGTGGTAATAAAAGACTGGCGCGCAAACGACTACGCTGGGTCAGCGGAGAATTTGTTCACGGAGTTTGTTCACTTCAAAGAAAAGTGAACTGCATGGCCTTCACGCTGATGATTAGCTGTTAAATAAGGCCCTTTTCCAAACGTCTACAACTCTTGCACGACCACACGATCCATCAGCAAATTGACATTGCATATGGCCTGTGCCATTTACGCATGTAAATCCATTATGCATCTGGAACCAGAGCGTATTTAACTATACCCGGCATGCTGAAAACATGCAATAAAACACGGGGCAGGCCTGATACGCACATCTGCCCGTTACGCACATTTGCCCGTTTTTTCACTTGACACATTTTCAAGTGATTTTCAGATATGAGTGAAGTGAAAAAAGTTTACTAATGTCATTGCGCAGCGTTTTTCACTTCACTCATATCTAAAAATCACTTGGAAAAGTGTCAAGTGAAAAAAACGGGCAAATGTGCGTAACGGGCAGATGTGCGTATCAGTGCACCCCCATAAAACACATGACCTAGTGATTTTAAAGCTGAAAATCTATAAAAAGTATACAAATCAAATTGGGTGAAAAATTAGGGCAAAAGTTCTCAAAAGCGATCCAAATTCTGTGGAAAGTGTCAATCAAATTAAAAACGGCCTTATTACATGCTTATTACAGGCTTTTACAAAGTGTGGGACTGCCCCCAGATCTGAGTGAACTATGAACAACGATGGCATAAAGATAAACACACATATTAAATATGGAAACACATTGAGGTACAATGTTTTTGTTTAACCATAAAAACACACATAACATGCACACGCACAAATAATTCATTCTGTGCACGGAATGGGTTGATCCATTGAATAAATAAATATGAATCGTTCTTGTATTTACACATTGGGTATTTGCAAATTGGGTACTGTATAAAGTTCATCAAAGAAATATTTTTATTCGATCGGGGTATTATTTGCATAAAGACCTTTGAGTTTGAACTTTCGTCGCCGGGAGCCCTAAAATACCCGATGATGTGTATGTGCACCGTATAACTGTTAAGGTACCGTATTTCCTCGAAATATTCCCCTCGTTTGACCCCCCCCCCTCTCGAGACCACTATGAAACAATTACCCCCACCTCGAAATACCCCCCAGATTGAGTGTAAAGAGAACGTACATAACAAATACTGCAGTTTGTGTTCTGCGTAGTGCAGAACACACGTGAAAACAATGTCGTAATCACGTTAGAACAGTGTTTATACCATCTACGTACTACTATTAGTCTACAGCAGAGTTGCGAAAGTGTATTTACACTTACCCGAAATACCCGGGTAAATGGGTATTTATATTTACACTTACACTTACACTTTCATCAAATACCCATACACTTTTTTTACACTTTCCTGAGCAAAATACCCGGGTACAGAAAGTGTATTTTTTTCTTTCAGATGTCCCTGTTTTATGCTGCAAAAAATAACTGCACAGTGCACACATGCAGTTATGCATTGAATGTACAAGATATGGCAAATGTACAAACTGGCCTTTGATCTCCAACCTTTGATCAGTACTCATGGTATTCTACAGTTTCATCATACTTTTGTAAAAAGGACAAGATCAATGGACCAGCTGGACACAAACTCAACTGGCTTTTGCATTGACAATTGCTGCATGTCCGATCTTGCATTTAAGCAGTGTATCGCATTGCTTCATCAGTAAATATCAACACTGAAAAAGTGCCATTATTAGTGAACTTCATACCACTACAGTATTTGCTACAGTCTGAAATGTTTCATAGAAGGCAGTAAAATATGAAATGATGCATAAAAATGACAAATATATTGATCTAAATGTGAAAACAGTGGTGTATTCTAATGCTCAACAGTGAGAGCTCTTTCTAAAAAAATTTTTTACACATACACTTTTTTTACACTTTCCTAGGTATTTTGAAAATACCTTACACTTTTGGTATCCATACTCAAAATTTGGAAAGTGTATTTACACTTACACTTACACTTTCCAAAAATACCGGTATTTTAACAACTCTGTAAATAACCCGGGCAGATATCAGTGGGCGGCTGCCCCTCCTCACTGAGGTAAATAGTAATGCACGTGAATTGGAAATTTGGAAAGTGTATTTACACTTACACTTACACTTTCCAAAAATACCGGTATTTTTACAACTCTGGTCTACAGGAGTCTATACAGGTCAGTTATTGATGCATTTTTCTACCCCGGTGTACATCACAAACGACGATTTTGTACTAGGATTTGAAAAAATTTCTGGCGAAATAATAACCCCCCCCCCCCTCAAAATACCCCCCCTCGTTTAACCCCCCCCCCCCTCTCGGGACCACTATGAAACAATCACCCACCGGGGGGTATTTCGAGGAAATACGGTATGCACTGCATAATAAGCATAGTTGTTAAAACGTATTTACGTTTACTCGATAAATACCGATACTCGAGTACTGCGTAAATACGTTTACGTTTCCTCCCGAAAAAATACCGGTACTCACTTACTCGCATACTTTTTAAAACTCCGCGAGTACCTTCTGTACTCTCCTGTGGGTATAAAATAAGTACTTTACGTTTACGTTTAGTTTCAAAAAAGTTCAGTACTGTTAAACAACTCTGATAATAAAGGATAGAACATCAAAGGTAGTGATGAAAACGCGCCATGGCGTTGGCGCCCGGCGCTAGAGCCAAAGCAAAAAGCGCCATGGCGCTTTTGGCGCTTGGCGCCATTATGCTGTGGCGCTATTGGCGCTTGGCACAGTGGTCCTGAAAAGCGCCAAGGCGCTTTTGGCGCTTGGCACAGTGGTCCTGAAAAGCGCCAAGGCGCTTTTGGCGCTTGGCGCTATTTATTGGTGGCGCCTTTGGCGCCTGGCGCTGGCATTTGAAAAAGCGCCAAAAAAGCCCCACCAACAGACCGTGAAAAATGCACAGCATTCACATATAAAAAGTATTTATATCACACAAGTGTGGGTACTTTGTGATATTACATAAATAGCATTTGAATGGGTGTGGACTGTGGAGCATTATAAGTGGTGATTTCTGCCAAAAAAAATCATTTTGTATGTTGAATCATTACATTACCATTTTTTGAACATTTGCATTTGAATTCTGCATTTGCTTTCATTGCTTTTTACTTCTGAGAGCACCCTATACCATAGAAGTGTTGCCTAGGTTGTACAAAATTGCTCCACATTTACTTACAATTCCAGCTAGTATTGATGTGTCATTGCAGGTGCAGATGGTCATAAAAATGCAAATTAGGCATTTTTGGCAAAAATGGGGGCAAAATTTCTCAAAAATACCCACTTACATTCTACAGGGAAAAAGTATTTTAAACACATTTACACATTAATCTGTACTCAGAGGGTAAATTAAAAAATATTTTACCATTATTTTTACTTTTCAGTTCAGTACTTTTAACAACTCTGGTGTGAAAAGGAACAGGTTCTGTGCTGATGCATTGGATGCTTGTACAATAATTGAATACAACATCAAATTTTTGTAAGATGTTTACTAGGAATGCTTTTTGGCTAAAATTGGGATACTGCTAGTGTGTTTTAGGAAGTGATATAGCTCACACAATCCGATAAAAATGAATATACGGACCGAAAACTGCGCCGCAAAATAACAAACAAAATCATTTTGGCGCTGGCGCTATTGGCGCTTGGCGCCATTGCCTCCTGGCGCCATTGGCGCTTGGCGCCGTGGTCCAGAAAAGCGCTAAGGCGCTTTCGGTGCTTGGCGCTCAAATGCTCTCGCGCCATTGGCGTTTGGCGCCGAAGTCTTGAAAAGCGCCATGGCGCTTTTGGCGCTTGGCGGGTGGCGCCAAAAGTCTTGCGCTTTTTCCATCACTAATCAAGGGCCAGTTCCGCAAATTGAGAAGTGAGAAGTAAAATGACAACAACGACGTGAATTGAGAAGTAAGATAAAGGCAAAGGCTAAGTAGAAGTAGGCAAAGGCGAAGAGAAGTTACTTTTTATTTTTATTTTTTTACTTCGCTGTTGCCAATTCACTTGCCGTTTCACTTAGCTTTTGCCAATTCACTTGCCATTTCAATTCGCTTTTACCAATTTACTTCGCATTTGCAATTTTACTTCTATCTTATCATTTTTCGGAACTAGCCCCTGGTGGCAGTCCCAAGCCCTGTAAAGTGTAAAGTAAAGTGTCAAATGTAAAGTCTTATGCAAAGTAAAGTGTCAAATGTAAAGTCAAATGCTAATTAAACTGTCAATTGTCATGTAAAGTTCAGTAATAAAATCTTTTCGTGTTTGTTTTGATTGACACTTTACTTTGCATTTGACTTTACATTTGACACTTTACTTCACACTTTACAGGGCTTGGGACTGCCCCCTGATAGACTGATGGTATTTATCTTTGCCTGGCGGACTTCATTCGTCAAGTTGCGTGCAAGGAAGAGTACGAGATGACTTTTACACATAGATATGAGTGTGTTCCATTTTTCATCTCAAAGAGTTGTCAAGCTCACGGTATACATTAAAATACTCCATTTTACTTGCCAAAACATACGGTTGTCAAGCCCTAGACATGTTTTTACTTGCCAGATTACTGTGACGCTTATCATGCCAGAGTATGCCAGTTTACGTGCCACAGTATTACAGTTTTCAAGCCCTAGACATGCCAAACAAATAAGACACTTTTCATACAAAAGTATACCAGTTTACGTGCCAAAGTATCACAGTTTACAAGCCACAGTCATTGTTTGCATCATATTACCACGCTCCAAATGCACACGTTAAAAAAGTACCAGATGCGGCATTTCCATGCGCACCAGAGGTGAAATCAAAGATTTTAACCGACTATAACGCGGCACGATATAACACACTCAAGTGGATAAAGCGAGTGCCAAAGTTGAGTGAGCGGCACCATAAAAAGCATAGCATGAACAAAAATGGAACAGGAGAGTGTCTTTAAAACTTGGCATATTGAGCATTTTTCACTTTGTGAATCAGTGTTCAGTGTGAATCAGTGAATCAAGTTTTTGTAATTGCATAATACCATTTTCCCATGTAAAATTAACGTATCATTTTTCTTGCCAAATATGCCAAATGATTAATTGAATATTTTCAATGTGCCAAATAATTTATTGAAATATTGTTAATTTTCTATCACTTCATTTTAGATTATCATCAATTTTCCATTAAATTGCAGGTATGGCAGATTCTACATTTCTACATTATGTATTTCATTTCAATATAATTTAACATGTGTAGTTGCACATACACTGAACACATTGTATATACCTATATAGAGAATGAATAATAATGGTACGGAAATGTATGTTTTGGATTAAGTGTGTATCATCTTACTGCATGTGAAAAAGCCCTATACAAATAAATTGGAAGGCAAAACTTCAGCTGGTAATGTGGAATACTACAGCAAGTAAAATGGCATACTTTAGATGAAAAACGGCACCTTAAATTAGCATGTAAACCATCATAATTAGCTAGTCAAGTAGTACAAAATACTCAAGTTTGGCTTGAAATGTGGCATACTTACAGCAAGTAAAGTGACACAGTTTGGATGAAAAGTGGCACACTAGAGCAGCAAGTAAAGTGTCACACTTAGCTAGTAAAGTGGCATAGTCCAGCATGAAAACCGTGAGCTTGACAACCGTAAGGGATGAAAAGTGGATGTCTCTCATAGATATTGCTTTCCTCTTCGATATTACACAATGATATTGTCTTTATAATCTATCGGTATCCTGCATTTGTGGCATATTGTCAGCAGATAATTGTCACATTGGGCGGAAAGCAATCAATCATCATCACTCGATCCCAAAAGCTTCAGCCTCGTTATGCCTTATTAGATATGCATTGACTTATTGAAACGAGTTTAGCGCAGTTGCGAAAACCTATTTACACTTACTAAAAATATATACCGTATACCGTATTTCACGAAATACCGCAGGTCTAAGCGTACTGATGACGAAATTACCCCCTCGAAATACCCCCACCCGAAGCCAGTGTAAAGAGATGGTAATATGGTAATAAAAACGGCAGTTTGTTATCTGTGTAATGAAGAACGCACGTTAAAAACAATAACTGAGTTACTTTAGGACAAAGGTCATATCAACTACTGTAGATAATCTGTACATGATGTACATAGGTAAATACCGTATTACCTCCAATATAAGGCATCCCTCTAATATAAGGTACCCTCTAATATAAGGTATAACTTTTGGCTATTTTGAACGCGACGAAATAAATATAAGGTACCCTCTAATATAAGGCATACCTCTAATAAGGCACAGCTGGCTGCGCGCCAAAACACGCAAAATAATAAAAATAGTTGCTAAACATGGCGGAAAATGATGAAAATGGTGCCGAAGAGCACTGCGATGACTCTTCGTCGACTTCCGCCGCTGAAAAGTGTGTCAGTTTACGGCGGCACTATTCACTTGAAGAGAAACTTTGAATTGTTTACCAGACGAAAATCTGGTGAAAAAAATTGAAGGTACCCTCTAATATAAGGTACCCTCTAATACAAGGTATAACTTTTGGCTCTAAAAATCTGACGAAAACAATATAAGGTATACCTTATATTAGAGGTAATACGGTACTAATATTTATCTATCAGTCTTTAGACATTTATCTACACAGGGACGTAAATACAGGATTTTTCAGCTGGGGCGGATTGTATACGGAGCCCGGTGAACGAGGGAGAGCGCCCCCTCCCCATAAAATTTGGGCCTGTAATAACGGAATGGAGATTGGAGGCATGGCGCTGGCGCCAGCACCATGGCAGTATAGGCGTTGGCGTTGGCGTTGGATACAGATAGCTGGCCGATTTGGGCGGGCAGCCCAAGGGGTCTTGAATGGGGGGGCGGGGTCGGGGGGTTGGTGGTTACCCCCCCCCCCCAAACCGTCCAGCTATCTATCTATCCTGGAGGCCGCTCAGCTATCTACCTATCTGGAGCGAGCTTTGAGAAACTTTACCACAATTTTCGCTCAAAATCGCTATTTTTCATACCTTTTTATACATTTTCACCTACAAAATACAAGTTTTTGTTTCTATTTACCTATTTTCAGTACTATATGCTTGTGTATACCCATTTTGAGCTATTTTGCACCTACTTTTAGCGATTTTTCTCCCTTTTCTTCCTTTTACACCCAGAAAAAGCCCAACTATCAAACCACCACAACCCCCCAAAAAATTTTTTTCCAGCTATCTATCTATCCCAAAGCCCGCTCAGCTATCTATCCAACCACTCGGAGGGTCAAAATTCAAGATACCCCTGGGCAGCCCCCCCCCCTTTTGGAGACCCCTGCTCTTACACCCACTTCAGGTGTCTTTTGGTGCAATTGGCAATATACCAAAACCGGATGCCAGGCCTAAAAACACATCTGGATGCCAGAAAAGTGGCGTAAAGTGGATACTGGCGGTTTCCATTCACATTTATTAGTGCAAAAATTGCATGTAATAAAGGTGGCCATATTTTTCGGGATCGGGATCGGGATTGTATAATTTTTGCGGGATCGGGATTCGTTTTTTTTAGATTTCGGGATCGGGATTGGAGTTTTGGGATCGGGATTCCGTTTGAACGATACCCCCACGGGGTCTATTTTTTCAGAGCGCAAATTTTAAATGTGTATTTCGAAAGGCGTATTCGAGAGGGGTTTTATTGTTTCCCCAGAATTTTTCGAGACGGATCGTAGTAAAGATTGGCTTTACATTTGATTGTCTACATTGGAAACATTGGCTTTGGCCCAAAACGGGTAATAAACGTGATAAAACAGGATATATGTAGACATATCAACTCAAAGTAGATGGCTACACATACTAGTATATTGTAGCTGCGATGCATATTGGCAGCAATTAATATTTACATCAGGTACCTATAGGGTTGGCCGATGTTTTTTTTTAAACGTTTTTTTTTTTTTAAACATGACGTCCGAAATGTTTTTTTTTTAAAAAACATCGGCCGAAATTTTTAGTACTAAGCACTAGGTATTTTGCAAAATTTTTGCGCGCAAGCGCGCAATTTCACACACAAATTGACATTGGTGGTTGTTTTCATTGGTTTTGTTGCATTTTTAGTATCAAAACATCCATTTCTATGTGCTACCATGGGTGAATAAGCCGACATATGTTGCTGTAATATACTAGCAGGATTCTCTCCGACCTTCGGTCGGGTTTTGTGGTTCTCTACAATTAATACCATTGGAGAAAATATGATACTTTAGTTAAGTTTGCCCACATGCTAGGCATGTGTTTTGAAATGCGGTATGTAATCTACCAACAATAACAAGACCAATACCAAAGATGCAATGTTTTGGAATGGATTTTTGTTAACTTCTGTAAAATGGTTGGGCATGAAACTCGGTAGTAAAATGTAGACAGTTTGCGATTTGGTATGATGGTGTGCAGTGTGCAATCTGTGTGGTATAGGTTTTGTGATATGATAGTGTGGTTTTTGCAAGGTGTCAAACTTTGTTGTAATCTTCAATTGGTTACATTTGTGCTTTGCTGTTCTTTTTGTGTTTGTAAATCCTTGTGGTATAAATTGTAGAGAACCACAAAACCCAACTGAAGGTTGGAGAGAATCCTGCTATAGGTACCCACTACTCAGAGGCTTGCAAAAACTGACACCCCAATGGGGACCCCCCTCCAAATGGCACCCCCTGGGGAACCTCCCAAAAGTGGCACCCCCTGGGAACCGCCCAAAAATGGGACCCCCTAGGGCCCCACAAATATGGCACCCCCTGAGGACCACCAGAAAATGGCACCCCATAGGGCCCCCCCAAAAATGGCACCCCCTTGGGACCCCATAAAAATAGCACCCCCTGGGGACCCCCCAAACATGGCACCCCCTAGGAACCCCCACAAAAATGGCACCCCCTGGGGACCCACCCAAAGTTGGCTCCCCCTGGGGACTCTCCAAAAATGGCACCCCCCTGGGGACCCTGTGCATTCTGTGTGGTATAGGTTTTGTGATATGATAGTGTGGTTTTTGCAAGGTGTCAAACTTTGTTGTAATCTTCAATTGGTTACATTTGTGCTTTGCTGTTCTTTTTGTGTTTGTAAATCCTTGTGGTATAAATTGTAGAGAACCACAAAACCCAACTGAAGGTTGGAGAGAATCCTGTTATAGGTACCCACTACTCAGAGGCTTGCAAAAACTGACACCCCAATGGGGACCCCCCTCCAAATGGCACCCCCTGGGGAACCTCCCAAAAGTGGCACCCCCTGGGAACCGCCCAAAAATGGGACCCCCTAGGGCCCCACAAATATGGCACCCCCTGAGGACCAGCAAAAAATGGCACCCCTTAGGGACCCCCCAAAAATAGCACCCCTGGGGACCCCCCAAACATGGCACCCCCTAGGAACCCCCACAAAAATGGCACCCCCTGGGGACCCACCCAAAGTTGGCTCCCCCTGGTGACTCTACAAAACCCAACTGAAGGTTGGAGAGAATCCTGCTTTAGGTACCCACTTCTCAGAGGCTTGCAAAAACTGACACCCCAATGGGGACCCCCTCCAAATGGCACCCCCTGGGGAACCCCCCAAAAGTGGCACCCCCTGGGAACCGCCCAAAAATGGGACCCCCTAGGGCCCCACAAATATGGCACCCCCTGAGGACCACCAGAAAATGGCACCCCTTAGGGACCCCCTAAAAATGGCACCCCCTTGGGACCCCCCAAAAATAGCACCCCCTGGGGACCCCCCAAACATGGCACCCCCTAGGAACCCCCACAAAAATGGCACCCCCTGGGGACCCACCCAAAGTTGGCTCCCCCTGGGGACTCTCCAAAAATGGCACCCCCCTGGGGACCCCCCCTCAAAATGGCACCCCATATGGACCCCCCCCCCCGCAAAAAAAAATATAGCACCCCCCTGAGGACCACCAAAAAATGGCACCCCTGGGGACCACCCAAAAAATGGCATCCCATGTGGACCCCCTTGAAATGGCACCCCCATATGTACCTCCAGAAAATGGCACCCCCTGGAGACCCCCCAAAAATGGCACCCCATGGGGACCCCCTCTAAATCCTGTAAACACAGCCCCTAGTTTGGAAACTCCTGTAAACTCAGCCCCTAATTTGGAAAATGGTATGAATATTTCAAAAAATCACTATCATCAATCCACAAATGCATCAATTCACAATTTTCATTTTTTTAGCCCCAGGGGTTAGACTTAAAAAGTTATGGTAATGTAGAGTAGAAATGGAGTGCACATCTCAAATCAGTGCAATAAAAAACCCACAAATGCATCATTTCACAAATTGAAAGTTTTTGTGCCCAGGGGTTCATTATCAGGGTTTTAGTAATGTGGTGTCAAAATGGAGTGCATATTTGAAATCGCTACAATCAGAAACCCACAAACACATCATTTTATGATTTGAAAATTTTTGGCCCTGGGGGTTCATTTTCAGGGTTATGGTAATGTAGTGTCAAAATGAAGTGCATATTTCAAATCAAGGCAATCAAAAAGCCACAAATGCATCATTTCACAATTTCTAATTTATTAGCCCCATGGGTTCAATTAAAGGCTTACAGTAATGTAGAGTTGAAATTGAGTCATTTCAAATCAGTGCAATTAGAAACCTGCAAAATGCATCATTTCACAATAAGAAATTTTTGGGTGTAGGGGTTCAATTTCAGGGTTTTAGTAATGTAGTGTCAAAATGGAGTGCATATTTGAAATCGCTACAATCAGAAACCCACAAATGCATCATTTTATGATTTGAAAGTTTTTGGCTTAGGGGGTTCATTTTTATGGTTATGGTAATGTAGTGTGAAAATGAAGTGCATATTTCAAATGAGTGAAATCAGAAACCTGAAAATTTATGATTTCACAAATTGAAAGTTTTTGGCTCCAGAGGTTCATTTTCAGGGTTATGGTTATGTAGTTTTCAGGGTTTTGTAGTGTCAAAATGGATTGCATATTTCAAATCAGTGCAATTAGAAACCCACATCAAATCATTTCACAATTTCTAATTTTTTAAGCCCTGGGCATATTTGAAATTGCTACACTCAGAAACCCACAAATCCATCATTTTATGGTTTGAAAGTTTTTGGCCCAGGGGGTTCATTTTTAGGGTTATGGTAATGTAGTGTCAAAATGAAGTGCATATTTCAAATGAGTGCTTTCAGAAACCCGAAAATGCATCATTTCTCAAATTGAAAGTATTTGGCCCCATGGGTTCATTTTTAGGGTTATGGTAATGTAGTGTCAAAATGGAGTGCATATATCAAATTGGTGCAATCAGAGACCCAAATTTGAAATCAGTGCAATCAGAAACCCAAAAATGAATGATTTCACAAATTGAAAGTTTTTGGCTCCAGAGCTTCATTTTCAGGGTTATGGTTATGTAGTTTTCAGGGTTATGTAGTGTCAAAACAGAGTGCATATTTCAAATCAGTGCAATTAGAAACCCACATTGAATCATTTCACAATTTCTAATTTTTTAAGCCCTGGGCATATTTGAAATCGCTACACTCAGAAACCCACAAATCCATCATTTTATGGTTTGAAAGTTTTTGGCCCAGGGGGTTCATTTTAGGGTTATGGTAATGTAGTGTCAAAATGAAGTGCATATTTCAAATGAGTGCTATCAGAAACCCAAAAATGCATCATTTCTCAAATTGAAAGTATGTGGCCCCATGGGTTCATTTTTAGGGTTATGGTAATGTAGTGTCAAAATGGAGTGCATATATCAAATTGGTGCAATCAGAGACCCAAATTTGAAATCAGTGCAATCAGAAACCCAAAAATGAATGATTTCACAAATTGAAAGTTTTTGGCTCCAGAGGTTCATTTTCAGGGTTATGGTTATGTAGTTTTCAGGGTTATGTAGTGTCAAAACAGAGTGCATATTTCAAATCAGTGCAATTAGAAACCCACATTGAATCATTTCACAATTTCTAATTTTTTAAGCCCTGGGCATATTTGAAATCGCTACACTCAGAAACCCACAAATCCATCATTTTATGGTTCGAAAGTTTTTGGCCCAGGGGGTTCATTTTAGGGTTATGGTTATGTAGTGTCAAAATGAAGTGCATATTTCAAATGAGTGCAATCAGAAACCCGAAAATGCATCATTTCTCAAATTGAAAGTATTTAACCCCATGGGTCCATTTTGAGGGTTATGGTAATGTAGTGTCAAAATGGAGTGCATGTATCAAATCAGTGCAATCAGAAACCCAAATTTGAAATCAGTGCAATCAGAAACCCAAAAATGCATCATTTCACAAATTGAAAGTTTTTGGCCCCAGTGGTTCATTTTCAGGGTTATGGTAATGTAGTGTCAAAATGAAGTGCATATTTCAAATGAGTGCAATCAGAAACCCAAAAATGCATCATTTCTCAAATTGAAAGTATTTGGCCCCATGGGTTCATTAACGGGTTATGGTAATGTAGTGTCAATGGAGTGCATATATCAAATCAGTGCAATCAGAAACCTAAATTTGAAATCAGTGCAATCAGAAACCCAAAATTGCATCATTTCACAAATTGAAAGTTTTTGGCCCCATGGGTTCATTAACGGGTTATGGTAATGTAGTGTCAATGGAGTGCATATATCAAATCAGTGCAATCAGAAACCTAAATTTGAAATCAGTGCAATCAGAAACCCAAAATTGCATCATTTCACAAATTGAAAGTTTTTGGCCCCAGTGGTTCATTTTCAGGGTTATGGTAATGTAGTGTCAAAATGGAGTGCATTATATATCAAATCAGTGCAATTAGAAACCCACAATGCATCATTTCACAATTTGAAAGTTTTGGCCCCATTTTGGGTTCAATTTCAGGGTTATTGTAATGTACTGTCAGAATGGAGTGCATATTTCAAATCATTGTAATCAGTAACCCACAAATGCATTATATCACAATTTATATTTTTTAGCCCCGGGGGCCTCACTTAAGGATTATGGTAATGTTATTGTTAACTCCCATAAACTCAGCCCCTAATTTGGCAAACACCCATCAACTCAACTCCCATAAACTCGGCCTCTAATTTGTGAACTTGTGTCAACAGCCCCTTATTTTTAAACCTCTGTCAACTCAACCCTAATTTATAAACACCCATCAACTCAACCCTCAATTGTAAACTCAGCCCCTAAAAACTCAAGTCAACCCCCTATACATGTGCAATTGCATTCTTGGGAAGCAACTTTGCCATCTACTAACCCTGTTTGTCAAGATTGTGGATCGTGTTTGTAAAGGGCATTTGTACTAATAAATAGTGACTGCATTGTGTGCAAAAACACACACGAATTGGGCACAATGAGGCCTGTGATTGTGCGTCCTATCTTTTACATTAGGCATACCTAGCACGCAATTCTTTCACAATTGTATATGTTTTGATAATATTGAGGTAATGTGCTTCCATGTACCTCCACAGTGTGTAACTTCACTTCCAAAGTAACAACCTCCTTTTATAACCTTGTTTGATCACCATTCCGTGCCAAACTTTACCTGAAGTCACGAACATTCGACTATAAGGCGATATACGAACGATATGTCGACAAAAAATGGATATTTTTGACACAAATCACCACTTATAATGCTATCCCATGGCTCCACAGCCATTATATGGTCATATTTAACATCACAGAGTATTGCCAGTGTCTGAAATACCTATATATGTTGACACTAGGTCATATCTGGAAGCTTTTAAAAAAAAAACGTTTTTTTTTAAAAAAACGTTGTTTTTTTTAAAAAACATCGAGTTAAAAAAAAACGTTTTTTTTCCAACCTTAGGTACCTATATTGCATGCATGATGTACCTTACCCCAGACGGGGGTATTTCGAGGGGGGTTAATTTTTTGCCTCGCTCTAAAAGACCTGGGTAAATTTCGAGGGGGATTAATTCAAGGGAAATAAGATAGCATTTCGAGGAAATACGGTAATTGCAACAAACAATGCCACGTACCAAAATTCAGAATTTAAATGACACCATTGAAAGTCCTATATTATACTTGAGAAAGAAATGTGAGAGATGACAAGAGACATTTCGAGAGATGAACGAGCGATTTTCTGTAAATAATGTCAAATGAAATAGAACAAAGCATCACTTATAAATATTAATGATGGCTGCATATTTGTGAGTGCAGTGATGAAGGAATCTTGAAGAACGGCGCATTATTTACAATTTTCAACTATAGATTGATTCCTCTAGCTTAAATAAACACATCGATTTGTATCGAAAAGTGAGTAAAAATGCATTACGGAGCGCACATGCAACATTCCTGATCTAACGCTTTTGCTTTCGCAATTAAAATGCATTGCGCAATTTATCAATGTGCCGTAATACTTCGATAAACACCCCGGGGGAGTACCGTCTTACCTCGACATATCCCCCCTTGAATTAACCCCCCCCCCCTCGAAATACCCCCCATAAATTTCGGCAGAGGAAAAAATAAATCCCCCCTCGAAATACCCCCCCCCCCTAAAATTGAGTGTAACGTGAACGTACATGACAAATACCGCAGTTTGTGATCTGTACAATGCAGAACACACGTTAAAACTGATGAATAAGTGACGTTAGGGAAGGGTTTTGTGTATATATACAGTAATATATGCCTATAAACACATATAAATCTATGTGATTGTTCGATTTTTCTACGTCTGCGTATGGGGAATTTCCAATAATTTCTGGCGAAATTATAGACCCCACCTCGAATAATCCCCCCCCCTCGAATTATCCCCCCCTCAAATTTTGCTGGCGAAATAATAAACCCCCTGGGGGTATTTCGAGGGATTACGGTATATGTATTTCGCCAAATTATTAACACATGGGTTCGGGAACTTTTCGCGCGTTGTGGGGAGGGGAGGTGGCTGTGAGGGATTTGGAGTTCTTGTTGCAAATTTGTTCCGCCCAAAAGAACTATTGGCTGAATCTACTAAAGACTTTGTAAACGGATGCTCTTTCTGCCGTAAAATAGTATTATCCTTGTTTTCATGTTTTGCGTGATGCATTCTATATTAACCAACTTAGTAGCGGGGCGTATTCAATGGGGGTTATCAAACTGGAAGCATTAGTCGAGATAATACGGTAGATTACTAAGCTAGCATAAGAGCAAACTCAACAGAATACCTGCACACTGACGTGTCGATGCACAAGCCAGGCGCTCGTTCATGCGATCGGCTGTGTGAAGATTAACACTCAATGGTATTTAACCTGGCTTAATGGTTGATATCAGATCATCACAGGGGGGGTTTGCTCATGAAATAGGTATACCTATATTGGTAATTCAGTACATCATATATATCTTGTGAAATAGATGAATAAATCAGACCATTACTGGATAGATTCCACATGAAAAATATCAAAAAGAAACACAGAATATCATAACACAGAATAAATTACATTATTATAAATTGTAATATATATCTTGTGACATAGATGAATAAATCATACTGGATAGATTCCACATGAAAAATATCAAAAGAAACACAGAATTTCATAACACATAGTAACACAGAATAAATTACATTATTACACAGAATATAGGTATTTATTTATAAAATGAAATTATGAAATTTATTAAAATAGATCAAGCAACACAGAAAATGAATGGTTTCTAAAAAAATCGAATTTGGTATACTCGGCGGACCGCTTGCTATGCATTTTTCTGTAGGAAACACTCCTTCATGACGTCAAAGCTTATAAAATAAAATTTGTTCCAGCACAAAAAAAGAAAAATCGTTTCAGGAAAAAACATTCGTCACTTGTCCGCGACTCCGCCTTTTTCTTTTTAAAATATTTTTCTTTTTCTGTGAAAGTGCATACATAAGTATCTTGCTCGTGCCTTATCGACTAGGACATAAATTCTTTTGGGCGCATACTTTGCGGTCCGCCGAGTAAATATAAATATCTATATATACATTATCAGCCAATTTGTAATGACAATTGAAAACATTGATATGTAAACAAGTGTAAAAGCTAAAAATGTAATGCGTTCAATCGCAGATTGATTCAAAAGAAGTTGAAAAGTGAAGCAGTATGTAAAAATGGCATAAAGCATGCAGAACGAAATACATTCCCGCCGTGGTGTTCCGTCCAATCCCGCTGTATCCTAATCTAAATGCTAAAAAATTGCACTCAACCGCGCGCTTTCCGCAATAAATCAGGGCTCGTTTTTCCCGCTTTGCGCGAATTGAAATGGGCAACGCAAAAAACATGCGGTGAAAATTACTTCCGGCCCAGTTTTGTTGACCCATTCACACCTCGCCTGTACGCACTTGGCAATCCACAGCCCCCCCCCCCCCACCGACCCCACCCACAGCAGACCGCAAAGTATGCGCACAGAAACTACTTATGTATTGAACGATAAGCGCTATGGCGCTTCTGGCGCTTGGCGCCATTTTGCTCTGGCGCCATTGGCGCTTGGTGATAGGGGTCGGAAAAGCGCCATGGTGCCAAAGTTCTGGCACTTTTTACATCACAACTCAGCAGTGAGTAAAATAACAATACATTACATTTAAGTATACTTTTTAAAAGTTCATTCCTTTCACAACTCTGTAGGACTGTAGACATGTTCTCTATGTCTTCTAATACAAGAGCACCCTTCTATTTGTCATTAACTTATTTCCTGCCATTCAATTAGAGGTTTTTTTCTATTAGAGGCTGCCGTTCTATTTTTTCATGAGTGAAAACAAGTGCCAGGTATCATAGTTGTTAAAACATATTTACATTCACTCGAAAAGTATGTATACTGGAGTACTGTGTAAATACATTTATGTATACTTTGAAAAAAGTACCTGTGTACTTTTTGAAAGTACTCGAGTACAGAAAACGTATTTCATATAGGCTTTGTTAGAGGATTTTTCAATGCATAGGTGGCAAAAAGGGAGAAAAACGTGTAAAATAGGTAAGAATTTTGAAAACTAGCTCAAAATATGGAAATAATATGTGAACTAGAGAATTAGAAAATTAAAATGGTCAAAAAGGTATGAAAATTTGTGAATCTGAGTGACAATTGGGGCAAAATTCTTTAAAAATACTCACATTTATGTTTTCTTGGGGAAAAAGTATTTTACTCATGTTTAATCCTGAGTAAAGTAAAAAAAATTACTTCAGGTATTATGTACTCAGGGGGTGAGTAAAAAAGAAATACTTTACATTTATGTATACTTTGAAAAAAGTTTGGTACTTTTAACAACTCTGCCAGGTATGTGCTTGGAAGTATACTGTAAATGTATGGTGGTATGCTGAGGTAAGGTATTCTATTAGAAGAAATATTTAAGTGTTATATTTCATGTACAAAATTTAAGTCACTCGACAAAAAACACACTACAAATGGCACAGTTTCTAAATGCACAAAATTTAAAGCAAAAACAAAATCAAATTGAAATGAAATTGACAAAGCCGTGTGCCAAGTGTGGCGCAGCTACACCGCCCTCGGCCCGTGCTGCAAAAGCCGCGGCTCCGTTTGCAATTTGCAGCTGACCGCGAAGGTGTAGGGATTTTTAACCTTTCCGATTGGCAAGCTCTCGATTGGTAAGCCAAAGTATGTTGACGGGTAAGCCAACAAAGCCAGACACAGCTTAAAAAAGTATCTCGATTTTTAACCCAAGGTATGTTGATAAAGCCAAGGGTTTAGTAGGGGGGGGGGGGGGTTGGGGGGGGGGTGTTTACCTATCCCGGAGGCCCGCTCAGCTTTCTATCTATCCTGGAGTCAAAATTTTGGGCCACTATCCCCTAACCCCCCCCCCCCCAAATCGGCCAGCTATCTATTTATCTGGAGTGATTTTGAAGAAATTTTGCCCCATATTTTGCTCAAAATCGCTAATTTTCGCACCTTTTTATAGTTTTTCACCTTCAAAATTCTAATTCATGTTCCGTATTGCCTATTTTCAGCTATTTTTGTACTGTATGTCCTTATATACCTATTTTTGGCTGTTTTTCTCCTACTTTAAGCAATTTTTTCCCCTTTTCTTACTTCTATACGTCAGAAAAGCCTCTATATTGAACCCCCGCAAATCCCCCCCAGAAATTTTTTCAGCTATCTATCCCTCTGGAGGAGCGGTTTACTATCTAAATCCACAAAACCCCTGGATAAAGCCAGTGTAGGGATGGCCGAAAAAGGGTAAACATATACAGGTAAATCAGACTGGTGGCAGGACGTTGTGATGTTACATATAGCCAATGAATAGCTGTGGAGCCATGGCATAGCAATATAAGTGGTGATTTCTGTCAAAACTAACCATTTTTATGTCAAGTCATATCATATATAGCCTTTTGTTGATCATTCTTGACTTCAAGTGAAGTTGGGCATGGAATAGTGCTTGAATAAAATTATAATAGAAGGCTAATACATTGACTTGACAGTGATGTTTCACACTGTAGAAGTATGCGGGGGCACATTGGCTGTATATATTATGTACTATACTACACTAACATATCACAGTTTATTATGACACAATATCACAAACAAATTGAAGCTTTTACACCACCGCAAATATTTATGTCCCTTTGAAATGAAAATGTAATAGGGAGATTAGGGACTGTATGACTATACAGTATATGACTGTTAATTTGGCCATTTCACAGGGCATTTTACAGGACTTTTGACACTATGCATGACATTTGACATCTTACAGCACATTTTTAAAGTACTACTGAATAGGGATGGCCAGCCTTTTTTTAACTGTCATTTAAAAAAATGTTGTTGTTTTAAAAAAACAGAGGCATCAAACAATTTTTTTTTAAACAACAGCCAAATTTTTTTGTACTATGCACTAGGTATTTTGCAATTTTTTGGCGTGCAATCGCGCAATTTCACATATACTTTACCATTGGTGGTTGTTTTCATTGGTTTTGAAGCATTGTTAGTGTGAAAGCTTCCATTTGTTCATGCTATTGTGTAATAATAAGCCTTGATATGTTACTGTAGTATATAATATCCAGCCAATGTGCTCCCACATACATCTATAGTGTTATCCATGCCAGCCTTCTAATATGACCATTATACAAGTGTTATTCCATGCAAAACTTGACTTGAAGTCAAGAACATTTGACAAAAGGAGATATACATAACAAGTTGACAAAAAATGGATATTTTTGACAGAAATCACCAGTTATAATGTTATCCCATGGCTCCACAGCCATTCTATGGCTATATTTAACATCACAAAATACTGGCAATGGTCTGAAGTACCTGTATATGTTGACCAATAACCATATTTGGGAGCTTTTAAATTTGAAAAAAATGTTTTTAAAAAAAATTAAAAAATGCTGTTGTTTTTTAAAAACAGGGTCATTAAAAAAACATTTTTTGGCCATCCCTACTACTCAAAGCAAAGCATGCAGTTCACTCACTATATTTATCTGTATTCTATACTGCAATATTTAAATATTTACATGTATTTACTTTGTATTTATATGTATGCTTTACATTTACATATTCATATTTGCACATGTGAAATCTTATTATAATAATAACAATAACATCTACACATGTTATTGGGACCACTCATTTTTACTTAGCAGTTTCACATTTGATTAAAGGTACCCATTCATTATTACTACATGTAATATACCTAGGTATACTCGGTGGACAGCACACCTAGTATGAAAACCTACCATTATTTAATGAATAAAACCTTGTGATAAATTTTGTAATTAATCATTCCATAGTAGAAAAGAAATATTATGATGAAATTAGGGATAGCCAAAAAAAAAATTTGTAATGTGAGGTTTTTTATTTTTTTTAAACGGATTTTTTTCAAAAACAGGCTTTTATTTTTAAATACAACCGTTTTTTTAAAAACTCCCAGATATGGTCATGAGTCAACATATATAGGAAAATCAGACAGGTAACAGTATTTTGTGATGTTATATATAGCCATAGAATGGCTGTGGAGCCATGGGTTATCATTATAAGTGGTGATTTCTGTCAAAAATATCTGTTTTTATGTTGACTTATTGTGCCTACACACACTAGTTTTCACTGTGACTTTGTGTGAAAACTGAAAATTTTCAAATGCGAATCAATGAACACGATTTGAATGATTTTATCTAATTTAAATTGGAATTTAAATGAATGAAAGTTAACATTTGAAAATTTAAAAACTAAAACACACATAGCGTACAAAAATGTATGCTGGATGTCGCCATGTTGCCATTTCAGTTTTCACACAAGACACGGTGAAAACTAGTGTGTGTAGGGCCATTACGTATATTGGCTTTTGTTGAGTATTCGTGACTTCAAGTGAAGTTGGCTATTGAATAGTGTTTAAATTAGGTTACAATAGAAGGCTAATCTATGAGCAGTGAGTTTTCACACTGTACACAACACAACATATCACAGCTTATTATGACAGAATAGCATGAACAAATGGAAGCTTTCCCACAAATAATGATTCAAAACCAATGAAAACAACCAACCACCAATGGCTATGGGCATGTGAAATTGTGTGCTTGCACACAAAAAAATGCGAAATACCTAGTGCTTAGTTCTAAAAAATTTGGCCAAGGTTTTTTTAAAACAAAATTGTTTCGATGGTTGGGTTTTTTTTAAATAAAACGTTTTTTATTTTAACAACATTTGAAAAAAACCTGGGCCATCCCTAGCTGAAATACAGTATAATTTTTGGTTCATTATTCAGAATGGTTATGATGGTAAGTTTTCATACTAAGTGTGATGTCTGCCGCGTAAAATTCATTGTATCAAATGTACACACCTCCGTCATTTGTTCATGTATAAGTAGGTATGCACACGGCTTAAAAATCGAGACAGTTGGATTAAAAACTGATACTTTAGCTTACCAATCAAATAAAAATAAAATTTGCCTGTGGCTTAAAATTCGAGGTACATTTGGTAAATATCGAGACACTTTGACTTATCAATCGAGAGCTTACCAATCGAGAAGGTTTTAAATCGGGATTCCCTCGCTGAGAGTTGCCCGCTTTAATCGTTCGCTCTCTGCCGCGCAGCTAATGTCGCTGGGACAAACGGCACTTTCAAATGCATTGTGGGAAAACCCAACCCAATCGAGACAGTGGACGTTTTTGACCAGTCCGTTTTTGGAACACAATCAGGGCCGTATCCAGGGGGGGGCGGGAGACCAGAAAGTGACCGGAAAATGAGACTTTTTTAACGTCAGCGTAAAAAATTTTGCGCGCAAGCGCGCATTCTTCATTAGAGATAAGGAGTTATCATCAAATTTGCTCCAATCGCTATAAATACACTCAATGTTGTGCTTTTTGTTGTTTTGTATGTATATTTACATACATATACAACGTTTCATGGCGCTGGCGCCAACGTCAATCGCGCCATGGCGGCTACTAATGGCGCCAGCGCCATGGCGCCATTCCGCCACTATGTAGCTAAAATCTTAGGGGGGGGGGGGCTGAGCCCACCCCCCCTCGCCGGCCTCCGTAAACAAGCAGCCCCCCCCCCGCTCAAAAATCCTGGATACGTTCCTGAACACAATTAGTGTTCTAAAAAATTGCCGATTTTAAGAAAATATACTCTCAAAAATTCTCTCTAAAAATAAAATAAAATATCTCGTGTCATTTGGAAAATATAATTAATTCTCTGAGAAAATCTCTGCCTAAAAATGCTTTTTTAAATCTGAAAATAATTAAATGTGCTATTTCATCATATTTAATATAATTTTTCAAATGTAAATCTCCCAGAGATTTTCAGAACGCTAAACACAATGCCCTAGGGAAACAGTTCACCGGATGTCACACGGTTCTAGCGGGGTTTTTTCTTGCATGTTCAGAAATGCGCAGCGTACTTGAAGAACGCCAATGGAAATGCATGCGGAAGACACGTGACAGTTTCAATCAAGCATAAAATAAATATCATGAAAAGTATGGAATATCGTGAAATATTTATCATGTGGCCTGTAAAAAGCCCCTCCAATAATATAATTGCCAGTTGTTTAATCACCTGTCATGTTCAGAGGCAGTGGAAATTATATATTTGGATGCTTCTTTCTAAACTCAAATGCCAAAGACATGTTGAAGAAAAGCAACGTGAAATTTTCATAATATTCAGTCTTTGTTCTAGCGTTCAATAGACTCAATAAACGCGCCGATAAATATACCAGCGAAGATTGTTATAACAATTTCTGGTTCGTGAGTTTAAGCAAAAACTTAAATGGGAATTTGCTGCAGGGACACGGAATAATTTCTGGTCAAATAATTTTCTGAAGTCAAAATTTGCAATTAAGCGCAATTAAGCAATTTAAGCGGCGCTTAAAAACGGTATGATTAATTGGCGGTGACATGACAGGTTATAATAAAAGAAGGTTAATACATTGACAGATATTGACAGATAATCGTCCAGCTATCGCTATCTTTTTTAAAAAACATGTTTGCACTAAGCAAATGTGACCAGCAAATTTCGCGTTCAGCGTTCGAACATTTTTGCACGCTGAACTACAAACGCTGAAATCAAAATATAAAGAACACAGCGCTCTGAAGCATAAAAATGCGGCCCACATGCAAATTGCGTGAAATATTGCAAATTTCGAATTTTTTACACCTCGAAAACGTCGTGTTCTTTCGATTTTGGTTTCAGCGTTTGTCGTTCAGCATGCAAAAACGTTCGAACGCTGAACGCAAAATTTCAGTGTGCGGTGCGGCATTGAATCATAGTATACTCGGCGTACGAGAGTGCTGCATGAAACATACAAGCTCATGAAACATACACGCACACAGTGTTATAGCAATGCATGAGTGCTGCAATGTGTATACTGATAATTTGATGATTAGAGTAGCGTTAATTATAATGATTGGCATATAAGCGACTTCTATCAAGTCATACAACAAAATATGCTTTTTTACCAAATAACATGCCATTTTTGTTCAAATTCGACAGACCAAATTGATAATATGCATTAAGGGGGGAATTATTCAAGGGGGATTATTTTTTCATCACGTGTCTAACAGAGGGAATTAATCAAGCAAATATGGTACTTCGTTACCTGAATAAACACCCCCGGAGTAATATTTCCATTATAATTATCAACTTTTTACTTGTTTTTCAATGGGAATTATTAAAAAGTGAGAAGTTAAATGACGCGTGCACATTTTACATTGCTTTAACACCGCGTGCGCGTGTACATGGACTTGTATGTTTCATGGGCTTGTATGTTTCATGGGATCCTCCCTCGGCGGATAGCACACCTAGTATGAAAACCGACCATAAGAAAATGAATAAAATATTGTGATAAATTTCGTAATTATTTATTCCATAGTAAAAACGAAATACAATGATGAAAAAAACTGTATAATTTTTGGTTCATCATTCAGATGGGTTATGGTAAGTTTTCATATTAAGTGTGCTGTCCGCCGCGTATACCAATCATTATTTCTTCAATTAGAATTTGAATGGTTGGACCTTTCAGTCGGACCTTTTAGTTTTAATGCGAGCACACTCTATCTAGATATTTATATGTACATCACTTTGGCTCAGTGCCAACATTTCGTGAAGTGTTAAGCGGCGCGCGTTAAGGATGCTGTACACTTTTCACGTGCACGTTTTGTCGCTTTGCATGCCGTGCACGTTTTGTGGGACGTTTGTGCATGCAGGGGTCTCCTAAGGGGGGCTGGGGGGGGGGGGGGGTCTGCCCCCCCCAAAATCGGCCAGCTATCTATCTATCCCGGAGGCCGCTCAGCTATCTATCCCGAGGCAAAATTTTTGGCTACTGCCCCCAAAGACCGCCCCCCCCCCAAATCACTCAGCTATCTATCTATCTGGAGTCGTTTTGGAGAAATTTTGCCCCAATTTTCGCTCAAAATCACACATTTTCGCACCTTTTTATAGTTTTTCACCTTCAAAATCGTGCTTTCCGGCTGTATACATCGTTATATACCTATTTTTAGCCATTTTATACCTACTTTTGGCTACTTTTAACTGATTATTAGCGATTTTTTTCCCCTTTCTGCCTTTTTAACCTTGAAAAAGCCTATATATTGTGCCCCCGCCAGCCCCCCCCAAGCCCCCCACCCCCAGAAAAATTTTCAGCTATCTCTCCGGAGAAGCGATTTGCTATCTATCCAGCCCCCGCGAGGGCCAAAATCCTGGAGACCCCTGTGTGCATGTTTCATCGCGTAGAATTGTATAATAAAATGAACGCCAACCGAATACATTGAGTGATTTCCACCTTTTCAACCTTTTTCAAACGTCATGCAAAATGTGAAATGCCCGGTAAACGGCGCCGTCTTTATCTTTTCGGGCGTTTGACATTTTGCACGAACGTTAATTGAAATTCTACACCTTACAATAGATTTATAGAGGTGCGAGCGAGACCTACCATAGACAGTAATAGAAAACTTAATCCAAGTATTTGGACGGAGTGGGAAAAGATTTGAAACACGATATACACACAAACGCAGCGCACCCATAGCGGATTTTGGGGTTAGCATTTTGGGGGGGGGGGGGTCAGCCGGTCAGCACGCGTTAATAACTCGGGAACCGCTTGGCGAAAAATGTTGAAATTTGGATATGTTATGGTTTCAGGTCGGGGCTAGTATCAAGTCCGACGATTTTTTTCTACGACCCCCCAAACCGGAGATAGGGGGGGTCTATAAAAACACTGTAATTTGCGTTTTTTTGGGTGTCGCCAAGAACATGCAAACTTTGAACATCAATAGCTCGGTCATTTGTGAACCGATTTTAGTCATTAAAATGTTAAAATGATCACAAATGTTCGGAGAGTTCATTTCTGAGGTCAAATCAGAGATACACATTTGTTTATATATCGATTTAGCCCGATTTCGAAATGCAAAATTTCCGCAAAAGTTTGCTTTTTGAACATGCTATCCTATTCTCCTGATCGAGAGAAACCCAATGAAACAAATATGAGATTGATATCTCTCTCCGATCAAAAGTTATAGCACTTCAAACTTTCGCGTCCCATCCATGTAAATAACCGCATGAAGGTCAATGGCGCTACGCACACTGAAGCCGAAATATTCAGCATACGCACGTTTTTGACAAATGCCGAATTAAATGCTGAATAGAAAAAAACTTGCTGAACTCAAATCGTCCGTACTCTTGAAAATTAGGCGGTTTGTCAATTCAGCATGTATTTCAGCATTCAAAAGATGCGTACACTTTTTCATGCGGAAACCATTCGGCGAAATCAAATGAAATGTTGAATGCTGATAACGCTCAAATTCGTCCGAATTCGTCCGAATATCGTGCGCACGTTTTCAAAATTCAATATGGCAGCCCCTAAAATGCCGAATTTAAAACGTCCGAACGGCAATTTTTCAATTCGGATTCGGCAGATGAAAACGTGCGTATGCTGAATATTTCGGCTTCAGTGTGCATAGCGCCAATGCGTTCAAATTCAAAACTCCATATCTCGACCATTTCTCAGCCGATTTTTACCAATGAACACTTAAAATGATCAGAAAAACCTAAAGAGTCCAGTTTTACAGTGTTTTTTAAACGCAAATTACAGTGTTTTTATAGACTCCCCCTATCTCCGGTTTGGGCGGTCGTAGAAAAAAATCGTCGGACTTGATACTAGCCCCGACCTGAAACCATAACATATCCAAATTTCAACATTTTTCGCCAAGCGGTTCCCGAGTTATTAACGCGTGCTGACCGGCTGACCCCCCCCCCAAAATGCTAACTCCAAAATCCGCTATGAGCGCACCGCACACTCAAAATTCGAAGGGCGCTTAGAACGTTATTTTGCTAGGTCGGAATTCAAAGTCGGAAGTAAAAAGTGGGGTTGAATTCAAAATCGTCCGAACCTACCCATAATTCAGTAGTTTTTCAGTCTTGTCGTAAATAAAATCGTCCGAACCGACTTTAGAATTCCGTCCGGGCGTAAATAAAAAAAACAATCGAACCGCCCTCGCCAATTTTGAGCGTGCGATCCATTTATCGAAATTGAAAAGAAAAAAGTTTAAAAGACAAACCAAGCGTCCACGGAGCCGCTGCGATCGACTGCGCCGAGCTAATAGATAGAGTATTGTGATAAAAGAATGACGCTGATTGCATTCGGCGGCGGCGCGCGCCCACTTGAAAAGTGCGTCGCGGATCAGTGTCACGCGAGCCGCGCACGAGTAAATGACTGGCAAATCTGGCGCCGCATCGCCGCCCGACGCCCAAACTGTCTGTGAGTATGAGGTGGAATATACCATCGTTTGTAATGAAACGGTCCGAATGCTCTCGTCGTTCTCAACGAGCACCGTTTTTGAAACACGTGGTGAAATTTTGGCACTGAGCCAAAACATGTTTTTATGGAAGAAACGATGCGCTTTTTTCCTGAATCAATTCAACTGTTAACCGAATGGAATCCATCCATTCAGAACCGAATTTAAGACATAAGTGTTTCAACCTAAGTGGAACAAAATTTGCATCGCAAGGAGTACACACAATTTTTCTGCGAATCTGTCACATTAGGTATTTTCCATGAACTTGTTCATAAAACTAGGGTAAATTCTGATGCAGTACGATCAGTATATACCCGTAGGGCGCTGTACCTTTGTGAGTGAATGCAACCGACATGTGCGCAATTGCGTACAACAGGGTCTAATTCAACGGCACTAATTTGTGTCTAATTGTGGGCAGTGCTGTCAAGCTTCAGCCATCGGGAAGTGCCCACAGATGTTGTACTTGGTGCACACAGTGTGTCTCGGTTCGCTCTTTGGTTCACGGCAAAGTCCCACACCAAGTTGTACTTATTTAGGTACCTACCTAGAAATTATTGGGTGTTCAACCACTATTTTAGGCCATTTTTGTCAACACCTTTCAATATTTTGAATATGATTTGTCTTGTCCAAACAATTGGTGATTAATGATAAATAATGTGATTGATGATAATAATAACCAGACTTTCAAAAAAGTGGTGAGGCAAAAATAACTGAATTAGAGTTCTGTTATAGCATCACTGTCAAGGGCAGTCCCGCACCCGGTAAAGTCTCATGTCAAGTGACAAGTGTCATGCAAAGTGTCTATGCAAAATAGAAAAGACATGATTTTATTCCTGGACATTCATATCTTACATCGCATTTGACAAATATGTATGACATTTTGCATGACACTGGACACAAGACTTTACACATTATACTTTCAGGGTACGGGACTGCCCCTGGTACACGATAGATGTCAATATGAAATATGTTGTGACTCGATGTTTTGCTCAATTCTGCCGCCCCCCGCCAATGCGGCCGCCCCTCGCAGCGACTGCGACATAAAACAGGTGCCATGCTCTATCTGCAATTGAGCGGGCGGCTGGATTTGGGCCGTCCGGGCGACCCTCCTTAGCTTGTGAGCGACCGCCAGGCCTAGACCATTTACATTCTGCACTGTTTGGTGGCGAAACTACCATAGTTCTTCTAATAGAACGGCATGCATCCAATAGAAAAGGAATTTTCAATAGAACAGCAGCTCTTGGCATATTGTTGGACTCACATAAATCATATAATTGGCAGTCTCCAATAGAATGGATCCAATACAATTACGTTGGAAGAGTGCCAAAACACAAAAATGTAAATAGGTAAATGGATGACACGAACATTCAAAGCATTAAAATAGATATAAACATCAAAATGGATGCTGTGATACTATTTTTTCAGATTACTTTTTCAAAACAATGTTCAAACGAAAAATGTGTGAAAAAATAGCACGGTAGCCTTTAATAGAAGGCCACCTCCAATGGACCGGCAGCTAAAAAGTTGACAAAAAATAGAATAACGCTCTTCTAAAAATTAGAAGAAATACGGTATCTAAATTGGCCTACAGACTGTACTTTTCAACCGAAATTTCGAAAACTCATGAATCAGCTTTGAGTACATTTGAGTATACCGGAAAAAGTTATTTCCAGAATTCCAGACGCCAGAGCAAAGTAGCGCCAAGCGCCATGGCGCTTTTCTGAACCCCAGCGCCAAGCGCCAATGGCTCCAGAGGGTAATGGCGCCAAGCGCCAATAGCAAAAAAATTTCTGCAATTTTATGGTAGAAACATGAGTGCATAACTGTGGGAGATGAACCGCTGAAGTTGTAGTTGCCAGTGCACACAACCACTACAATGATTATAAATAAATTGCTTAAAATTTATAGGGTTCAGTATGGCGGGGGATGGGAGTGAGGAGGGGTGTTACCGCCAAATGCTCCAGCTATCTATCTATCCTGAGGCTAAATTTTAGGCTAATATCCCTCAATTTTTTAGAAATTTTGCCTCTATTTTATCTGTGGGTACACAGAGATATTTTTCAATCAAACATCATGACTGGGGAGCTTTCAATGGGGAGTTCTTTGTTCCAGAGTTGTTAGAATTACTGAACTTTTTTAAAAAGTATATGTAAATGTAAGTATTTATTTTTTACTCACCAAAAAGTATATAAAATGTAAAATACTTTTTTTTACTCGTACTCATGCGTAAATGTGAGTAAAATATTTTTTTCCCACAGGAAAATGTAAAATTGAATACTTTTAGCTTGGGAAACGTAAAAGCTACTACTTTTTACATGTGAGAGTGGCAGTTTTACACTGGAAGGCATAATAGATGTTGTTTTTAGTGATTATTTAGTATTTTTTGAAAAAGTGATATGATTTCTTCAAAATTTTCTTATTTGAGCAACAGAAAATGTTGATTTTAGCAACAAAAATACATTTTCTCTGTATGCGTGTACTTTTAAACTGTACGCGTAAAAGTAAGTAAACTCGGCAGACATTATGCGAGTCAATGGTTTAACGAATTTTTGTACAAGTGCCATTCTAACCCAATTTCATTGTAATCGACACTCGTATTTCATGCTTAGGGATGACCATCAACAAATTTTTCAATTAGATAAGTGAAAAGCCACCGATGAAATTTGAATTTAAGATCTACACTTGATAAATATACGATAATTTCATATTGTTACAAACAAAGTGAGCATTTTATGTTATTCAGAGCAATTTTTAGATTTTCAAAATGATCCAGATTTCGCTAGTGGTGTACAGTGATTAGGGTCATTCTTCCCTTGTTCTTTCACACGCCCACTTACGTACTTTGTTGTTGGAATTTGTCCGGGCTGTTACACCAAGATACCTTGCTGTCCGCTTTCACATGACAATATGTGCGTCCAGTTTATTCTGTTCTCGCATAAAATGTTGGATTGAATAAGATTTACTGTGAATCGAATGGAATCCATTCATTCAAATTCGAAATAAACTTAACAATTTTAACGAAATTTGAAATTGGTGTGTAAAGGCCGAATCACTGACTCCTTTCATGTCTGCCGAGTTTTACCTAACTTTTTCAAAAGTATATGAAGGGTGTGCTTCTAAAAGTACCGATCTACAAATTTTTCAAATTTGAGTTAGGACCATTTTTGGGGTCCCCATAAAATATATATAATATGTGGGGGGGGTGCGCAATTCAATTTTGAGATATGGGGGGTCAAAAAAAGCAAAAAAATCGCAAAATACAGTTTTTGAAATTTTAAAAGTACCGATCTACAAGCTTTTTCAGCTTTTGTGTCTTTAAAAGTACTGATCTACACACTTTTTTCAAAATTGTTCTTTTAAATGTACCGATCTGCACATTATTTTTTGTGCTTCTAAAAGTACCTATGTCAGATCGGTGTCCGGTTGCGCAAAAACTCATTTTGTGCTTTTTTATTATGGGTAAAAGTACCGATCTACAGCTTTCTGATTTTGTGCTTTAAAAAATACCGATCTACATGCTATTACCAATTTGTTCCTTTAAAACGTACTGTACTACAAAAATAAAATTCCCTAAATTTTATATAGCTAGTGTTATGTGTATAATCAATGATTATACCCATGCATGTGGATACCCAACAATATGGCCGAAATACCCTTACCCAAAATTCCCATACCCAATACCCATGTATGGGTATTGCATGCTCCAAACTTTCAATCGCGATTATCTCAAAATCAATTTTTTGTAGATCGGTACTTTTAGAAGCACACCCTTCATATGTAAATGTATTTACCGCGTACTCGCGTACGCGTATTTTTCGAGTAAATGTACGTACATTTTAACAATTGTGCTTTGTTCCTCACCCTGCTAAAGAATGGAGTCATTCAAGGGACATATATAGCCATAAATGTTGATAATTGACATGAACAATGATGATTTCGAAATTTGAAAGTGAAAAACTATTATAGAAGTATGAAATCAGCAATTTTTCGTGAAAATAGAGGCAAAATTTCTCAAAAATTGAGGGATATTAGCCTAAAATTTTGCCTCAGGATAGATAGATAGCTGAAGCATTTGGGGGTAACACCCCTCCTCACTCCCATCCCCCGCCATACTGAACCCCTGATTTACACTGCAAGAAAGAATTGGAAGCAAAGCATAAAATGCCATTTTCATCAAATCAACTTTGTGAAGTTATCAACAGGTTCAAGCTTAAAATGAAAAAGGTTGGTACGACACGAGTATGTTTTAGAGCGTATGAAAACATTTGTTCCACATATGATGACATCTTAAGTAAAATAAAGACATTTTATGTCGAATAAATGCAGAGGCGTTAAAGTCTACCCTAATATTTATCAATATTTATTCAGTTTTCACCAAAATTGATCAACTAGAGTGTAAATTTCGCTGTATTGTAACTATTTTCTATTATCATGATTGGCGCTTTTTTGGCGCCATTTTTAGGTTGGAGCCAGGCGGCAATAGCGCCAGCAGTAAATGGCGCCAAGTGCCAAATGTGCCATGGCGCTTTCTCGGACCTCAGCGCCAAGCGCCAATGGCGCCAGAGAGTATTAGCGCCAAGCGCCAAAAGGGGGTCGCATTGTTGGACGGGTCGCTTTATTGGAAGGGGTCATACTAATAGAGCATTTACGGTAAATATAATATTCACTGGGTACCCTAAGTATATATAGCAATACTAACAATGGCAAAAAAATTCGAAAATTCGAATACGTTTTTTGGACTTTTAGAATTTTTGATCATGCATGCGGTGAAAAAATATTTAAAAACCGATTTTTTACCAAAAAATTCAAAAATTCGAAAGCGTTATCGAGATTTCGAATTGTTTTTGGGTTTTTATGGACGAAAATGGGCAAAAAATGTGAAAATCAAACTCAAAACACCAATTTTGCAATTTTGTAGCGGCAGAACTTTAATGTGCAAATGTATCCGCGGTAACAGTATAGGCGGCTGCAAAACATTAAGATGTACCTATTCAAAATTCAGACAAAACATTCGAAAATGCTATAATTTCATGCAAAAATTCGAAAAGTAATAAAAAAGATTAAAAAAATTTGTAAACTATTTTTGGAAAAAATTCAAATTCGACAAGTCGTTCTGGAAAAACACTTAAACATTTAAATAGTCTTTTTCGAGATGGTTTGCCATCGTTAACCAATACACACATTTTGTAGGTGTTCCAAATCAAAACGTCTGTGTTTGTAAGCATGCTGCATGAGATCAAAAGTAGAGAACGAAACAAACTTACTGGGATGATGTACGATCGATGGTATTTGCGTTGGTGTATCAAGAAAAATATTCACAAAATCCTTCATTAGAACAGAAAGTGTGTCAAAACATTTTTGGAGTGTTTCAACAGGCTCCGCACCTGTACGCACAAACGCCCGGCGCGCACAAACGCCTGGCATGCACAAAATGAAAGTCTGGTACGCACAAACGCCCGGTATGCACAAAACTGTAGCTGTGTGCGTGCCGCACAATGTGCGTGCCAGTTGTTTGTGCGCGCCGGTCATATGTGCGGGCGGGGCTTGTATCCTGGCACGCTTCCAACGTGAGACATAAATGAGTGTGAGGGCAGAGTATCATATCCGCCGAGTATAACAAAAATTTGTATGGAATTCTCATTTATATTTTCCAGAAAAAATGTTGAAAAAAAATTTTTCTGCACCAAGGGTAGTCTGAGGGGGGTGCCCCCTAGGGTATATATAGTGAATATTTGGGGGCACCCTCACACAAGATGAAAGCCAAACAGCTTGCATGTGGGATTGGTAAAATACAATTAAGTGATTTTCTCATTTATATTTTCCACCAGTTTACGTGTACTCTTGTAATCCAGATGCTCATGTATGGGGGGTAACGATGGCAAACCCCCGAGAAAAAAGTATTTAAATTTTTAAGTGTTTTTTCTAAAACTAATTTTCGAATTTTCGAATTTTTCCCCAAATTACTTTTCGAATTTCGAATTTAATTTTCGAATTTTCGAATTTTCGAATCTTTTCTAGCAATTTTCGATTTTTTTTGTCCAGTTTTCGAATTTTTTCAATTAATTTTCAAATTTTTTTTGGAAAAATATTGAATCTGAAGCTTTAAACACATTATTTGGACTGTTCTCATATTCTTCTCAGTTTTTAAAACCTTATTTTCACCATAATTTAGCATTAAAAATGGTGGAAGGAGTTATACAAACCAGTGTCCTGCTTCTTCATTTTATGCACACATTGACACATTTAATTCACCAACGCAGCAAAGGCAATAAAGACAACAATTTAAAAATTGGTGTCAAATAAAATATTGGCATCAAATAGAATATTGGCATCAAATAAAATATTGGCATCAAATACCGTATTTCCTTGAATTAACCCCCCCCCCCCTGGGGGTCTATTACTTTGCCAGAAATTTTTTGAAATCCCTGTGCTAAATTGTTTTTTTGTAAGTAACACAGATGTAAAAAATGCAACAAAAACCGCCATTTATAAGACTCTATAGACTTATATAAGTACGTAGACGGTACAAACCCTGTTCTAACGCAACACAGTCATTGTTTTTAACGTGTTTCCCAGATAACAAACCGCACAAACATTCTCTATACACCAAATTTGGGCGCGGTATTTCGAGGGGGGGGGGGTTATAAATTCATAGGGCAAATTTTGAGGGGGGGGGGTATTTTGAGGGGGGAGGATATTTCAAGCATATACGGTATAAAAACGGATGTGTTGAAGTCCGCCTCTTCCGCCGCTCATGACATTTCAATGTTTTTTTTGTTACGTTTCGCTTTTTCATACGCGCCGCATATCAATTGTCGCTTTATTTAGCACGTTGAACTTAAGAATGCGTTTTGTTGCCTTGAATTGCCTGAAAAATTCGAAAACTATTTTCGAATTTTTGAATTTTCGAATTTTCGAATTTTTTGAAAAATAAATCGATTTTTAAGTGTTTTTTCTAGGTGTGAAATAAAAATTCGAAAATTCCGAAAAAATTCGAAAATTCGAAAATGTTTTCGAATTTTCGAATCTTTTTTGGCCATCGTTAATGGGGGGGGGGCAAACACAAAGTGGGGGGGGGGCGTGTGAAAATCCCCTGCCCGGTACGCACAAATGACTGGTACGCACAAATAACCGGTACGTACAAATGCCCGGTACGCACAGAGCATCAGATTTGTGCGTACCGGACATTTGTGCATGGCAGGCTCCATTTTGTGCGTGCTGGGCATTTGTGCGCGCCGGGCGTTTGTGCGTAGGAGGCCTGGCCCGTTTCAACATGTGCGTGGCAAACTTTCATAAGGCCCCGTTTACACGGATTTTTTGTGACGACTCGACAACACTAAAAAGTTCAATAAGTTGAGTAAAAATAGGTTCCATTTTCATGATAAAAAGTGGTCAACAGTACATTCTACCTAGGCGAATATGCATGTCAAATTGCAGAATCGTACTTGTAGCTCAAGATACTAAACGTTTGGAAAAAAATTACCATTGTTGCCGGCTGTCGGGAGACTGTCCGACAGCCGGCGACAATGATAATTTTTTCCAAACGTTTACAATCTTGAGCTACAAGTACGATTCTGCAATTTGACATGCATATTCGCCTAGGTAGAATGTACAGTTGACCACTTTTTATCATGAAAATGGAACCTATTTTTACTCAACTTATTGAACTTTTTAGTGTTGTCGAGTCGTCACAAAAAATCCGTGTAAACGGGGTCTAATAGTAACTTTCATAATAGTAACTAAGATGTTATTTTTCTCAAAAACGCTTTGGTTTCACAAAAGCCCAGTGTGCACGTTGAGTTTGCGTCCTCACTTATTTAGCTAAGGGCATGCACTGGGCCACTTGACTAGCACATCACCTCACCGGTTGTATTTATTTTTAATAAAAATTTACTTTCGTTATCCGCTCGAGTTTGAGGGCTGATGCACCCAAATTTTATTGGTCTGGAAGCAAAATTGATTTCAATTCAATTTACACGCAGAGTGCGCGCTGCGGAAATGCTTTTCCCATAAGTGGGCAATTTGCGTGGAGTGTGCACGTGTGCTGTCCTCAGAGTTGCTAAAAGTACCACACGTTTCCGACGTATACGAAGGTAAATGCAAAGTACCTATTTTAAATTTACAGCCCCCAGAGCAGAAAATGTGACGTACATTTTTTTTAATGCATTCAAAGTAAAATAAACGTAAAAGTATGCTTCACCTAAGAAAACGTAAAAGGGAGTGTTGGTTTTTTCTAAAAATTTTACCCTAGGTTTAAATATTTAACAAAAATTTTTACTTTATACCTTTACACAACAAATACAAGTAAAAGTGAGGGCGGGTAAATACTATTTTTAGGAGGAAACGTATTTCTAGGTAATTGCTCAGTACTCAAGTATATTGATGTACGTTTGAGTAAATGTAAATACGTTTGCGCCACTGACTCATCACTGCCAGTTCAGGTTCAAATTCAAATTATTTCGCGGAGAATTGGAAAGGGACAAACATTTTTTACAGCAATGTTGTTCAATCCGATTTTCTTCTGCATTTGGGTTGTAGGATAATTAAAGTGCCATTACGATATTTACATTTCACAGGGCCCAATTTGAAATCAGCGATAACGTTTTGTCGAACATAAATGGTTAGCTATGAAATATAAAAAAGGAACGCATAAATATTCCCAGCGTGAACAATTGCTACTCAAATAAGAATTATCGTATCGTATTTACACGAGTACAGGTGCCGATCCCTAGACCCTATTAAATGCGTGATAAACTGTCAAATGGCATGCAAAGTATGAAAAAAGTGTAAAATATCATGAAAAATGTCAAAGACTTAGTAAAAATACATAAATAAAAATTTAAAATTTTACAGCACATTTGAAATGGTCTGGGAATGGCCCCGGGTAAAAAAACTCTAGGCTCTCACAACACAAACTCTGACAATCCAGAGTATATAGCATGTATAGCGAGCGTGCAGCAGCACTACAAGCTCAGTAGTATCCATCCAAGCTGCAAATCATGAGCTTGCAGAAGAACACGTCCCTATTGGGCAGGTGGGTGGCATTGAGCGGCACCTCCACGTGGTCGTTGTGCATGTCGCACGCGGGCAGGGCCGGGTCGTAGGTGAAGCCGGCGCACCAGGACGCCTTGGCGCACGTCTTGGCGCACTGCTGCATCTTGCCGCCCAGAGTCGACAGAGCTGCGCGGAGGTGCTGGCTCTTGTGCCCCTGTACTGACATGCCATTTGAGAGTGGGAAAACGTGTTTTCAGGGTTGTGAAACGTGTTTTTGCGTTATTCTTCTGTGACTACGGCGTTTCAGGCTTCCTGTCATTTATTTAAAACTTTTTTCTCACGATAAACGTAGAAACTCGAGCATGATTAGTGTTTTCATATATACACATACTGAAATCCATGAAATTTGATGGTTGTCCTGACTCGTGAGCAACGAGGCTGATTAAAATCGAGGCATCACATAAGTCAAATCTTAAATTTTCATGACAAAAAATGTGTGTACGCGGTGCTAACGTTACATCCACATGCGACAACCAACTGAACTCGCACCTGAGTCATAGGTGTATGCGACACCAATGTCGGTGCCGCGCGCAGACGGGAAGCACCTGTAGATCGGGCTGGTCGACGTCAGGCGATCCGCGTCAGGCAGACATCCTGCGCTGGCAAACATGTTTCTTTCACTGTTTATGGTTACGTACTTACTGTGAAATTATATTCTAGGATTAGATCACAGGTCCACAGATTAAACCATTTTCTGACAGGCATTTTTTCACTTCTCTTGATTTTGCAGTCACAACCATCACGAGTATTCGTGGCCAGGTCAGCTTTGCACAATGAATTGACACGGCTGCACCTATCAAGGCGCTACAGCGCTGGCGTCTGGCGCCAGCACCAACGCAAAAAGCGCCGCGGCGCTTGGCGCGGGTGGTCGGAAGAGCGCCATGGTGGTTTTGGTGCGCGGCGCCTTTGCCATCCGACAGAGCGCCCACCTTGTGTGCCCTGCGCGTGGGCCAGCTGCCGCTCGGCACTCATCAGCCACACCAACAGCACGGCCAACACGCGATTCATGTCACCGGTCTCCGTCTCACTTGCTCAACTTGCACTAAATGCTATGTAGGTAGTGTTTCGATTTGTGTCTGCCCGTGAAAGGGTCGGCTCACATGCCCGGCGGGTCTCACTGCACGTCTCAGTGTGCTGCCGCCGTCCAAACGACAATCAGTCATTGAATGGAAACCATGGTGAGCTTGTGGCCGCGCGCCCGTTTGACGCTCGTGCAAGCCGTTTGTGCACACACACAAGTGATATTGATATTTACTCATGAGTCTTTTTGGCACACTTGATACGCTATCTAAATAACGAACTTTCTTGCACAATATAAAAAACTTCGCGAACTTCACAATGCAGAGGATAAGAATTTACGAAAATATAGTCGGTAATATGCTTGCGACAATACTCGATTGTTATTTAAATATTAAAATAAAATCAAGAGCAGGGTTGGCAAAATCTCTGAAAAAAATAAAATAAAAATGGAAATTTAAGAATGAAATAGAATAAAATAAAACTTGATAAAATAAAAATTTCAAAATAAAAATAAACATTGTATAAACATTAGAATTTTTATACAACTTTACAAAAATAAGAATTTTTATCAAATTTTACAAATGGGTATGCAAATACAAATTTTATTCATACAGGTATTTTTTGTAATTTTTTATCTTGCCGCCTGAGTTTCTACCTGTTCATTTGCGGAACTAGGGGCAGTCCCAAGTTTTGTAAAGTGTCAAATGTCATGTAAAATGTCATGCAAAGTGTTAATTGTCATGACAAATGTAAAGTAAATTGTCAATTGTCATGATAAATATAAATTGAAGTATCAATTGTCAAGCAAAGTGTATCCAAATCTTATGTTTTGTATCCAAATCTTGTTGTTTTTAGATCCAAACCTTATGTGAGCATTTTGGATACAAAATTATAAGATTGAGATACACAATTTAAACTTTACATAACATTTGACATAACATTTGGCATGACAATTGCCACTTTGCTCGACATTCAATATGACACTTGACATTTTGCATGACAGTTGACACTTGACTTTACATTTGTCATGACAATTGACACTTTGCATGACATTTTACAAATGCACCTAGCACACTAGTCTGTTTCCGTTTTCCGGCTGCTAATTTTTTTCTGTTTCTGTTTCTGTTTTTCTGGCTCATTTTGCGTTTTCCAGCTAAAATTTCAGTTTTTCCACCTTTTTTCCGTTTTCCAGCTCCATTGTCTGTTTTTCCAACTTTCCAACTTACCATTTTCTGACTCAATTCTCTGTTTCAGCCAAACTGGTAAACATGCATGCAGGTTCTCAATTATGTGAATTGTTTCTATTTCTAGCAAGATTTCTGCAAATTTTTTGATTTCTGGATAAATTTCTGCAATTTTTTTTCCGTTTCCGGCAAAATTTCAGCAAATTTTTTCCGTTTCCGGCATTATTTCAGCAAATTTTTCCATTTCCGTTTCCGTTTTCCGGCCTTTCACTTTTCCGTTTTACCGTTTTCCAGCAGGTGCAAATTTTTTTCCGTTTCCGTTTTCCGGCAAGAGTAAATTTTTTTCCGTTTTTATGTTTCTGTTTTCCGCCAAAAAGTTTTTGTTGACACCCTAACCCTGATTGAGAGAGAGCTATGATTAAAGGCATTACGTCCATTGTGCACAATGCACATTCAACAACGAAATTCAGCAATTTGCGACTCGTAAAACGTTCGTGCACAACGCAACAATACAAATCATATCAGTGTCATAATTCAGCTTCACATGAAAATGCATATCATATCATGCACAACATAACGTTAGATAATGTGCATCGAGAACAAAAATTTCTATTGTGTTCTTTCCGAATAATACGCAAAAAATATCTTGCTCATGCTTTATCATACTTTTCACAAATGATGTTATCACGCTGCAACACTTGGATTGGAATGATTGCCGATTTTTTGTCCCGTGTTTGTTTACATTTCACGCATGGCGTTCTTGTGATCGGTTTGGTTGCGCTCGGCGCAAACACAAAATGTGAAGTGAACTGAATGTAGGTTTTGCCACGTTTGCACCGCAAATTTAGGTGCCAAATTTGATTCTCCAGGTGCTAATTCCGAAAGTGGTGAAGTAAAAAACCATTTTCGAAGTGAGAAATGAAATGAGAAGTAAGAAATATGACGTAAATTGAGAAGTAAATGGGAAAAAAGAAGTGAAAAAAATAAGTGTGAAATAAGTGTGTTAAAGTAAAACCTCGAAAGTGAGGTACCGCATTTTCTCGAAATAACCCCGGGGGTTTTTGTTTCGGAGTGGGAATTTTGAGGGGGGCTTAAACGAGGGAGGTATTTCGAGGGGGGGGGGCTAATGAATTCATAGTGGCCATTTTGATGCGGGGTATTTCGAGACGGGGGTATTTCGAGGGGGGGGGTATTTCGAGGAAATACGGTAAACAGTTTACTTTTGATTTCACTTCTCACTCGTCATTACATATCCCACTTGTTATTTTACGTCTCACTTGTCATTTCACTTATCACTTGTTATTCTACTTCTCACTTTAAATTTTACTTCACAATTCTACAATACTTTTTACTTCTCCGTTTGCATAATCATTAATCAGCACCTGTCATTTTTTCGGTCGGCCTCTTTTATTGACATTTGAAATTACTAGATTTCATGCTTATGGCGTTGAAAAGTGTCCGGAGTAATTGAATTTAGCCCCTGCTGTAGGTGTCTGCATAGAATCACAGCCCCGAAGCCAGTTCTGGCGTGAAATCGATGGATGTTCTGCAATCATTCTCAAAAATTATGTGGATGTTTTTAACACAAAATATTCTGAAAATATTCTTGATGAAACTTCATGTAATTGCATGACACGAATCGTTTTGCACCATCCAAATCCGCGCAGGTGCATCATATTCAGTCGATGTTCAGATATATGCATAGGTGTATAAATCTTCCCGCCATCTTTTGGTCAATAAATAGCATGTGAATATGTGGTGATTTCGGCCGCGCTGCAAGTGCGGCGTGTGCCGCGCAGCCGCCCTGGGCCGCCCACAATTCAGGAAGTGTCAATGGCCATGACTCATTTTGCTGCCGCCGCGGCCGCGCGGCCGGCCATCGCGCACCTCGTGCGACGCAACTTCGAACGCCGCGGCACAAAAAAATTCGGCCACTTGCTAAATATCTCTGTTTTGTCGTCAACTGTTGATAATATGCTAAATAAGCAACAAATTGAATTTTCAAATATACATGCAACGTTTCACTGAAAACGTTCACCGGATTTGAAGGTCAAACGTTTTTCTCTGGGCGCACTGTCTTCTATTGTCTATATTTCTATGCGCGGAGCTCTAAAGTACCATAGGTTTATAGGATCTATTTAAATACCAGACTGCGTGTCAGGATTTGTGCCCTTGACACACTGACGGTGCTACTGATAGAGTAAATATACATGCATGTATTATTTACAAGATAAATTTTAAAACATCTATCGATATGTATCCTGGTAACTATTCCTAATCCCGGATCCTGTAAAATGTAAAAATGTCGTAACAAATGTCAAACATTCAGTTTCAAATAATTTGACATTTTACAATGCATTTTACATTACTTTATGCAATTTGCGTGACATTTTACACTTGACAAGGAATTTTACATGGTCTGGGAGAGATTTGTTATCTGAACTTTTATCAAAATATATGTATATGTAAAATAATACTTTTTTAACTCACCCAAAAATACAGAAAATGAAAAATAATTTTTATCCATACTCATGAGTACATAACAGTAAATTACTTTTTTCCAGGAAAATGTAAAATCGAGTACTTTTTTCCTAGGAAAATGCAAAATCAAGTAAATTCTCTTCTCCATGAAATATGCTATAGTGTGTACCATTATCATGTGAATTGTAAAAGCTACTACTTTCTTACATAATGCGCTGGAAGACATAATTGAGTCATTTGAAGTGATTATTTAGTATTTTGTTGGACAATGGTATGCTCTCTTCAAGATTTTCTTATTGTAATGACAAAAAAATTAAGAAACATAAAAAAAAGATTCTGTACACGTGTACGTTTAAAAATTACACATACAGGTGAGTATGGGTGCTTTTTTAAATGTATATGTACATGTATTTACAAAGTACTTGAGTATATGTATTTTTCGATTAAATGTAAATACATTTTAACAACTGTGGTCTGGGAGTGGTACTTGTCTGGATTTACAATGCACTATCACAATTGATCCAGAAAATACACGAAACCACAAGTGCTCCCGATCCCGAGGTCACTGTTTGTTTTTGCCCTGAAATGTATCACCATTTTGATAAATGTACCTGGGTAATTCCATAATCCGCGCAGTAGAATAGAATTCTTGTTGATTTGTAATTCGTATACGAAAAACAGTAAAAAGTTGTCCGAACCACTTCAACACACCCTACTTTTTGTGAAGAGAGCATTTCTATCTTCCGTCATTTTTTTTGCTATAATACGCTCTTAAATTTTTCTACTACATTTTTAACGCACACTATTTTTTATGCAATACGCAATTCTTTTATGAAAATGTCCCATTTTTCTGTATGTATGTACACTCCAGGAAAAATATCTTTAGCCTCCTGAAAAATGTCTTTGGCCTCCTCAAAGGGCTAAAGACATTTTTCCTGGAGTGTAAATATGTTCTTCCAAGCAGCCTCTAGCGATATCAAAATACCAACAAAAAAATCGACAATTAAATACATGTACATTTTTTAGCAGTTTCAGTTTCTTGCTTTTATTCATAGCTTTTTGGATTTTTTTTGTAAAATGCGAAGTTGCTCCTGCATCGATGTCCTCTGCTGCATCTTCTTCAGTATATAAATTGAGAACAACTATATCTGCTTGAAAAATTCCCCCTTGAATATTTGTCCCTCTTGAATGATCTGTAAGACGAGCATAGAAAAATACACCGCGAATAAATCGCCCTTAGCCATATGAAAATATTTTTCTATCCTATGTGAACAAAGAAAGATTGTAAATTATTTTGTTAATGAAGCATATTTTATGAAATGAGTGGATGGAAACGTGCTTAAAAAGTTTGACGAATAAATAATACTCCACGTGAATAATTACCCCTCGAATAGCCCCCCTCCTTAAACAAGTATGTCAAACAATAATTCCCTAGGCAACTATTCAAGCAAATATGGTATTTACTTCCTTTAAATTTTTTTTTAGATGGAAAGTACCTTAACGCTTCTTTACATTTTAGTCCAAGTAAAACATTTTACTTTACGATTTCTGAACCCACAATTGGACGAGCAAAAAGTGTATGAGATCATTGGAATTTGTCAATTTTTTAGAATGTCTATTTTCACCAAACGCGCGCACAGTCTAGTAGTACAGAAATAGCTACATATTTACATATTTACGTAAATGAAAAGATTGAGTAATGGAAGGAAGAGATTTCTGGAAAAGAAGGTGAATGAATCCTGAAGTGGTTTTTAACATATTTAAATATAATACATTGCGAACAGGGTTGGTTTTATAAAAATCATTTGTATACAAATTGTATAAAAATTGTATAAAAATGTATTTTATTTTAATTTTATTCTTGTTTCATTTTATTTTATTTTATTTTATTCCAAAATAATAATAAAATAATAAAATGGACCATTTTACAAAAATTTTACAAAAATTTTACAGAAATTTTACAAAAAATCAGAATCTTGCATGCAAGGTCAGAAAAATGTGATAATTAGACCTAAACATGAAAAAAGTGTGACAAATTTTTCCATTACTTTGCAAAAGTTGCATGCAGTAGGTATTGTTAGCTAGTTGCAAGTGTTAAGTTACAATAATCGATAAGAATGGTTTGCATTTTCAGTAGAAGAATTACTGGAGTGTGCTGGGCGCATTTGTAAAACATCATGCAAAGTGTCAATTGTCATGACAAATGTAGTAAAGAGTCAATTGGCATCTCAAATGTCAAGAAAAGCATAATTGTCATGACAAATGTTGTGCAGAGTGTAAATTGTGTATATGAATCTTATGTTTTGGTATACAAACCTTATATTTTGGTATCCAAATCTTATGTTCTTGTATCCAAATGTTCACATAAGATTTGGTTACAAAAACAACAAGATTTGGATACAAAAGATAAGATTTGGATACAATTTGCTTAACAGTTTCCATTTAATTTATATTTGTCATGACAATTGACACTTTACTTAACATTTTCATGAAAATTGACACTTTCCATTCCATTTCATGACATTTTGACACCTTACATGGCTTTGGACTGCCCCAGCTCCACAAATGAACAGGTTGAACTATAAACAACAGAAAAAATTTTTACAAAAAATATGAATTTTTATACAATTTTTACAAAAATATCAATTTGTATACAATTTTACAAAAATTTTACAAAAATTCGAATTTTTATACAATTTTTATTTTTATTTTGAAATTTTCCATTTTATTTTATTTTATTTTATTCTTCAATTTTCCATTTTATTTTTATTTTTATTTTTATTCTTTTCTGAGATTTTGCCAACCCTGATTGCGAAGTACTTTAAAAAATCGGATGTGGTAAATACATGAAGATTTTCATGTTGTGAAACTTTTCAAATGTTTATTTCCGACTTTTTTGAGTGGAAGTCGAACTTGACAATTAGCCATTATTAAATAAATATTTATACACTTTGCATGTCACAATACACCCTCGAACGACCGTTACATTAGCTATTGAAATCGTGATTCCGTAACATTTTCCATTCACGACAAATACTTCTGCATGAAACTGTTTTCAGAAAAAAACGACAAAAGGTTTGCGTTTTGAAAAACCGATCAGGCAAACAATGGGCAGCTTGTCACAGTCGAAAATCGTGACAGTGCACATTCCCATTCTAAAAACAACAAAAATAATTTACCTGAAATATTTGATAATTTGATGGGCTGATATTTGCTGCCATTTGGGCCATGGTTTCCACTGCAGCGGATGTGGAGGTGAAGCGACGACTGCAGATTTGTCAGTTCCAGAAGATTGTTGCACAGTTTTTCTCGATATATACGTGAGTTTTTCAATTGGGATACTAATACTGATATTGGTTTATGTAAAGTGTTTAAAGTGATATAAAACGCCTTGTAAAATGTAAAATTTTGTTTACTTTTATTGGTCATAAATTGGTTTTTACAGGTGGTACATATTACGTGGCAGGCACTTTACAGGGTCTTGTGTCGCCCCACACCGACAGCACATAAAATACCCCGTGTCAGTGTTTGGTGTTGCCCCGCAGCGGGCTGGTTGCGCGGTGCCCGCTGCCGTTCGCCGTGGTGCCTGCGCTGGTGGCCCTGGCGCTCGGCTTCGTGTTCGCCTCCAACCTGGACCACATCCACCAGCAGGCGGTGCAGAACGGCGACAAGCTCACCTTGTTCCTGCCCGACGACATGCAGGTCCGTTTGCACTTGCGCTTCGGTGAATTGAGCTCTTCTGGACTGGTTCCCATCCAAACTCAAACACCCCCCTGACGAGTGGCGAGTAACCCTACGCGAGGTGAAGTGTGCGGAAGACATTTGACCACAAATCTCATGAAGCGTGTGGAAGCGCGTGAAAGTGTCTTCACAAAGGCCGCTTGCACACGCTTCACGGTGGTGTTCGTTTGCGTCGCGAGTGTGGCAAAGCGGGCGACGCGCAGGCGGTGGGCGACCTGAAGGAGCTGGCGGCGCTGTTCCCGCCCAAGTCGGCCTTCCGCGACAACTACGACATGTTCGGCGCCACGTTCGCCTACGTGGTCATCGAGGACCTGAGCGAGCAGGCGAACGTGCTGCGCAACTACCCGCTGCTCGTGGCCGGCGACCTGCACAACAGGATCATGAACATCAAGGTCGGCTAACTGGGGACGCTGGTGCCCAGTGTTCCCATTGAAATCTGTACATGTGCAGACTGAAATGCACATTAGGGAGTCGAAAATTATCTTACGGAAAACGGAGTTGTAAAGAATTTAGCGAGTGGAACATGGAATAAAATTTATGGTAAACTCGAAAGTGTTCAAAACACATTTGTGAGTTTCCCAAATCTCGATGGTGTACTAATTTGCGTAGCTTCACCCAACGAGAACCCAAAAACCGACCAACATCTCGCGCATGCAAGCAAACAACTTGAATACCCCGCGCAGGTGCGAGCGGATGCGGCCAGCCCCGAGCCAGAACAGACGCCGGGCCGGCCGCTGGGCTTCAGCGAGCTGTGCCACGTGGAGCCGGCCACGGGCACGTGCGCCCAGCACCCCATCCTCTTCCTGCTCAACTCCTCCGAGCCAATCAACGCAGTGCGCTACTTCCTGCACTACCCGGTGCAGGTCAGCGGGGGGGGGGGGGGGGCAGAGCAGTGATTGCAGCCTTGTGATGGAAAAGCGGAACAAAAATAGCACATTGGCGCTGCGCACGTTGGGTGTCTGTCAACTGCTTTACATGTCAATTCAGATTTTAGTTGCTGGTCGCGGGACAATTGTCAAGCGCACATAAAAATATTGAAAACGAATAAATATTGGAACCTACTTACCTGCAAATAACATGGTTTCGCAATGCATCAACATTAACTTGAATGGAAACCAGTCGGCTCAGTTGACACCCGATGTGATTGTAACTGGTGTGTGTAGGGCCAGTGACGCTATCAAAAAGCCAGCGACGCCGTGGCGCCATTGCTTGCACATCCAATGCGGAGCTATGAGCACGCGAAAGGCGCGGTCAAACGTTGCACAAGCCTCACGTGGGTGCACTCGCAGCGCTTCGCCAACCAATCGGTGGACAACACGATGCTGTTCGGCAGCGTGACTCTGTCGGGCGAGCAGGGCAGCCAAGTGATACAGAAGGCCGGCGCCTTCAGAATGCCCTACTTCCTTAGACAGCCCACTGACGATCTGGTCGGTTTGCAATCTGTTTGTCTGTGACCAGCGTTGGAAAATATTTGTGGAAACATATCGAAATCTGAAAAGTCATTTTAGAAAAAAACACCAAAAATTATAACAGTTTTTTTGAAACTTTGCCCATGGTTACCCTAGCCCAAGCCCACCCACGCACCACCCCGCGCAGTCGGCGACACTGGCGTCCGCGTGGCAGCGGGCCTTCATCGACCTAGTGTCTTCTCTGCGCTACGACCGCATCAAGCTGTACTACACGTCCGCAATCAGCTGGGGCGCCGAGATCGAGCGCAACGGACAGCTCATCCTGCCCTACATGCCCCTGCTGTTCATCGTGCTCGTGGTGGGTTGGGCTGGTTGCTACGGTGGGGGTTACATGGTGGGCCAGAACTGCTTCCAGTCCCAGACCCTGCAAAGTGTAAAGTCAAGTGTCAAATGTCATACAAATTTGCCAATTGTCATGTAAAGCAAAGTTGTTAAAAGGGGGGAAAGCTCAAAATTCAAACAGCGCATAATCCAAACAGCATAATTCAAACAAAAATGGGGCATAATCCAAACGAAAATGAGACATAATCCAAACACTTTTTCTGCCCCAAACTGCAGCATAATCCAAATGTAATTAGGCAAAATCCAAACAAAAATTAGGCATAATCCAAACACTCACATTGCCTGTCATTTTACGTCATTTTACATGTCATTTTACGTTGACTAGAATCGCCATCAAACTACCGAGCGCCACCACAGGTGTTCTCCGTGTGCTCGTGCTTCACGTCTGACTGGGTGCTGAGCAAGCCACTGGTGGGCGTGTGCGGCATCGCCAACGCAGTGTTCGCTATAACAGCCACGCTGGGCACGCTCACCGGCGCCGGCTACCCCTTCATGCACATGGTGCTCATCATGCCCTTCCTGATCATGTGTAGGTGGGGGGGGGGGTCCCAGACCCTAAAATCCCCTGAAAAATAACAAATGTCATGCAAAGTGGCAAAAGTCATGGGAAATGCCCTGGAACAAGGCAAACGTACGTTTGCCATTTTCCAGGGCATTTTACACTTGCACTTTGCATGATATTTGACATTTTACAGGGCATTTTACAGGGTTTGGAATTTGCACCGGGTTGCTGTTTTGATGACGGGCAAACTGTCTCAAGTGGAACAGTTTTTGTATTGTCGAAGTTTTTATACTAAAACTCGGCGGACATGAAACGACTCAGTGATTCGGCCCTTCGTTACCAATGACGTATCTTTTTTAACTCAAACTTGAATGGACGGATTCCATTCAGTTCATGATACATTTGATTCAATCCGACTTTTTATGTGAGATCGGTATGCATTTGATAGACAAATCGATATAAAAAGTCGAATTGCAAGGTCTTAGGTCGGATCTTATGCTACGATTACAGCTCGGGCGTAAAATTCCAGCGTAAAATTCCATCGCAAAATTGATTACATAAAAGTGGATGATGATACAGGTCTGCAATTTTTCATGGAGAATATGTTTATCAATACCTTCATTGTGTCCGAGAGTCATCATCCACAGTCACTGCATTTTGATTGTTGAAATTCAAAAATTTCTATTTTACGCTGGAATTTTACGCCAGCTGAAGAAAAGTCAATTCTACGCCAGGTGATTGCATGCAATTACATAGCGTAGAATTGATTTTTCTTCAGCTGGCGTAAAATTCCAGCGTAAAATAGAAATTTTTGAATTTCCACAATCAAATTGCAGTGACTGTGGATGATGACTCTCGGACACAATGAAGGTATTGATAAACATATTCTCCATGAAAAATTGCAGACCTGTATCATCATCCACTTTTATGTAATCAATTTTGCGATGGAATTTTACGCTGGAATTTTACGCCCGAGCTGTAATCGCTCCATTATCATCGCAGTCCCGACAAATTCCTCCAAAAAAGGACGCATGAACATGCCATTGCTTAATATAAGAACGAGGTAAAAGATGCAAAAAAAAACATGAAAAATGGGACCAAGTTTTCACGTGTGTCCACCACCACTGCCCCGCTTGCCCCTCCCCGCAGCGATCTCGGTGGACAACATGTTCCTGATGCTGGCGGGGTGGCGCGCCACGCACCCGCTGCTGTCGGTGGAGCGGCGCCTGAGCCTCGCCTCGGCCGACACGGCCGTCAGCATCATGATCACCGCGCTCACCGACGGACTCAGCTTCAGCGTCGGCGCAGTCAGCAGTTTCGCCGCCGTCCGTATGTTCCCTTACCTTGTGCATGCCTTTGCTCCAGTTTTTCTGTGGTATACACTCACATGATTATTTTTGTGTTCTTTTTGGACATGGGCGATAAAAAGATTGTGATGACGCTCAATACTTCAAATAAATTGTCAATTCTAGCAGCTCATGGACACGACACGTTTTTATCGACTAATTTGAAAATTAGATGCATTTGTTTTGGGAAGACTGGTTTTCAGGATTGGCCCTACACACACTACATAGTGGACATCGACACCACCGCCAAATGTCACAAAAAATCACGACACAGGAAAACCCTCAGGAAACACGCCGTCAACTGAACCGCAGGTATTTTCTGCACGTACTGCGCGCTGGCCATCCTGTACGCGTTCTTGTTCCAAATGACGTTTTTCACCGCGTGCATGGCGCTCAGCGGGCGCAGGGAAGCTGCCAATAGACATTGCATCACTTTCCAGAAGACCAAGCCCAAGCATCAGTGCCAAGGTTGGTGCATTGTGCCCACATGCATACACGAAATTTGGGAACTCATAAATCGACTTCGAACCCATTTGAGTTGATTCAAATTGTTAACTCATTGTGGTTGCGCCTACGTGCATCAGATCGCCGCCAATATTAGTTGACAAACTTTTCATTCCGGCAAATCCAAAGGCGTATAGAATACATTTTACATTTATGAGTTGCCCAACTTGCAGTCGGGTACTATCTGTGTACGCAGTGCCAATGCCCCCCCCCAGACGAGTCGTCCACGTGGCGCGTCCTGTGCGCGGGCGGGCAGGGCGAGCGGCCGCAGTCGGGCGGCGGGGCGGCGCGGCGGCGCGACACCCAGCTGGTGACCGACTTCCTGTCGACCACCTACGCCGACCTGCTGCACGTGTGGGCCGTCAGGGCTTTCGTCCTCATATGCTATTGCGTTTATATCGGTCGGTGGCCTTATATTGGAAATGCCCTCTGTCATGCGATGTGGTTTTGAAAGAGTAATGTAAACCGCGCCTTGACACGCTTTTTCTGCGACGACAAAAATTTCGTTCGACGATCTTTGAATGCACATGTGGCTCAAATTGTCCGACATTGCAGCAGGTACCTATTTACATTTTGAGATGGCTGTGCGGCACGAACTATGTGGTTGGAAAGAAAGTTTTGTCCGCTTCTAGAAACGAAGCGGAGCGGAGCATAAAAGCAGAAACGGACAGAACTTTCTTTCCAACCTAATACAATGTGAGTGGACCCACCAGTATGCATCGAATGAGCCAGTGCACTAGTGTATAGACCGCACCCACCACGAATGCCCCAGGCGGCGCGGTGTACGGCCTGCTGCAGCTGCCCATCGGGCTGGACCTGCGTCTGCTCGTGCCCAGCGACTCCTACCTGAACGACGAGCTCAGCGGCCAGACCGAGCACTTCACCAGCTACGGGGGCTACTCCTTCTGCGTGCTCAAGGGCACGCAAATCAAGTACCACCAGCCGCACACCAAGGCGCACGTCCTGCAGCTATACCGTAACCTCACGAATACAGTTTACACTAGCGACGGAGAGTTTTGGCTGAGCGAGTTCGATAGGTAGGTCGAATAGAGTCTTTCTGATTGATTTTTACCGCGTTCACACGTTTCGTTTTGCGGCGAGTCTTTATGTTTCTTATCAACCATATTTTGGAATGGAAATAATTTTTTTGTATGTATGACGCCCCAATTGATCATTATTTCATCACCCTCACTGCCTAGGCCAAACCTCAAATTTCATAGATCATGTACCGTATATCCTTGAATAAAGCTCCAGGGGAGTTATTTTTCATTAGAGTTTTTGAGGGAGAGCTATTTTTCCTCAGAATAACACTATGTCATCTGCTGTTGCAGCTGTAGACGGAAATTCTTTTGTATTTTCAATTTCACACACTGTATAGCATTTGCATTCGATGAATCAGCCCATGCATAGCTAAACTGCCGGTCAATATAAACTGGCTTTCGCTCAAATTTTTTTCAAAAGTTTGTAGTTCGATCCAGGAAGGGAGTTCAGCCAATATGTTTGTATTTTTGGATAGCCCTAACATTTGTCTACTCGCACCCCCGGGGGGACCCCTGTGGCTGCACCCCCATTGCCACAGGGGTCCCCCCGGGGGTGCGAGTAGACAAATGTTAGGGCTATCCAAAAATACAAACACCTTGGCTGAACTCCCTTCCTGGATCGAACTACAAACTTTTGAAAAAATTTTGAGCGAAAGCCGGTTTATATTGACTGGCAGTTTATATTTGGTCTGTCTGACTTCATTGTTCACTTTTCTCAATTTTTTGCAACATCTCTTCCACCCATCACAGAGGGAGAGTTATTCAGTGCGGGGGTCAGTCAAGGGGGTCTTATTCAAGGATATACAGTAATTATGCATATTAAATGTTCTCTTTTTGTCGGGATTTTTGCTTTTTAAGTGTATTTGTTCTATGCAGCCTTGATTACGATGATGCAAGAACAAATACTCCCGGCAACACTCGATAGTAGAAAAATGTATTTAATCCAGTGCGCGTGATTACATTATCTATGATATTTCATGTGATCTAGCCTGGGCTGATCAAGATCACGAGGTTACACAAGTCAAATTTTCAATTTTCATGACGAAAAGATGCTTGAAAACTGAAAATTTCTGTCATCCTTAAACAAACATGTAAACGTTTCCTGCCTTATGAAGTTGTGAACGGCAAATTGTTTTACTTTTGTGCGCGAAAACGCGCAGGCACACGAACGGTCGACTTTTCCAAAGCGAGCAGCAGTTCCTGATCACGCTGCGGGCCTTCTTGCGGGAGCCGAGCAGTCAGAACTTGGCCACCGATGTGTTATTTTCCGACGATCCCGAAACGTTGGGACAAATTCGGGCGTCGAAAATGCTCATCAGGATGAGACACGTTGGACTGGTGAACCACACCGCGATAGCCAACGTTCTCAGGAGTACATTCGCTCTTTCAGGTAGCTTTACCCTCTCCACATCTGTTTGTTGATAAACTCGGTCATCAAATCAAATGGGTCATCAAATGTCAACTGGTTCAGATCCCAATTCAAAGATTGCTGACAAGTAACGCGACGCATTATCGTACGTATACACATATACTTCGTTTCAGCTTTGTACATGTACATTGCTCATCCTGCAATATTTTTGTCAGCACTGCCTGCTTGAACACTTTTGCTTGGTGGGCTGGTCAGCGAGCTTCGAATTGGGATAGGAACCAGTGGCCAAGCAGTGTTTGTGCGGCTCGTACGAAGCACTGCGACCGCAGGTCTGCCCGGCTTCGTGTACGACACCAACTTCCTGCTGGTCGACCAACAGGACAGCACGGTGCGCTCGACCGCCATCAACGTGATCATCGCCGTGGTCATGATGGTAGCTATCACTCTGCTCTTTATACCCAAAATACTCGTTGCGCTGTGGATTGGCGCGACTATACTCAGGTACGTGCGCCGCGCGTGCACATTCTTGCGATCATTTTGAACACTCAAACATACCGCCGATATTCACATTTTTTTTGCTGTACTGCTGCGATTACAGCTCGCGCGTAAAATTCCAGTGTAAAATCTAAATTTTAATTGTACTAGAAGTAATGAATTTTGGCGCAAATTTTTTTAATTTACGCCTTAATTTTATACAACTTACAGCTCGCGCGTAAAATTAAAAAAATTTGCGCCAAAATTCATTACTTCTAGTACAATTAAAATAAACTGATGAGCTTTAGACACAAGCAACATATACATGTGCGCTTTCTTTGACTGAAATTACAATGCCATATCTTTATCCATTCACCTGTAATTAAATTTACGCCAGTAAATTTTACGCCTGAGCTCTAATCGCAGCATAAACGGTGTTATTAGGCTGGAAAGAAAGTTCTGTCAGTTTCTAGCAACGAGGCGGAGCGGAGCATAAAAGCAGCAGGAAGTGACAGAACTTTCTTTCCAACCTAATATTTATAATATTTTTTCATTTTTTTGTTTTCAAATGACGTCTTGAATTTCGAATTTTTCAAAAATAGTGTCCGAATTTTGCTCACGCTAACGTAAGCTATAACGCTTTGTGTAAATGTGGCACTGGTAAGATGTGCTGTTGGCGCAGCATCAACGCGGGCGTGGCTGGGGGGCTGGCGCTGTGGGACGTCCGCCTGGACATCGTCTCCATGATCACCATCATAATGTCTATTGGTTTTTCCGTCGACTTCGCCGCGCACATGACCTATCATTTTCTGGTCCGTTTTACATTCTCAGTCTTTCGTTCTAATTTACCGTATTTCCCCGAATTTCCCCAGGGGGTTAATTTTTTCAGAGTGGAAATTTTTAGGGGGGTTATTTGAGGGGGGGGGGGTTATTATTAGTACTATTTTTGTTTTATGTCAAAGTTTCAAATGCAATTTTGACAACATTGAAAAACGTGGAGATAACGGGTTTCGGAAACAAACTCCTCAACTGTGTCAACGTAAAGTTGATTTTACGTCAGCCTATTTTCCACCATACGTTTTTGATTCAAATTGAAAAATAACATCTATCACGTGATAAATTTCAATAAAATTGAGTTCTAAATTTTTAAAAAACAACAACTTGGATGAAAATAATAAATTTTTGTGCCTTTTAATCTTAGCTTTCTTAAAGCAATCTTATGAGTACACTTTTGCAGGTGTCTCGCGCCGACGACGGCAAGCGGTCGCACGCGGCGCTGCGCTCGGTGGGCACGCCCATCATACAGGCGGCCCTGTCCACTGTGCTGGGCGTGATGGCCCTCGCGCCCATCGGTGAGCTGCTCTGCGAGTGCGGCACTGTCATTGTTATCTATCGACACTGTTATGCTATTCTAATTCTATTCGTTTGAGCATAATAAGCTTATATTTTATACATTGTGATATTGTCGAATATGAATGTGGCAGACGTTTGCAATCGCAGACTCGTACATGGTGCGCACGTTCGTGAAGACCGTTCTGCTGGTGGTGGGCGTGGGCGCCCTGCACGCGCTGCTCTTCCTGCCCGTGTTCCTGTCGCTGCTCGTGCCCGCCAGCCACTTTCTGCAGTCGGCCGACATCTACAGGGAGATCGGCGCTTACCTCGTGGCCAGGCTGCCGCTGCCCCGGCACGCGCACCCAGGTCGAACGCGCGTCCACTTGAAAAGCTCCTATTCGCAACACGTCCAGTCCAGTCAGCCAGCCTACTCACCCACTTCTTGGCTCTGGCAAACTCTTTATTCTCCGCCGAACATAGGCGGCGTAAGTGCTTGGGCGCTTGTGTATGTCGCAAGTGAAATTTTTGGTGTCATAAGCAGAAATTTCACTGTCACATTGTGACATTCACAAGCGTGTATTGTACAAACGTGAGTGAAAGCTCAAAATTTGCAGAAACTCACTAAAATTTGACCCATTTTGCAAATTTTCACATTTATAATCGCTATTTTCATGTATATACCGTATTTGCTTGAATAACCCCCCTTGAATAATCCCCCCTCGAATAATCTCACCCCGTGAGACGCATGAGGAAAAAATAATCCCCCCCCCTGAATAATCCCTTAACGCACGGGCCCCGGTCGCAGATGGCGGCGGGGGCGCGGCGGTGGCGCCGGCGACGGGCCGCATGCGCAGCTACAGGCAGGCGGCCGTGGACGAGCGGGCGGTGGCACGCATGATGCTCAAGGACGAGCAGCGCGGCTTCGACTGGGCCTCCAACGGCAAGGGGCTGCACAACAGCAAAAGGTACGTGCTACGTCCCATCCCGCCCACGCACATCATGCAATCTACCATATCCGATTGGGATAAAAACCAAGTAGTTTCATTTTCGCATCGCATTACGTTGCTCTTCCCGTCAGTGAACTAGATGCAACATCTTCCACGTGATTTTATTCTTGAAAAGATGGTAACATTCACTGTGCAGTGTCATGTCAGGATATAGGTAGACATGTTTTTACTTGTGGCGCCGCAGATACAAGCCGTGCGGCGACGCGTCCAAGCCCGAAGGCGACGGGGCCGGGGACAGCGCCAACGCGGCTCCATTCAGACCGTCGTCGGGGCTGTACGACTTCCTCAAGTACAAGCGGCAGCAGCAGCAGCACAAAGTCGACGCGCCGCCCAGCAGCGCCGACAGCAGCCAGGCCACCGCCAGCGAATATTTCAGCTGCTCCAGCTACGACTACGGAGATGGTCGGTTCTCTCATAGGTTGTCGACGTTTTTCACACGGAAACTTTCAACCTTTCCGTTTCCCGTAAAAAAATCCTAGACCCTAGACAAAGTTGCATGCTTTTGCATTCCAAATGGATAGATATGTCCCAAAGACTTATGTCGCAGCTTTGTAAACATATACCGGACATTTACCGTAGTCTACTACGCCCTCAATGTCCGGAATATGTCCACAAAGCTAGGACAGTTAAGTTAAGTTCTTGGAACATACCTATATTACCGCATTTCCTCGAAATACGCTTAGGGGGTTTAGTTTTTCAAAGTGGAAATTTTGAGGATGGTTATTTCGAGGGAAGGCGGGGGCTTATTCGAGGAGTGGGGGGTTATTATTCCGTCAGAAATTTTCATGAAATTCATAGTAAAGAGTATGCTTTTTCATACCCAAAACCGATATAAATGTGAGACATATCGGGGATATAGAGGTACATCTGTACACAAATTAGCGTATAAATATGCATATCTGCGATGCAAATTGGCATCAATAAATACATGTACATGTACATGCATAAAATTGCATAAATTATGTACATCATTCCAGACGGGGGGTATTTCGAGGGGGGTATTTTCTCCTCAGCTCAAAAACACCTGGGGGAATTTCGAGGGGGGTTTATTCAAGGGGGGTATTTCGAGGAAAACTCCAGTTGTAATTCAAAATGCTCTTGTACACTGCTACAGTGTGAAAAGCCAAGTCAAGTGCCGTGTACAATGTGAAATGTGATGCAAAGTTGGCGCGCTTGGGGCGCAGGCAGCGGCGGCGTGGCTCCGCGCGCCGCGCCGTTGAATGTCGCTCGCCAGGAGGCTGCGTCGAGCGGCTACTCGAACCTGACGCGGTCGGACACGTCGGACGAGCTGCGCAGCCGCAGCCCCAGACGCAGACGGACCCCGAGCACCACCGACATCTACACCGAGCCAACGTGTCTCACCGACGCCAGGTGCCACTCCCAGACACTGTAAAATGCCCTGTTAATGTTAAATGTCATGCAAAGTGTTTAAAGTCATGAAAAATGTCACGCAAAATGGCAAACGTTTGCTATTGGCAGGGATTTTGCATGATTTCAGAAACCCTTAGCATGGCATTTCTATTTTCCAGGGCACTTTACAGGCCCTGGGAGTGCCTCCAGGGACATGCCGGTGGCGCTGGCCCGGCCCCAGAGACTTGACCCTGGTGCTAAACTACTCAGCAGACACGAGGCTAATATGGCCAGGTTCCACAGATACGCCAGAGGTAAGACAAAGCTTGATTGTAATTATTTTATGCTAATGCGTGATGTAAACCACTAAAATTAGTGGTTTACATCACGCATTAGCACACATAAAATTTATGTGACCACTGACGATGGCAAACAAAAATTCGATGGACAGAAATTCGACAACGTTTCCAAATTTTTGAGAGTTTTTCAGAGTTTTCAAAAAAAATTGGACCTTGTGAAAAATCACTTTCAAGGAAAATTCTACGATTCTAAAACTATTTTAAACTGAAAATTTCAAATCTGAATTTCATTTTGGAACTCATCCTTGAACAATTTAAACACTTGGAGAGGGTTTGCCATCGCTACTCCACACCAGAGTTGTGCAAATACTGGTATTTTTGGAAAACGTAAACGTAAACGTAAATACCTTTTCCAAATAAAAAGTATAAATACTAAAATGTAAGGTATTTTTAAAATACCAAGGAATACGTAAAAAAAAACGTAAACGTAAAAAATTTTACACACCATATTTGCCATTGTGCTTTGGAATATAAATACCGTATTTCCTCGAAATACCCTCCCCCCCCCTCGAAATACCCCCCCTCAAAATGGGCACTATGAATTTGTAATCCGGGAAATGCATAGCAGACGTTCAAAACACTTACTGTGTTACGTTAGAACATCGTTTATACCATCTACATCCTTATATAAGGCTGTAAAAACTTATAAATGGTGGTTATTGTTGCATTTTTCACGTTTTTCTCCCAAAATTTTCACTCTGAAAAAATAAACCCCCAGGGGGTAATTCAAGGAAATACGGTACCATTATTTTCACCTTCAGGTGGGTCAATCATTCCATCTGCACCACTTTCTGTAGTAAGTGTGGCTAAATCCAACTAACGCTGGTGATTCTGGGGGAGTCCCAGACCCTGTAAAATGCTTTGTAAAATGTCAAATGGCATGCAGTGTCTAAAGTCTTGCAAAGTGCCCTGGAAGGTGGCAAATCTTTGCCATTTTGCTGGGCATTTTACATGAGTTTGACATTTGCATGAAATTTTACATTTTACAGGACATCCTACAGAGTCTGGGATTGGCACCAGAGCTTGCACTCGCCCTGCCAGTTTCGAAACATGTACTACTCACAGTTGTGCAAGTGGTCACAATTCATCACAAAAAAATTATAAACGCAACGCTCCAGAATCAAAGGTTTTTGTGTTCAGCTTTTGAACACATTTATGAATATGTACCCAGTATTCCATGTGTAAGTGCAAGCGTGCAGTCACTTTTTTCATACACTACATTTTTGTATGTAAATATGTTTTGTATGTATTTATGTATCATGTGAACGATCACAAGTTTTTTACGTTTTCCCTAGTACCCGGGTATTTTGGTCAGGAAAACGTAACAAAACGTAATGGTATTTTTGGAAAACGTAAACGTAAACGTAAGTATAAATACCCAAATAACCGGGTATTTCGGGTAAACGTAAATACGTTTTTCCACACCTATACGTGGAGGGGGTGGGAAATCGCAATCCAATTGTTTGTCATTTCCTACCCAGAAGTGACATTTCCTGTCGCCAGATTTAATCTCGCGTATGCTGCGATTACCGCTCGGGCGTAAAATTGACTGGGCGTAAAATTGATTTTGGGCATAAAATTAATTACAGATGAATGGATAAAGTTATACTCGGCGTACATGATACTCTGCCGTCGCACTGATTTATGTCTCGTGTTGGAAGCGTGCCAATGATTGCTAAGTCACGCGATTTCCGTAAAAAGATGAAAAAATTCATCGATGTGAATATGTAAATGAATAACATTATAACAACAATCAATTTTGTCATCTTTTTATGAAACTCGCACGCGCTAACCATCGTTGGCACACTCCCAGCGGGAACCACGCGTGCAGGGTGTAAAGTAACTAGGGTATACGACATTGTTATTTCAGTCAAAGAAAGCTTAGATGCAGACGTTTCTTGTGTCCAAAGCTCCTGAGTTTATTTTAATCGTACTGGGAGTGATGAATTTTAGCACAATTTTTTCAATTGTGCGCTGTCAGTTGCATAAAATAAGGGTGTAAAATGAAAAAAATTTGCGCCAAAATTCATAACTTCTAGTACAATTCGAATAAACTAATGAGCGTTGGACACAAGCAACATCTGCATGTGCACTTTCTTTGACTGAAATTACAACGCCATATCGTTATCCATTCACCTGTAATTAATTTTATGCCCAAAAATCAATTTATGCCCGGTTAATTTTACGCCCGAGCTGTAATAGCAGCATTAATGCACCCTGACCCTACACGCCAGATAATCAAAATGTAAAAGGCCGCGTTTACACGGTTTATTTGTGACGACTCGACAAAACTAAAAAGTTCAATAAGTTGATTAAAAAGCATGTTCCATATGCATGAAAAAAGTGGTCATCCATACATTCTACCTAGGCGAACATTTATGTCAATTTACAGAATCATGCTTGTAGCTCAAGAGTTATAACGTCTGACAAAATTTTGCTGTTGTCACCGGCTGTTGGGTAACTTCCGACAACCGGCGACAAAGGCAGCATTTTTTTAACATCTATAATCAAAACATATACAATTGTGAAAGAATTGCGTGCTAGGTATGCCTAATGTAAAAGATAGGACGCACAATCACAGGCCTCATTGTGCCCAATTCGTGTGTGTTTTTGCACACAATGCAGTCACTATTTATTAGTACAAATGCCCTTTACAAACACGATCCACAATCTTGACAAACAGGGTTAGTAGATGGCAAAGTTGCTTCCCAAGAATGCAATTGCACATGTATAGGGGGTTGACTTGAGTTTTTAGGGGCTGAGTTTACAATTCAGGGTTGAGTTGATGGGTGTTTATAAATTAGGGTTGAGTTGACAGAAGTTTAAAAATAAGGGGCTGTTGACACAAGTTCACAAATTAGAGGCCGAGTTTATGGGAGTTGAGTTGATGGGTGTTTGCCAAATTAGGGGCTGAGTTTATGGGAGTTAACAATAACATTACCATAATCCTTAAGTGAGGCCCCCGGGGCTAAAAAATATAAATTGTGATATAATGCATTTGTGGGTTACTGATTACAATGATTTGAAATATGCACTCCATTCTGACAGTACATTACAATAACCCTGAAATTGAACCCAAAATGGGGCCAAAACTTTCAAATTGTGAAATGATGCATTGTGGGTTTCTAATTGCACTGATTTGATATATAATGCACTCCATTTTGACACTACATTACCATAACCCTGAAAATGAACCACTGGGGCCAAAAACTTTCAATTTGTGAAATGATGCAATTTTGGGTTTCTGATTGCACTGATTTCAAATTTAGGTTTCTGATTGCACTGATTTGATATATGCACTCCATTGACACTACATTACCATAACCCGTTAATGAACCCATGGGGCCAAATACTTTCAATTTGAGAAATGATGCATTTTTGGGTTTCTGATTGCACTGATTTCAAATTTAGGTTTCTGATTGCACTGATTTGATATATGCACTCCATTGACACTACATTACCATAACCCGTTAATGAACCCATGGGGCCAAATACTTTCAATTTGAGAAATGATGCATTTTTGGGTTTCTGATTGCACTCATTTGAAATATGCACTTCATTTTGACACTACATTACCATAACCCTGAAAATGAACCACTGGGGCCAAAAACTTTCAATTTGTGAAATGATGCATTTTTGGGTTTCTGATTGCACTGATTTCAAATTTGGGTTTCTGATTGCACTGATTTGATACATGCACTCCATTTTGACACTACATTACCATAACCCTCAAAATGGACCCATGGGGTTAAATACTTTCAATTTGAGAAATGATGCACTTTCGGGTTTCTGATTGCACTCATTTGAAATATGCACTTCATTTTGACACTACATAACCATAACCCTAAAATGAACCCCCTGGGCCAAAAACTTTCAAACCATAAAATGATGGATTTGTGGGTTTCTGAGTGTAGCGATTTCAAATATGCCCAGGGCTTAAAAAATTAGAAATTGTGAAATGATTCAATGTGGGTTTCTAATTGCACTGATTTGAAATATGCACTCTGTTTTGACACTACATAACCCTGAAAACTACATAACCATAACCCTGAAAATGAACCTCTGGAGCCAAAAACTTTCAATTTGTGAAATCATTCATTTTTGGGTTTCTGATTGCACTGATTTCAAATTTGGGTCTCTGATTGCACCAATTTGATATATGCACTCCATTTTGACACTACATTACCATAACCCTAAAAATGAACCCATGGGGCCAAATACTTTCAATTTGAGAAATGATGCATTTTTGGGTTTCTGATAGCACTCATTTGAAATATGCACTTCATTTTGACACTACATTACCATAACCCTAAAATGAACCCCCTGGGCCAAAAACTTTCAAACCCTAAAATGATGGATTTGTGGGTTTCTGAGTGTAGCGATTTCAAATATGCCCAGGGCTTAAAAAATTAGAAATTGTGAAATGATTCAATGTGGGTTTCTAATTGCACTGATTTGAAATATGCACTCTGTTTTGACACTACATAACCCTGAAAACTACATAACCATAACCCTGAAAATGAACCTCTGGAGCCAAAAACTTTCAATTTGTGAAATCATTCATTTTTGGGTTTCTGATTGCACTGATTTCAAATTTGGGTCTCTGATTGCACCAATTTGATATATGCACTCCATTTTGACACTACATTACCATAACCCTAAAAATGAACCCATGGGCCCAAATACTTTCAATTTGAGAAATGATGCATTTTCGGGTTTCTGAAAGCACTCATTTGAAATATGCACTTCATTTTGACACTACATTACCATAACCCTAAAAATGAACCCCCTGGGCCAAAAACTTTCAAACCATAAAATGATGGATTTGTGGGTTTCTGAGTGTAGCAATTTCAAATATGCCCAGGGCTTAAAAAATTAGAAATTGTGAAATGATTTGATGTGGGTTTCTAATTGCACTGATTTGAAATATGCAATCCATTTTGACACTACAAAACCCTGAAAACTACATAACCATAACCCTGAAAATGAACCTCTGGAGCCAAAAACTTTCAATTTGTGAAATCATAAATTTTCAGGTTTCTGATTTCACTCATTTGAAATATGCACTTCATTTTCACACTACATTACCATAACCATAAAAATGAACCCCCTAAGCCAAAAACTTTCAAATCATAAAATGATGCATTTGTGGGTTTCTGATTGTAGCGATTTCAAATATGCACTCCATTTTGACACTACATTACTAAAACCCTGAAATTGAACCCCTAGACCCAAAAATTTCTTATTGTGAAATGATGCATTTTGCAGGTTTCTAATTGCACTGATTTGAAATGACTCAATTTCAACTCTACATTACTGTAAGCCTTTAATTGAACCCATGGGGCTAATAAATTAGAAATTGTGAAATGATGCATTTGTGGCTTTTTGATTGCCTTGATTTGAAATATGCACTTCATTTTGACACTACATTACCATAACCCTGAAAATGAACCCCCAGGGCCAAAAATTTTCAAATCATAAAATGATGTGTTTGTGGGTTTCTGATTGTAGCGATTTCAAATATGCACTCCATTTTGACACCACATTACTAAAACCCTGATAATGAACCCCTGGGCACAAAAACTTTCAATTTGTGAAATGATGCATTTGTGGGTTTTTTATTGCACTGATTTGAGATGTGCACTCCATTTCTACTCTACATTACCATAACTTTTTAAGTCTAACCCCTGGGGCTAAAAAATTGAAAATTGTGAATTGATGCATTTGTGGATTGATGATAGTGATTTTTTGAAATATTCATACCATTTTCCAAATTAGGGGCTGAGTTTACAGGAGTTTCCAAACTAGGGGCTGTGTTTACAGGATTTAGAGGGGGTCCCCATGGGGTGCCATTTTTGGGGGGTCTCCAGGGGGTGCCATTTTCTGGAGGTACATATGGGGGTGCCATTTCAAGGGGGTCCACATGGGATGCCATTTTTTGGGTGGTCCCCAGGGGTGCCATTTTTTGGTGGTCCTCAGGGGGGTGCTATATTTTTTTTTGCGGGGGGGGGGGGGGGGGGTCCATATGGGGTGCCATTTTGAGGGGGGGTCCCCAGGGGGGTGCCATTTTTGGAGAGTCCCCAGGGGGAGCCAACTTTGGGTGGGTCCCCAGGGGGTGCCATTTTTGTGGGGGTTCCTAGGGGGTGCCATGTTTGGGGGGTCCCCAGGGGGTGCTATTTTTGGGGGGTCCCAAGGGGGTGCCATTTTTAGGGGGTCCCTAAGGGGTGCCATTTTCTGGTGGTCCTCAGGGGGTGCCATATTTGTGGGGCCCTAGGGGGTCCCATTTTTGGGCGGTTCCCAGGGGGTGCCACTTTTGGGGGGTTCCCCAGGGGGTGCCATTTGGAGGGGGGTCCCCATTGGGGTGTCAGTTTTTGCAAGCCTCTGAGAAGTGGGTACCTAAAGCAGGATTCTCTCCAACCTTCAGTTGGGTTTTGTAGAGTCACCAGGGGGAGCCAACTTTGGGTGGGTCCCCAGGGGGTGCCATTTTTGTGGGGGTTCCTAGGGGGTGCCATGTTTGGGGGGTCCCCAGGGGTGCTATTTTTGGGGGGTCCCTAAGGGGTGCCATTTTTGGGGGGTCCCTAAGGGGTGCCATTTTTTGCTGGTCCTCAGGGGGTGCCATATTTGTGGGGCCCTAGGGGGTCCCATTTTTGGGCGGTTCCCAGGGGTTGCCACTTTTGGGAGGTTCCCCAGGGGGTGCCATTTGGAGGGGGGTCCCCATTGGGGTGTCAGTTTTTGCAAGCCTCTGAGTAGTGGGTACCTATAGCAGGATTCTCTCCAACCTTCAGTTGGGTTTTGTGGTTCTCTACAATTTATACCACAAGGATTTACAAACACAAAAAGAACAGCAAAGCACAAATGTAACCAATTGAAGATTACAACAAAGTTTGACACCTTGCAAAAACCACACTATCATATCACAAAACCTATACCACACAGATTGCACACTGCACACCATCATACCAAATCGCAAACTGTCTACATTTTACTACCGAGTTTCATGCCCAACCATTTTACAGAAGTTTACAAAAATCCATTCCAAAACATTGCATCTTTGGTATTGGTCTTGTTATTGTTGGTAGATTACATACCGCATTTCAAAACACATGCCTAGCATGTGGGCAAACTTAACTAAAGTATCATATTTTCTCCAATGGTATTAATTGTAGAGAACCACAAAACCCGACCGAAGGTCGGAGAGAATCCTGCTAGTATAAGTACATTTTTGCAATTTGGCATGCACATTCGACTAGGTAGAATGTATGAATGACCACTTTTTCTCATGAATATGGAACCTTTTTCTCAACATATTGAACCTTTCAGTGTTGCCGAGTCGTCACAAAAAAAACCATGTAAACGCGGTCTAAATAAAGCAATTTTGAGACAAAAGATATGGATTTCGATCGGTAAAATTAAGAAAACTTTTAATCGCAATGTTTTTCATAACATTGCGACATCGTCTTTAAATTTTACGGTTCAACATCGGTAAAATGTGCCTCAAGGTCATTTTATTTATACCCAGGTACATTTTGATTCGTCCGGTGTGTAGGCCGCATTACTCGAGAATTAAATCTGACCCCTGGCGTTAGCATTTACATGATAAATCCAAACACGTGCCCGCAGACGTGTCTCGGTGCTCTGGCCGGTCGCCGACGCGCCAGGTGCGCACTTCATCTCGACGCCGCTCCAGCAGACGCATGGGCACCCCTCCAGCGCAGCAGCACGGGTGCAGCAGACGTTCCAACGACTTGTCCACGTCGCGCAGCAGACGCACCCCCCGCACCCCCCGCAATGGACGCGCCAGCCCACCCCCGGTGCACCACAAACACAGGGGCGCCTCCGCTGGACGCAGCGATGACAGACGCGCCGAGACGCACACTACTAGCTCGAGGTTCGTTATACACTACCGTGCAGAATAGTTGAGACTTTTCACACGTAGAGAAACAGTAGGCTGGGGGTCCACTGCACTTTTTTGCTTCCCAATTTCTAGTCCCTTGCCCAATTGTGATGCCGTTTGAGTATGTTGGGGTTTGATGCTGGGGCTACAACGAAAATTTTTTGTTTGCTCAAATAAACCCCCAGGCCGGAGATAAGGGGGGTCTATAAAAAGATGGTCAAGAAATAATCAAAAAATGGGCAATCTGGATGAGTGTCTTTGAAGCTTAAAAACTCAACCATTTCTGGGCTGATTTGAATCATTCAACACTTCAAATGATCGGGACAACCTGCAGATTCTATTTTTGTGGTCGGTTTAATGATGTCTAAATTCCATATGTCAATTTGACCCAGTTTTTGAACGTGAAAAAATAATTTTTTGAACATGTTATCATATACTTTAGACAACGAGGATTCATTTAAAACAGAAATGAGTACAATATCTCTCTCCAATCAAAAGTTATGGCACTTCAAAACTTTTCAATGGTGTCTAAAGTTTTTATGCTTATTTTACTGGGGTTTGCAGCATGAAAATTTTGTTATTGAACAATCTATAACATACTTTAGACAGAGAGAATTAATATGACAAAAACGTTTTTTTCAGTATCTCTTTCCAATCAAAAGTTATAGCACTTACAAACTTCCATCTTCATTCCATCCAAAATAATTGCACATTACTCATTCACAGTTGGGCCAACTTTTCTCCCTAATAGAGCAAGGCCAAAACCTCAAATTTACACACCAAATAGCCCCACCAAGTAGTATGCCTACCCCCGTTTCAGAGTTGCTGGCAATGGATGCAAAACTGCAGCAAAAATTAATAAATGCCACATTTCCATATATGCATTGCCATATGCTGTTCATGCTTAGAATGTTTCTTGCTGCACACAGAGCTCAGCGATGCAGGCAAGCAGTTGCCATGGTGAAAATTTTGTTAAAAATGAACATAGGAGGTGGATTTAGACTTTAAAGTGAGATACTGGGTGGCTACTGCCCAAAACAAGAAAAGTCTCAACTATTCTGAAACATGAACAAACTGAGTTAATATGTTTGTACACTAGGAATATACGCAGATTTGAACTTGACGGGCGGTCATCCTGGGCATGTGTAGTCAACCCCCCAGGGTACCCATGCATAGTATCCAAATGTTTTGCATATCAACCATTTTGAAATTCTGGCAACATTAATCATGCAGCGCAAAAAGTCTCAACTATTCTGCACGGTAGTGTAGTGCTGTTTGGACAGTGCAACCACCACAAAATTGACTTTTATTTTTATTCTTCTTGAAGATACCGTATTTGCTTGAAATGTTCCCTCCTTGAATAATTCCCCCCCTCGAATAATCCCCCCCCCCCGTCAGACGAGTGGGGAAATAATAATTCCTCCCTTGAATAATCCCCCAGCCCCCTTTAAAGATTTGATAAATTTGTTGTACCTAAATTTAACAATAATGACACATTGTTGTGTTTATAAAGCATATTTTGTGAAACGAGTTGATAGAAACATGCTTGAAAATTTTGACGGAATAATAATTCCCCCTTTGAATAATTACCCCTCGAATAGTTCCCCCTCAAAAATGTGTGACGAAATAATAATCCCCCAGGGGGATTATTCAAGCAAATACGGTACTCAAATTATATTCCTACCTGCATAGGGGAGATACAAGAATTCGAAGAGATTCAATTCGAAGAGATACAAGGGTGTAAAGAAAATTACATCACAGTAGTAATAGAAAACGACCCGAAAACGACGAAAAACGGAGTATTTACATTAAGCGGCGTTTACACTGCAAAATGTGCCGACAAATCAAAAAGTGAAAAAGTTCCATAAATCCAGAATCAAGTTCCATATCTGCGAGAAAAAACAGGTCAGTATACTCACTAGTTAGGTGCACTCACATGCCAAATTTCAGATAAATCGGCTTTTTTGTTCCAGAGTTACAAGCCTTTTAATAATTTCACGTTGTCGGTTCGCTTTTTTTGATCGAAAAAATCTTGTTGTCGGCACAAGCTTTTGATTGGCGACAATGCGGCGATGAGCGCTTGTCGTCACAAGAAAAAAAATGTTTTCATGTGAGCCTTATTTTTGTTGTCGATTGTCGCCACGAGCTGCGAACGTGTTTTTTCCATTTTTTTGTGGCGACACCGACTTTACCACAGTTGCTTATAAAAGTGTATGAGGGAGTAGTGTAGTGAGTGATAGGGGGAATGCATATGCTGTATTACCTCGAATTATCCCCCCTTGAACTTATCTTCCTTGAAATACCCCCAGGGGGCAATTCAAGACCATGTAAAAGACCCTGTAAAGTGTAAAATGTCATGTGTCACGTAAAAGACCCTGTAAAATGTCAGGGTTTATACTAGCTACATACTTACCGTATTACCTCGAAATACCCCCATGGGGGTTTATTATTTGAGAAAAATTTATTATTGGAAAAATTTGAGGGGGGGTTAATTCGAGGGGGGGTCTATTCTAGGTTTTTTTTATTTTGTCAGAAATTTTTGTAAGGATAGTAGTAAAAATTTGGCATTTTCATACCCAAAACAGGTAATAAATGTGTCCAAACAGGATGTATTTGGACATAAAAACGTAGATTGCTACACAAACAAGTCTATGTGCAGCTGCAATATAAATAAGCAGTAATAAATACATCATGTACATAGTACACATGATGTAAATCATTCTGGAGGGGGGGGGGGTATTTCGAGGGGGGGGTTATTATTTCCCCATCCCATTTTGAGGGGGGGTTGATTCAAGGGGGGGGGTAATTCAAGGGGGGATTAATTCAAGGTAATACGGTATATAAGTCTATAGGGTCTTTTACATGGCAGTTTTGTGTATTTTTGTATGTCTGAGTAGATTCAAAACAATGAATTAGTACAGGGAGTTCAAGAAATTTCTGTCAAAATAATACCTCTGTGGAAATACCCCCTCAACCCCCTTAACCCTTAACCCCTCCCCCCTTAACCCATCCCCCCTCAAATTTCCACTCTGAAAAACGAACACCTTGCGGGGTAATTTGAGGAAATACAGTACTTTATCAAAGTATCAGTCACAACAATTTCTTTGTGATGCTAAATCACTTTTATGGTTTCTGTATTTCTTCTAATAGAAGAGTGCTCTTCTATTTTTTGTCAACATTTTTCATTGTCAACAATAAATATCTGTTTGAATGCTGGAATTAAATATCTACTTGAAAATTCTCACCATTCATTTTTTATATTTTAGTTTTTTTGTCACTCTTCCAATGTATTAGGGTGTAAACTACCTATGTTTTGCAATCTCAGAAATGAATATTCCCATTCTGTTGTACGTTGGCCGATTTTGATGCCCTTCAAGTATGTTGGGGTTTGGGGTCTGGGCTATGACAAAAACTTTTGTTTCCTCGAATAATCCCCCAGTCCTGAGATAAAAGGGGTCTAATAAAGGATAGTCATTTTACATGGCCGATCCGGTTGATAGAATTTGAAGGCTAATAACTCGGCCATTTCTGGGCTGATTTTGATAGTTCAACACTTGGCAGAATGATCGGCACGACCTGTAGATTCCATTTTTGAGGTCGGATTAGTGATTTTTGAAGTTCTGAAGTGGAAGTTTGAAGTGTTACAATGTTTTATTGGAAAGAGATATTGAAATAATTTTTCCGGTATGAATTCTCGTCATCTAAACTATATGATTGCATGTTCAGAAACATTTTTTTGCGTTGAAAAACTGGGTCAAATCGGCATAAGGGATGTTGACATCACTAAGCGTTGACCTCAAAAATGTACTCTACAGGTTGTGCCGATCATTTTAAATGTTGAACGGTCAGAATCGGCCCAGAAATGGATGAGTTATTAAGCTCCAAAATTGATTGGCCAGATCGGCCATGCTAAATGACCATGTTTTTATAGACCCCCCTTATCTCAGGACTGGGGGAATATTCAAGGAAATTTTTTTGTCAAAGCCCAGACCCCAAACCCAAACATACTTGAAGGGCATCAAAACCGGTGAATGTACAACAGAATGGAACGCAGGAATGTGTAAATATTTGTATGAGATGGCAAAAAAATAAGAAACTTAGTTTACCCCCCAATAATATCTACCTACCGTACTATTGCTTTCATGAGTGCGAAAATGTGCAAAACCTGCCATTCCATGGTAATGATAAATGAGGAGAGGAGTTTGATTCCAAAACCTGTTATCTGCACATTTTTGGGATTTTTGAATATTGCACTTAAAATTTTGACATTGGCCCGAGCCAGCATGGTTTGAGGGTTTCGAGTGCAAACTCCATTTTTGTATGGTGATTTTGACACCTCTTGGACAAATCCTTAATGGGTTTCGGATGCAAACTTTTTTATCTGCCGATAACGGGTTTCGGGTGCAAAAAATGATAGGTTTTTTTTGTAGATAACGGGTTTCGCGTGCAAACTCACCTATTTTGGGCTGTAGATAACGTGTTTCGGATGCAAAGTTGCATTTTTTTCAAAAATTGGTATCTCTGTATCTCGGGAACGGTATGAGATATTGAGGTAATTTTTTTTTATCATGAAGAAAAATGAAAATATATATCAGATCCACACTTAACTCATTTTTTTTCACTTTTGCACTTAACGGGTTACGGAACCAAACGCCTCAAATGTTGGCACAAAAAAATATAAAAAAACACGTTCACAGCTTGTGACGACAATGTGCCAACAAACTGACACAAGACACACGCGACTGTCCTTGTTTTTGCTCGATTTGTCGGTTCGGGTCTCGTTAACGAGACCCAAACCGACAAAAATAAAAAATGACGAAAATTGACCCAATGAAGTAGGAAAAAAACCGTTTTTACCCTGGTGTGTATTTATACACAGTATTTCCTCGAAATACCCCCTCCCCGGCTCGAAACACCCCCCTCAAAATGGCCACTATAAATTTATTAGCCCCCCCCTCGAAATACCCCCTCCCCAATTGAGTGTAAATACCGTATTCCTTCGAAATACCCCCCTCAAAGTGGACACTATGAACTTATAAACCCCTCCCTCGAAATACCCCCCCCCAAATTTAGTGTATAAAGAATGTAAATGACAAAGGCTTTCTCATATGGGCAATGCAGAACACACGTTAAAAACGATGACTCTGTTATGTGAGAAAAGTGCTTAAACGTCTACACATTTTTACAAGTTTTTATAGCTGTATAAATGACAATTTTTGTTGCATTTTTCGACGTCTGCGTACGTTTCAGACAACAATTTAGTACTGGGATTTCAAAAATTTCCTGCCTAAATAATAAACCCTCCTCAAAATCCCCCCTCGTTTAACCCCCCTCAAAATTCTCACTCTGAAGGAACAAAACACCCTGGGGGTATCTCGAGGAAATACGGTAGAACATAAATACCGTATTTTCTTGAATAGTTCCCCCTCTTCAATAGTTTCCCCCTCTTGAATAGTTCCCTCCTTGTTAGGTGAGCGAGGAAAAAACAATTCCCCCCTCGAATAGTTCCCCCCACTGACACTCAAAAAATACTACACATACTTAAAAAAATCGATGAAGCAACCATAAGCAAAAGAGCTGCTGCGTCTGGTCATTGAATGCGTCATCAAATGCAAATGCATCTGGTGTGCAAAAATACATGTGCACTAGCGATGGGAAAGGGCATAGCTATACCTATTGGGACACATGTATGTTGTGTAGTTGATTTCAACAAGAATAGCATGTTGTTTAATTAAACGTGCATATATTGTGAAATAAATTGAAAGAACTGTGCTTTAAAATTTTGAAAAATAATTGTCCCCCCTTGAATAGTTCCCCCCTCATAAAAGTGTGAGGAAAAAATAATTCACTGGGGGAACTACCGTATTCCCTCAATTTACCCCCCTTGAATTGTCCCCCCCTCAAAAAACCCCCAGGTGTTTTTGGGTTGGGGAAAAAATAAACCCCCCCCCCCTCGAAATACCCCCGTCTGGAATGATGTATATGATGTATGCAGTGTACATTATGTATATTTTGGTCGCAGTTTGCATCGCAGCTACCATGTACTAGTTTGTGTAGCAATAGACGTTGATATGTCCAAATATACCCTACTTGGCGTGTTGATTACCTGTTTTGTGTATATGAAAGCGTACTCTTTAAACTGAATTTTGTGAAAATTTCTTACGAAAAAATAACCCACTTGAATAAGCCCCCCCTCAAAATACCCCCTCAAAATCAAGAGAGTGGTTAACTCATGTGGGGGGATAGTTCAAGTGGGTAAATAATTAATTCATGCAGAGGGATACTTTGAGGGGAAGGGTAATTCATTTACGTGAAGGGGATAATTTGATTGGGTAGGTAATTCATGCGGGGTGATAATTCAAGTGGGTAGGTAATTCACGAGGGAGGGATAATTTGAGGAGGTGAGCAATTCATTGATAGGAGGGGGATATAATTTGAGGAGGTAAGTCCCGGCCGGGGATCGGGACCCGGCAAAAAATATGTTTTAGTCAAAAGTGAATAATTGGCTTGTATGGGTTATTTGCATGTTAATAAGGTGAATTATTACCAAATTAGCATGCACAAAATTTTTGCAAGACAGTTACACCCGCCGATGCATATTCTTTGGGTGGGTGTGTAAAATTATTCCAATTAGTCTCAAATTTGGCATGCGTGTACTCCTTCGTTTAGCTCCGGGCAGTTACCGGTTTTTATTTTATTTATACTTTAATTTTTTTTGATCACTGTATCTTTGTATAGTGATCAAAATCCTGCCGGGGCCCAGTCCCCGGCAATGCCGAAATGGCTCCAACCAGGGTCAAACGTCCCCGGTGAGAAAAATTTTTTTTCAGTAAACAAAGAATTTTTGTCCCCGACCGGGGACGTTCGTCCCCAGCAGGGGACTAAAAATTTGTCCCCTACTGGGGACGAACGTCCCCGGTCGGGGACCGAAATTCTTTCTTTACTGAAAAAAAATTTTTCTCACTGGGGACATTTGATCCCGGTTGGGGCCATTTCAACATTTTCGGGCCCCGGCAGGATTTCGATCACTGTACAAAAATAGTGATCAAAAAAATTAAAGTATAAATAAAATAAAAACTGGTAACCGCCCGGAGCTAAAAGTTGGCATGCGTACTCACTAAACAGAGACTAATTGGAATAATTTTACACACCCGCCCAATGAATATGCATCGGCGGGTGTAACCATCTTGCAAAAATTTTGTGCATGCTAATTTGGTGATAATTCACCTTATTAACATGCAAATAACCCATACACGCCAATTATTCACTTTTGACTAAAAAATATTTTTTGCCGGGTCCCGGTCCCCGGCCGGGACCTGTGTAAATAGCCTAAAATGTTTGATGTAAAATGTTGATGTAAAATGTGTAAATTTTGATGTAAAATAAATAAATTATTAAATAATAATTATTTTCTTTATTTTTTAGGACATTACACACAATTACTAGAACTATCTAATTCTAAAATTTTAATACTGTACCTCTGTCTATTTTGATGTAATCAATTTTACAACAAAATTTTACATCATCATTTCACGTCAAACGCCGCTGAGCTGTAATCCTGAACTTTTTTCAATTATATGTAAACATAAAGTATTTATTTTTTACTCACCCCCTGAGTACAGAAAACGTTAAGTAATTTTTTTACTTTTACTCATGAGTAAACGTGAGTTAACATACTTTTTCTGCTGAAAAAACGTAAAGGTGAGTATTTTTGAAAATTTTGCCCCAATTTTCAAAATCACAATCACTAATTTTCATATTTTTTACCGATTTCAACATCAAATAAGCCTATTTTTAGTCTTTATGGCTATAAATCATATTAAATTCACATTTTTGGGCATTTTTCTCTATTTTTTGCCTATTTCACCCTTTTCTCCATTCCATGCCTTCAAAACACCTGTATAATGGAATATCAGGAATACGTTTTCTGTACTTGAGTACTTTCAAAAAGTATATGTAAACGCGAGTACAAGAAACTTTTTTCCGATCAAACGTAAATGTATTTACTCTGTACTCGAGTTTACATATTTATTGAGTAAAAGTAAATACATTTTAACAACTATGATTCATACCTCATTCCAAAAATGATCACACTTGCCAGAGTTGTTAGAATTACTGAACTTTTTCAAAAGTATATGTAAACGTAAAGTATTTTTTTCTACTCACCACAAAGTATAGAAAATGTAAAATACTTTTTTTACTTGTACTTACGCGTAAATTTTCACTTTTCTTGTGAGTGATGAAACAAGTACTTTCCTTAAAAGAATATGTAAAATTGGGCACGTTTTCATATGTCTACAGCACAATGTACGTTTTTCTGTAAGAAAATGATAGATAAATATGATGACTTTATAAATATAGCTTATCGACAACACACTTTGCATGGAATTCTACCATGTGCAAACTGACTAATGAACGAAAAATTGGTAAAATTTATGCCACAATAGAAATAACGTTGGTAATATGGGTAATTTTTACGTGGAACATACAACAGACCATTTTACCTGGGTTTTTTCATCACATTATGGTGCTATTTTGTTTAAAGCTTGTGGTTTGAGCAGTAAATGTCCCACATTGAAATATCTTAAATACATTTTCCATATGCGTAGGCTTTGAAAATGTACGCGTACAAGTGTGTACAGTACTTTTTTTAAAGTATATGTAAATGTATTTACCGCGTACTCGCGTACGCATATTTTTTGAGTAAACGTATGCACCTTTCAATAACTTTGCACTTGCCCATCTGTCCAAATCTTCGTTGTCGGTTCGCTTGGAGTTCAACGAGGCTTTTTCATCATATTTTCGTTGTCGGTTCGGTTTCTTTTTAACGAGGCTTTTTTGTCGGCACATGCAAAATTTCTGTAAAATTTGTGCGTTGTCGTGACAAAATGTCCATTGCCGACAGAAAAAAGTTTGCTGGCACAGCTCGCAGTGTAAACGCCGCTTAACAAAACATTAAAAATAAAAATTCCGAAACATTCTTTTTATGCTAAAAATGTGTGTATAAAAGGCGTATGAAGACGATGAGCACGCGCAGCTGCCGTTGGCGCACATCGACTGGAGGCGGCGGCGAGAGCGACGGCAGCGAGTGCGCAGCCGAGCGCAGGGCGGCCCGCGGCCGGACGCAGTGCGCGGGTAGCAGCGGCGGCCAGGGGCGGCACCGCCAGTGCGGCCAGCGGCGGGGGGAGCGCACGCGCGCACACCACCACCACAAGTGCGGCCGCAGACCCGCCTGCCCCTTGGACCACCGCGTCGGTGCTTTTTCTTTCGTGTTCTTGCTACAATCGCTTGTGTGCACGGGTCATCTTAACCAAATGCTATTAAAACGTAGAAATTGTCGGGGGGGGGGGGGGTTCTGTGTTTTTATCGTTTAGTGTTTAGTTCTGTTTTACACAAAATAATGCTCTTTGCTGTTGCCTTAAATATTTTGTTGAACAATTGTAACTTACTAAAGTGAACAATAGACAACATTGGTCTTTATATGAAATGAGAAAAAAGCGACAAATAGTGTTTGAAACAGAGTTGTCATAAATTCCAAACATTTTTCAAAGTATACGTAAACATAAAGTATTTATTTTTCAATGTACAGCAAATGGTAAACTTATTTTTTTAACTTTTACTCATGAGTAAACGTGAGTAAACTAGGGTGTCAAAAAATTGTTTTTATTGAAAACGGAAATATAAATGGGGAAAAAATTTCAGCGGAAAAACGGAAAACGGAAATTTGACACCATAGAGTAAACGTACTTTTCTAAAGAAAATGTAAAAGTGAGTATTTTGAGAACTGTCACCCAAATTTTCACTCAAAATCACTAATTTTCATAACTTTCTGCCTGATGTAAGCAATTTTTGGCTATATATGTGCTCATATAACCATTTTCAACTAATTTCCACTATTGTTCGATATAAGTTTTCTGTACTAGAGTAGTTTCAAAAAGTATACATAAAAATGTAGGAATGTAAACGTATTTTGGTACTCTGTACTGAAGTATACCTATTTATCTAGTAAAAGTAAATACGTTTGAACAACTATGGTCTGAATCTGAAATTAGGAATTTCAATTTTTATTTCATTTATATTTGTATATTTATTTGAAAATCGAATTTTAGAATTGTGTCTGTAAATATTTATATATACCTAAACTATTTTCAAACATTGACTTTACCTACCGTATATCCTCGAATAAGACCCCCCCCCCTCGAATAACTCCTCCCCCTTGAATAACTCCCCCCTCAAAAACACTGACGAAAAAATAACTCCCCCCTCGAATAACTCCCCCCTCTTGAATAAGTCCCCCCTCTGGGTGAAAAATATGCTTTAAAATTTACAAAAATGATCGATGAAAATACAGAAGAATGTTAACGTATGGCAGCGATAGCAGATACATGACATGTACCCAGTGTATAAACACTTTTTTGTTGTTGTTGAACTGTTAAATACATGGATTACATGAGTTGACAGAATGCATACATACAATGAATTCAGTCCAAGTTTCTGAGGAAAAAATAAGTCCCTCCCTTGAATAACTCCTCCCCCTTGAATAAGTCCCCCCTCAAAAACTCTGACGAAAAAAAACTCCCCTGGGGTCTTATTCGAGGATATACGGTATCTTTGATTGTATTTACCGCCGCGCATAGGGTCATAAATTTGCTGAGAGTTAAAATGCTCTGGGAGCGAGTCAGATGCGCCGGGACGGGAACTCGGGTGCGCTGAGAGTTTACATGTGCGAGAGTTTGCGCCATCTCGCAGTGCTCCTCGCGGCACCAGTGCCAGTCGACGTCCTCCAAAGGAAAGTGGGCCAGGCACTCGAAGCTGTACCAATCGGAAAGGGCTCCCCCCAGACACAACTGCCGCAGGAGGAACAGGTCAGTCCAGGTGCTACTCAGTACTCACACACTTGTAAATTGTCAAAAGTTGTGGAAAATGTCTGCAAAATGACAGACATACGTTTGCTATTTTCCAGGGGAGTTGACACGACTTTTGACACTTTGTGATGCCGGAAACGTAGAACACACGTTAAAAACAATGACTGTGTTATGTTAGAACAGGGTTTATACCGTCTACGTATGCACATAAATATATAAGTCTATAGAGTCTTATACATGGCGGTTTTTGTTGCATTTTTCAACGTCTGTCTACGTTACATACAACAATTTAGTACTGGGATTTAAAAAAAATTTCTGGCGAAATAATAAAACCCACCCTCGAAATACCCCCCTCGAAATACCCCCCTCGTTTAACCCCCCCCCCCTTCAAAAATATCACTCTGAAAAAATAAACCCCCTAGGGGTATTTCGAGGAAATATAGTATCTGTACTCGCCTGTATGCTTACTTTTTGAAAGTACTCGAGTACAGTAGAGTAATTTTTGCAAGTACAGAAAGAGTATTTTTGCCATTCGAGACTATTTAAAAAAAAGTATTTTACTCACGTTTACTCGCGAGTAAAAGTAAATAAATGTTACTTTACGCTTTCTATACTCGGGGGCCCGGGGCCGGGGGGTCAGTAAAAACAAAATACCGTATTACCTCGAATTATCCCCCCTTGAATTGACCCCCCTCGAATAAACCCCCCTCAAAATGGGCTGGGGAAATAATAAACCCCCCCCCCCCTCGAAATACCCCCCCCCTCCGGAATGATGTACGTCACGTACATAATAAATACGTCATGTATGCAATGTACATGATGTTAATTTACATTGCAGCTACACACAGACTAGTTTGTGTAGCTATCTACGTTTTTATGTCCAAATACCGTATTTCCTCGAAATACCCCCCCCCCTTGAAATACCCCCCCCCTCGTTTGACCCCCCCCCCCCTCTCGAGACCACTATGAAACAATCACCCCCCCCTCGAAATACCCCCCCCCCAAATTGAGTGTAAAGGGAACGTACATGACAATAACTGTAGTTTGTGTTCAGTCTACTGCAGAACACACGTTAAAACAGTGTCGGTGTCACGTTAGAACAGTGTACATACCATCTACATACTAATATTCGTCTACAGAACCTTATAAATGGCGGTTTTTGTTGCATTTTTCGACGTCTGCGTACGTTTCAGACGACAATTTCGTACTTGGTTTTCAAAAATTTTCACGTGAAATAATAACCCCCCCCTCGAAATACCCCCCCCTCGTTTAACCCCCCCCTCGGGACCACTATGAAACAATCACCCCCCGGGGGGTATTTCGAGGAAATACGGTATATCCTGTTTGGACACATTTTTTACCTGTTTTGGGTATGAAAATGCCTACTATTTACTACGGTCCTTACGAAAATTTCTGAGGAAATAAAAAAAAACCCTCGAATAACCACCCCCCCCTCGAATTAACCCCCCCCTCAAATTTTGCTGGCGAAATAATAAACCCCCATGGGGGTATTTCGAGGTAATACGGTACTTTACGCATATGCATACTTTGAAAAAGTTCGGTACTTTCAACAACTCTGCTACTCTCAGGGCGGATAGCGACAGTACGGAGTATTACTATGGGCAGAACTTCCCACCGCCGCCCAGACGCACCGCACAGGTGCGTGCATCGAACTACTCCACATTTGCAATTTTTCACAATTTTGAACTATACGTACATGATATTTCGCCATTCCAGACATGCCAGCCGACTCCAGTATTCCCCGTGATATCTACGGCTGTGGAAACTGTGCCAATAAGTGTCAACGGTAACTACCTTCTCACACCAATTGCCCATGATAACTCATGCATGGCTTTGAATGCATTTTGTTTACCAGAATGAGTTGTTTCTTTAAATCATAATAGTTGTTCAAACGTATTTAAGTTTACTCTAAACTTTACACGTTTTCTGTACTCATGTATGAGTAAAAAAGCTTTACGTTTACATTTACTTTTTAGAAAGTTCAGTACTTTTAATATCTCTGCTTTAAATCCCCTCCAACTGCAGTTGACCTTATTCAGCTAAACTCGAATGCATCCAAACTGATTTCTGAGTTTTGAAGATTTAGGTTAAAAACTGAGCCACTCAATCCACTCATTTCAAATTTGACAATCATTTGAAATCAATGTGGCCACACAAGCTAGTTTTCAACCGAAATTTTGAAAACTCGTAGATCAGCATTGAAGGCATTTGAGTTTTCTAGAATGAGTCATTTTTATTCTCCGTCAACTGTAGATGACGGGCACCTAATTCTAGAAAACTCAAATGCGTTCAATGCTGTTTTACGAGTTTTCAAAATTTCGGTTGAAGACTAGCTTGTGTGGCCACAATATTGCAGGCGGAGCGCGTGCAGTTTCACTGAACGATTTGCAGTCTGGAGCATCAGCGGCGCAGCAACTCTTCTCAGAGGACAGTAGTAATGTGGATGGGCTTCTTGTGGGCGGGCGCTCATCTATGTTGGGCCGCAACGACCAGCCGCAGGTGCACCTGCAGACATTCGGCAACGTGACCAACACCAACTTGGCACACGTGCTCAATAGCATCACTGCAGTCTGTTTGAGTGCACTTGATACGTTGCACAAAATGTTATTTATGTCTCACATTGGCAGCATGCCAAGAATTATTGATATATGTTTCTCTTGCAAAATAACAATGAGCTGTCGCTGTAAAATGTGCAAAGGCGTCTAAATGCTGCAATGGGTATCTAAACTGGTTCTGACTCAAGTTATGTAGCAGAAAAATTGTTTTGGTGGGTGACTATAGGGCGCGTCGAAAAACAAAATTTTAGGGATGTAGTCTATGCGGTGACCCACTAACTATTTATAATACATTGTGGAGTCTGTGGGTTGCCGAAAATGCGAATTTTTGTGTGTGTTTTTGTTTTGCTGGACTACATCGCCCAAAATTTTGTGTTCCTGCACTCCCGTAGCTAGAGATCTTGCACTGTGCAAACAAAATTTGGTGGCAAACTTGAGTTGGAAGCAGTTTACATGAGTGTGAAGTGCACCACTTCAGCAACAGCAACTTGTGGATGTTTTTACAGCATTTGCATTCATCTATTATGGTTGGCACAGTATCAAGTCACCATAATATAACCTTTAAAATTGTCAGGAATTTGTGAGACAATAAAATATGACTCTCCTCTCCACAGCCACCGCCACCATCACTAGTGGCCGATACACAAACACGCGACATTGACACAAGTCTGGAACCCATCCAAGACGGCATGCAATCGAGCACTAGCGATGAGCAAATTGACACGAGTGAGGACAGTTCATCGGGCTACGAAGTGACGCCCATGGATGATGCCATAGTGCACAGAGGCAACTTGGCACAGTTGGAAAGAGGCAACATGTTGTCTTTCAAAAATCCACTGGCTAGAAGCAGGAAGGTGCCATTTTTTGATGAATTGGTCAGGAGACAGAGGCAAAACAGTGCTGTTATGCCATTGAGTGATTTTGAGTGAGTGAGTGCTGCTGTGTTGGTTTTGTCACAGATTGTTTTTGTGGCTGTTGGTCGCTATGATTGTGTCATTTCATTACTATTGTGCAATGGTCATTGTATAATTAGTTTGCATACACTTTGCATTGCTATACAATTCTCCAGAATGAAACATTGTAATGAGCATGGACAACATCCATAAGGGTGATTTACAGCATGATGATAAACAGGTGCTGAGGCAACAAATTCAGTGTCGACAAACAAGGACGTATCCAGGAGGGGGCGGAGGGCGGCTGCAGCCTTCCCCTCCGTTGTGTGGGTGAGACCTAAAAATTACCGGAAAATGCAACTTTTATTACATATTTTTCAATTGTGATGCTAAAAATTTTGCTCGCAAGCGCGCAATCTCCTGTTCACACGTATTGTCAGCAGGTCAGCCCTGTAGACCTAAATCTCTGAAAATGTGCACAATTCAAAGCCTTTCACTGTATATATATATAAATATGTATATTTACATACATATACAGCGGTTCTGGCGCTGGCGCTAACGCCAATGGCGCCATGGCGTGGCGTCAAGGAATGGCACCAGCGCCATGGAGCCATTTTTTCACTGTATAGGTCAAAATGTTAGGGGAGGGCTGAGCCTCCCTTCACCGGCCTCGGTAAACAAGCAGCCTTCACCCCCCCCCCCCGCTGAAAAATCCTGGATACCTACGTCCCTGTCGACAAATTACAAATTACAAATACTCAAAAACGCTTAAATGTATTGAAAGCAATGTATTGAAATGTATTGAATTTTTGGACATGGTACCAATCTATACCATGTCCAAAAATTATCGCAAAAGCTCCAGTGGTTCTTCAGATATAAATCTAAATTTAAAATGTCGCTATTTGTTGGAAACATTTCTAGTTTGAATTGCCAACAAATAGCGAAAAAAAGTTGAATTTATATTTCGAGAACCACTGTGGCTTTTTGGATAATTTGTGGACACGATGTAGATATCGGTGAGTGCTTTCAACATGTCAGTTTGGGGAAGGATATAACTAAGTGTTCTTGAGTATTTATTTGTAATTTGTCACCACTGAATTTGTCGCTTCAGTTTCTATTTGTCGTTATGCTGTAAATCACCCTTGATGTGCATTGCATCAAATGCAGAATGGGAAACTGCCAGTGTCCCAAACAAACATAATTGTTTTATTTTGCACATAAGGGTTGGACAAGTAAATCCACTTTGAAATAAATGGATCTATCAGTGAAATATTTAATTTTAGATTTTAGTCAGTTTTAATTTACAGCTGTTTGAAAATTGTATAGCAATATGTCAGTCAAGTTTACAAAAGAACATTACATAGTTTTCTAAATTTATTTTTAGCATAATTAAGTGCCGTATTACCTCAAAATATCCCCCTTGAATTACCCCCTCGAAATACCCCCAGGTCTGCACGAGCTTGGGAAATAATAAACCCCCCTCGAAATACCCCACCCAATATGAGTGTGAAGAGAAAGTACATGAGAAATACAACAGTTTGTGATCTGTGTAGTGCAGAACACACGTTAAATCAAATGACTGAGTTACATTATGGCAGGGCCCACAGTGGCCGCGTTACATTAAGGTAAATATATACGCTTATACATGCCTATAAACACTTAGGTATACATCTCTGTTATTATTGGATTTTCCAAAGTCTGTGTATGAGGAATTTCAAAAAATTCTAAAAAGGATTTCAAAAAAAAAATTCTGGTGAAATAATAGACCTCGAAAAAGCCCCCCTCCAATTAACCCCCCTCAAAATTTGCTGGCGAAATAATAAACCCCCATTGGGACATTTCGAGGTAATACGGTACACTCATTTTTTACTCATTGGGTTCACTCATTTTTTACTACTTTCATCGCAACGAGCAATATTCATCCTGGATCGCTGCCTTTTTTCTACTGCAAATGTTAATTTGGAGTCGATTCCGCAAAATGAAAGTAAAATTTTTAAAGTAAATTTAAAGTGAGAATTAAAAAGTTAAAAAAACAAATGGCAAATAAAACGACAATAATGTTTTTAGCGTTTTCTTGTCGCTTGCCACTTTTCCCTTAACTTTCTACTTCCCACTTATAATTTGTTCTCTTGTATATTTCTCCACCTGCAGAATTGGCGCCTCCCTTGTCATTATTCATTTTGCATCATCTTTTGTCAAACTCACAATGTGCTTTCATTTTTTAGTGCCGAGCTTTAGCAACATGAATCTGGGCTTATTGTCGTTCATTGCTGCACAAATCTTACGTAAGCTGTGCAAATGGCCATGGGCTCAATACCACGCGAGTACGCTTTGTTGCGAGAACAAGCGAGTAAGAACAAACGAATGGGTAATTCATTGTACATACAAGTCGACCGACTTTATTTCCACTATACATTTTTAAGTAATGAAACGCAGTCCAATAAAACACGCATGAAATATTGGCACTGAGCCAATAAACGTATGTAGATTGTTCCTCCATTCAAAGACCTTATCTTGGCTGTCCCTTATGTGTGAGTAAATTTTTTTCAATTGCTTGTACGCTGCTGATCCCATCTACCCTGAAATTAAATCAAATTAAGGTTGGACTTGGACAGCTTGGACTGAATAAAATCAGCTGTAGACTAAATGAAATCCGTCCATTCAAATTCGAATTTAAGACATAAGTAATTGTACTTATGTAAGTAGGACAAAATTGTACAGTGAAATGTCCGTCGACTTTCAAAAATACATTGTGGCGAGATGTCATCCTGCTGGGGACAGTCTAGCGTAAATTCTCCTGTAAATATGAAAATACAGAGAAATTTGCAGAGTTGTTAAAATACCGGTATTTTTGGAAAGCGTAAGCGTAAATACACTTTCCAAAATTTGAGTATGAATACTGTAAGCGTAAGGTATTTTTAAAATACCTAGAAAAGCATAAAAAAGCGTAAGCCTAAATTTTTTGTGAGAGGGATCTTGCTGTTGAGAATAGGACAACACCGTTGCTTTCACTTTAAAATGAATTTATTGATCATTTCCATTCATTATTTCGCATTATTCTCATTTAAAACAATCATCACATAACATGACAAATACATATTGTTTAACACCAGAGCTCTAGTAGGGGAATTGGGCTGTTTCAGAGGCCCGGGTCGGGGACTGGTCCCTGGCAAAAAATAAAAATTTTCAAAAGTCAATAATTGGTGTGTATGGTTTGTTTGCATGTTAATTAGTTTTATTACAAGCAAATTTGCACACTGGTTACACACCCTGATGCTGAAGGATATTCTTTGGGTGGGTGTATAATTTTTTTTTGATTTGTCTCAATTTTGGCATGCGTGTACTCCGTCATTTAGTGAGTACGCATGCCAAATTTCAGCTCAGAGGGGTTAGTGGTTTGTATTTTTGTTACACTCTTATTTTTGTCATTCACTAAACGAAGGAGTTCATGCATGCCAAATTTGAGACAAATCAAAAAACATTTATACACACCCCAAAAAATATGCATTGGCATGTGTAACCATCTTGCAGAAATTTTGTGCATGCAAATTTGGTGATACTTCACCTAATTAACATGCATACAAATCATACACACCAATTATTGACTTTTGAAAAAATTATTTTTTGCCGGGGACAGGTCCTGGGTCCTCTTTAAATAGCTGGGGAATTGGGGGTTCCCAGTTGCCACCATAGGGGATTTTGCAGTTAGCATTTTGGGGGGATGGGGTTCACCACTTTTCACGTGTTTATATATCAGGAACTGCTTGGTGAAAAATTTGAAATTTGAATATATTGTGGCTTCAGGTCGGGGCCTTCACAGATTTCGACGAAATTTTTCTGGGTGGGTCTATAAAAAGATTATAGGACAAGATAGTCATTTGTGAAAATTTTGGTGTTGCTCAGAAAAAGCAAACTTTGCACATCAATAACTTGGCTATTTCTGGCCCGATTTTGATTGTTCAACACTTAAAATAATTGGTACAACCTTTAGATTCCGTTTGTGTGGTCGCATTAGTGATGCCTATATTCTTTATATCGATGTGACCTGGTTTGTCAACACGAAAAAAACTTTTTCTAAACATGCTATCAAATACTTTAGACTACAATAATGCATATAAAACAAAAATGAGTTCAATATCTCTTTCCAATCAAAAGTTACAGCACTTCAAACTTTTCCTCTCATCCACATAAATAACCACAAGGAGATGATGCATGCAACTTCAAAACTCCATATCTCAACCATTTCTCAGCCGATTTTCACCAATGAACACTTAAAATCATCAGAATGACATGGAGATTACATTTTTGTTCCCTTTTGTACCCAGATCATCCCTATATTTTATCAGATTTGCCATAGAAGATAATAACGCGAACTCTTGACTGACATCAACATGATGAAAATGCATACGTGCAAACTGTGAGGATCAAAATCATGCCAGAACTAGCCTAGTTATTGATGTGCAAGTTTGTTTTTTCTGAGCAACACCAAAATTTTCGCAAATGACCATCTTTTTATAGACCCACCGTAACTCCGGTCTGAGGGCTCTAGAAAAATTTCGTCGTTATCTGAGAGAGCCCCAACATGAAACCATAATATATCCAAATTTCAACATTTTTCACCAAGCGGTTCCCGATATATAAACACGTGAAAAGTGGCGTACACCCCCTAAAATGCTAACCCCAAAATCCCCTGTGGTTGCCATCCAAAATGCTCCAGCTCTGGGTAAATCTATCCCAGAGGTTGCTGTGCATCGATCCTGAGGCTTGGCTTTCTATTGACCCCCAACCCCCAGAAAATGTCTCAGCTATTTATCCCCAAATACTTTTAGCTCTATTGATTCTCAAGAATAATAATCAAGAGACAATTTTTTACGACACTCTCATATTTCGACACAATTTATACTTCTGTCGCTATTTTCAGTGAGTGATTGCAGTGATTGATTTGAGTAGGTATTTTATAAAAGCGTGAGCGTAAGTGTAAATATAAATACCCATTTACTCGGGTATTTGGGTAAGCATAAATACACTTTCGCAACTCTGGAAATTCGACAATCGTAATGTGAATACCGTATTACCTCGAATTAACCCCCCTTGAATTAACCCCCCTCACCCTCCTAAAATTTGGCTGAGGAAATAATGAACCCACCCTCGACCCCCCCCCCCTAAAATTGAGTGTAAAGAGAATGTACATGAGAAATACCGCAGTTTGTGATCTGTAAAATACAAAACACACATTAAAACCGATGATTGAATGACGTTAGGGAAGGGTTTATGTGTGTATACAGTTATAGATGCCTATAAACACATATACATCTATGTAATTCTTTGATTTTTCTATGCCTGAGTATGGGGAATTTCCAAAAAATTTCTGGCGAAATAATAGACCCCGCTCGAATACCCCCCCCCACTCGAATTATCCCTCCTCAAATTTTGCTGGCGAAATAATAAACCCCCTGGGGGTATTTCGAGGTAATACGGTATGTATACAAAATTTTTTGATGTCTTTTATGGAGCGATTACAGCTCGGGCGTAAAATTCCAGCGTAAAATTCCATCGCAAAATTGATTACATAAAAGTGGATGATGATACAGGTCTGCAATTTTTCATGGAGAATATGTTTATCAATACCTTCATTGTGTCCGAGAGTCATCATCCACAGTCACTGCAATTTGATTGTGGAAATTCAAAAATTCCTATTTTACGCTGGAATTTTACGCCAGCTGAAGAAAAATCGATTCTACGCTATGTCATTGCATGCAATCACCTGGCGTAGAATTGACTTTTCTTCAGCTGGCGTAAAATTCCAGCGTAAAATAGAAATTTTTGAATTTCCACAATCAAATTGCAGTGACTGTGGATGATGACTCTCGGACACAATGAAGGTATTGATAAACATATTCTCCATGAAAAATTGCAGACCTGTATCATCATACACTTTTATGTAATCAATTTTGCGATGGAATTTTACGCTGGAATTTTACGCCCGAGCTGTAATCGTAGCATAACCGGACATTTCATATTTTACTTGACAGTTTGTAAACTGATGCGGGATTGGAGGTGGGTGGATTCACCAGAGTTGTTAGAATACCTGTATTTTTGGAAAGCATAAGCGTAAGCATAAATACACTTTCCAAATTTTTAGTATGGATACTAAAAGCGTAAGGTATTTTTAAAATACCAAGGAAAGCGTTAAAAAAACCGAAAGCGTAAAAAAATTTTATGAGAGTGCTCTTGCTGTTGAGAATAACACAACACCATTGCTTACACTTTAAAATGAATTTATTGATCATTTCCATCGAATTTATTTCATTCGGTGACACAATTTTTTTACCACACACTCATATTCTGACATAATTTGTACATATGTCGCTATTTTCAGTCTGTTATTGCACATGCACAGGTGTTGTTTTTCTTGTTTTTCTCATTCAATCTCTTTTTTATACTTCTCATTCAATTGCTTCTTTTTTAGTTTTACGCTTTTTGTTGAGTTGTGTGAATTTTCTTTCACGCCTTTAGTAACCGAGTAATTAGGCCGGGAAAGCGTAAAAAAGTTTACAGGTAGTGTATGAAAGCGTAAGCATAAGTGTAAATATAAATACGCATTTACCCGGGTATTTCGGGTAAGCGTAAATACACTTTCGCAACTCTGGGATTCATGTGTATAAATATCCCATGCATTGACGCTCGCAAGCTAAGTAAGCATTAGTCGATGCACATCTATCGAGGCACTTTTTGTATCGAATAAGGACAACATTGTATAATACTGGTTGGGAAATATTTGAATAGATAGGTAGATCAACGGTTGTTTGCTGTGACAAGATGAAGGTTGAAACTATTACACAAAAGTCACTTTTTGCCTACCCACTCATGAAAGGGACGCTTGCTGGGGCTGGCACCCGACCAAGCATAGAAACGTTTGCCGTACCCCATTGGCTCGAAACGTTTGCCGTACCCCATTGGCTCGAAACGTTTGCCGTACCCCATTGGCTCGAAACGTTTGCCAGCCTCGACAGTTTCCAAACGTTTGCCATAGCCCACAGGTTCAAAACGTTTGCCATAACCGATCGACTCGAACCGCCTCGCATCCCTATCCCCAACCAGGTCGCCGCTGTAGTCTTGCACCCTTTTGTCTGCGTGAGTGATCAATTAATTAGTTCACATCTGCTTCACGTAAGTTTTTGAATAGAAAGTGGGAGGAATCAAAATCTTCGCGCGCAGCTGAGGGGCGCAGTGATTCAACCATTTGCTGTATATTCGCAAAGTTTAATAGAGGACAAAAGCAGAGTTGTTAAAATAAATAACTTTTTTTCAGTGTACACTCCTGGAAAAATGTGTTTAGCTTCCTGATCGGGAACAAAAAAAATTCAATGTCTCCCCAGCTGGTATTCAAAAAAATTCAAAAATTTGTGGGAAAATTCAAAAATTTAATGTCTCCCCAACTTACTCGCATACTTTTCGAAAGTACGCGAGTACCAAAAACGTATTTAAGCGAGACACAGAAGGTGACATTTTGACAGACAGAAAGTGACAAAAATTGGACATTTTCCTAAGAAATAGTTATCGGGAGATACAAAAAATATTTGATGTATTCGATAATATTTGATGATTTAAAGTATTTTACTCACGTTTTACGCAGTGTAAAAGTATTTAAAGAATACTTTACGTTTTCTGTACTCAGGGTTGAGTAAAAAAAATACTTTACGTTTATGTTTACTTTGAAAAAAGTTCAGTACTTTTAACAACTCTGATTTGTAGTGTACATGCTCTTTACACTCTATTTGGGTAGGATATTTCGGGTTGGGGTTATCTCTTTAGCTCGTTCAGACGTGGGGGTATTTCGAGAGGGGTGTATTCGAGTGGGGGGATAATTCGAGGTAACATATAGAGTATATAGAAAGGTGGATTGTTGGCTTGCAGGCGACCGGGTGCACCTTTGTGTATCCAGGACAGGGGTTGGTGAGGCTCGCGCCGCTTGCCCGCCCAGCTGTATAACTTGGCCGGCCGCCCGCGCACCTGCCGCTTGCCTGCGTCGAGCAAACACGCGTTCCAATCCACATTAGGTCGATCGCGGCGCCCGACCACCCGGAGTGATGTGTGCGCGCCGCCTGCACGTGTGCTTCCACACATCCACCAGCACCGCCACATCTTCATGGCGTGTTTGCAAGTACACACACACACACACACACATACACCCATTTTGCTGCGAAGCAAGCCCTTGACGCACCGAACAGCCTCCGCATCTGCTGGGCGGCGCTGGGGCGGGCAGCCCGCTTGCCCGTGCGCAGTAGGGCATACAGATGGCGCTCGGTGTCCTCCCGTTTGTCCTGCCCGTCGCCCACGCCCTCCCACGAGTAGAAGCGCTTCACCCTGCGCCCACTCCCGCACCATGCAAAGTGCCATGACCAATTAAAATGTAATACAAAGTGTCTAAACAACAAAGACATACCTACCGTAAATCCTCGAATAAATCCCCGGGAGAGTTATTTTTTGAGGGGGGTTAGGGGGTAATAGAGTGGGAGTTATCCGAGGAGAGAGTTTTTTCGTCAGAGTATTCTGTACATTTAAGTATGTACGTCGATGCGTTCGGTAAAACATTCTTTTTGTGTTTTTCATTGCATACGGAGTTATTCGAGGGGGAGTTATTCGAGAGGGGGGACTTATTCGAAGATTAGCAGTATGTACGTAGGTTTGCCATTTTACAGTCAATCTATATGATTTTTGTCACTTTCACAGCAAAAAAATAGGTCCGTGAAGTGTCTGGAAGCGGGCTGGAAGACACCGTGAAGCACTTCCACACACTTCACCTATCATCACGAGGTCCAAAATTTCGTGAAGCGCGCTTCCGGACGCTGACGAAGTAAAGACATTTTACAAAACCTTTGTGCTGTGTTGTGATGCACGTCTGTGATGTGAAGTGTCTTCACAAAATATTTCGTGAAGCACCGGGAAGCGCCAGCCAGCTAGTCACAGCGTCGGGAAGTGTCGCCATGAAAGCCACTTCCCGACACATCACACACCAATTTTTTGCCATGATTGCAGGACGTTTTGCAGGGCATTTCGCATGACTTTAGACACTTTGCATGCCATTTGACATTCTACAGGCATTTGACAGGGTGCGGGAGCGGCACCTGGTGGCGGCGGCGCTGCCGTGGGCGGTGGCGGCGAGGGCACCCAGAGCGACGCACGCCAGCCACGCGAGGCACAGCGACGCGCCTGTCGCACTGCCGCCTTGCCAAGTTGCCATCGCTGCTGCTGCTGTTAATATTTGAATGGTCGATCAATCTCACCTGCCTGGTCGTTTTCAATTTGGTAAGCAAAAAGTAGGCAGATGCGCTTGGAGTTACGTTGCGGGTTTCAATGTGAACCTATTGAGTCTCTTGGAAAAGCGTGTTGTTGCCCGCAGAACGCAGAATGCGAATGCGAAGTACGTTTTGTTTACTAGCGTAAGTACTTTCGCGTAAAGATCAGTACCGTATTTCCTCGAAATACCTCCCGGGGGTTTATAGTTTCAGAGTGAGAATTTTTAGGGAGGTATTTCGAAGGGGGGGGGGGGGGTATTAATTCATAGTGCCCATTTTGAGGGGGATATTTCAAGGGGGGGGGGTATATCGAGGAAACACGGTACCTATAATTTTTTGCAGGAAATGTAAACTTATTTACTCAGGACTTGCAGTATACCCCCTTAAAATGGGCACTATGAATTTGTGGTCCGGGAAATGCATAACAGACGTTCAAAACACTTACTGTGTTACGTTAGAACATCGTTTATACCATCTACATCCTTATATAGGGCTGTAAAAACTTATAAATGGTGGTTATTGTTGCATTTTTTACGTTTTTCTCTCAAAATTTTTACTCTGAAAAAATAAACCGCCGGGGGTAATTCGAGGAAAAACGGTATGTATTTTTCGAGTAAACGTAAATACGTTTTAACAACTAGCTATGTCATCAAAACTATCAATTCTATTTCTTACGCATGCCGATACAATGTGTTTACTCTCGACGCTCGCCCACTCTGTAGCAACGCACTTAACTGGAGCTCGTTGTGTCGATATTTGGGGCTGGGCATAATACACGTGAAAAACTCGCAGCGAACCGCTTTGTTCCAGCTTTGCAAGCGATAGCTGCTGCGCCTGGTACACCAATCGACCAGGAATTCATTTACGTGTGACCATTGTGCTAGTCTAAACGCTACCCTGACCTGACAGCGCAGTGAATTGATCCGACATGTTTTTGTGGGTAGCCGGTGAATCCTTATGTCGGTGAAAATTCGAAAAACATTTTCAGAAAACATTCGAAATTCGGAAAGTCGTTTTACAAAAACTGTTAGAAATAGTAAAAAAATATAATAATAATACAATAGTACAAACCGTATTTCCTCGAAATACCCTCCCCCCTTGAATTAACCCCCTCGGAATACCCCAGGTCTTTTCGCGCTGAGGAAAAAACAAACCCCCCTCGAAATGCCCCCCCCCAGCTGAAATGATGTACACCATGTATGCAATGTACATTGTGTATTTAGCTGCCGGTTTGCACCACGCTACACTTATACTTATACGAAGTGTAAGTAAATAGAGAATGTACGTTTACCGTATTTCCTCGCAACACCCCCAGGGTTTTTTTCAGAGTGGAAATTTTGAGTGGGGGGTATTTCGAGGGGGCTTATTCGAGGGGGGTTTATTATTTCGTTGGAAATTTTCACGAAATTCAGGCTTGAGAAGTTTCAAGCGAGTGTGGTCACCATGTTGTGCACACAGGAAACAGGGCTCCAGCGAACTGAGTCCGTGATGCACAGATGAGAAACATAGTTGAGATAAGTTCAGCCAGATTGGCATGTGGACCTTGGGCAAGAGGCGAAGCCAAGTCCACTAAGCCAATGACCAGAGGATATTTGTGTTTGTGATGTGGTGTGGTTGTGTGTTTGGGTGGAACGTTGCTCGGCGACATGGGTCTCAAATGTTAACATCTCATATTCATACATGGTCAACCCCTGAAGGGGACATGAATGATAAGGGAAAATGAGTTAATGAACATCAACTGACCTAAACACCCAAGTGGTCACTACTCAAGATTGGTTGAAACATAAAAGTTAACGGTTCAGACCAATCACTCCAAACCTATCCAACCATAGGAATGCAAGTGTATATAATGTAGTGGACTCTAACTACAACAGTAATGTAAAACACACATTAAAAACAATGAATTGTTATGTTAGAACAGTGTTACATACTTATATAAGTCAATAGACTCTTATATATAGCAGATATTGTTGCATTTTTCTACGTCTGCGTACGTATAATAAGCCCCACCCCGCGAAATACCCCCCCCCCCCCCCACCTTTAACCCCCCCCCCTCAAAATTATCTCTGAAACAATCACCCCCCGGGGGTATTTCGAGGAAATATGGTATATCCTATCCGTCACATTTATTTCCCGTATTGGGCATTCTTAAACGTATTGTTTACTACTAAATTCACAAAAATTTCTGGTGAAATCATACCCCCCTCGGATAAGCCCCACCCTCAAAATTTCCACTCGTAAAAAACCCTCTGGGGGTACTTCGAGGAAATACGGTAAACACATTCACTTTAGCCAATCAGAAACACACGTAAACACAGAAACGTGCCGAGCTAATCGAACTTGAGTCCTGGCTCGTTTGAGTACCAATGAGCTGGCATGCACTTTTGTAGTCCTCCTCCACAATTCCTATACTACCTCAAAGTATTTTTCATGGAAACATGCAGTCAAAATCGACAGGAAACAAAAAAGGCAGAGAACTTATGCATCAATCATCCTTGTGATCTAAATCTCAGGTCCCTGGGCGGGGGGGACCGGAAGATTAACGTGGCAAATAGCCTTTCTATGATCAGACTGTTGGATTTCATCATTCGCTGTGAATTTCCCCAAACAGTAACACCATGAATGTTTAACTACGAAAGTGCTCTGACATTTTTTACCATACTTTCAGTTTTGTACAAGATATCGACCCGAAAATTTGCATCGAAACAAAATGTAATTAACGTTATCATATGCACAATTTTGATCCCTGCACCAATTAGCCGAGAAAAGCAACTGACCAGACAATTGAGGAGTTTGCTTCCGAAACTCGATAACTCCATGTTTTTCAGTTTTGCGAAAATTGAATTTGAGCTTACGCTTTGAGTGACAACCCTTGCCCAATACTTTTTGAAAAGCCAACGAATTTCTCTACATTTTCCATATTTACAATCTTCTGGCCGGCAAATATGGCTAGAGTTAGGTCCATTTTACTGTCATTATGGCAAAAAATTTAACTAGCTAAATTTTATATCGAGTTTCGGATGCAAACTTCAGTTTTGTATTGGGATTTAGCCATTTCCCTATAAATTTATAACGAGTTTCGGATGATTAGTTTTGTCAGTGGAGATATCGAGTTTCGAATGAAAAATATGATAGATATTAATGGAGTTATCGAGTTTTGAGTGAAAATTAACCATTTTGATGGTGGAGATATCGAGTTTTGGATGAAAATTTACATTATTTTTCAAAAATCGGTGTCTCTGTATCTCGGGAACGGTATGAGATATTTAAGTAATTTTTTATTTATTTTGAAGAAAAAAGTATATATATATAAAAACTATAGTATATGTGTATTTTTATATATATTATATAAAAAGAGGACTTTTTATGATAAAAAACGGCGCCATTGAAAAAAGCGCTTTTTATCCATCCTTAGTATAGATGTCCTTTAACCATTTTATCGATCCCATAGCAAAAGTAGCTGATGATATTTGTAAAAAAAACCTGTTGTTATCTTACCAATTACACTCGATAGTGGACTTACCTACAAAAACAATCGAAACCATTTGGAGTGAGATGTCACGACACAAATACTGAAAAATACAGGTACATTCACACAAATGCATTATCTATGTGATGCACCAGACCAGAGTCGTGAACAGGGTTGGCAAATACCAGAAAAGAATAAAAATAAAATTACAATTAAATGGAACATTTAAGAATAAAATAAAATACAATAAAATGGAAAATTACAAAATAAAAATTCTATAAAATTTGAATTTTTGTAAAATTGTATAAAAAATCAAAATTTTGCAAAATTGTATAAAAATTCACATTTTTTGTCAACCTTTTTATCTTGTTGCTTCAGTTTTTACCTGTTTATTCACATAAATGGCGGCAGTCATCAGCCCTGTAGTGTCAAATGTCATGTGAAATGTCTTGCAAAGTTTCAATTGCCCTGACAAATGTAAAGTAAAATGCCAATTGTCAAGCAAATTGTAACCAATTGTATGTTTTGTTTTTAAATCTAATGTTTTGTATCAAAATCATATGTGAACATTTGGATACAAAAACATATGATTTGGATACAAAACATAAGCTTTGGATAATAAAAAAATAAGATTTGGATACACAATTTACATATTGCACGACATTTGTCATGACAATTGACACTTTGCTTTACATTTGTCATGACAATTGACACTTTGCATAACATTTTACAAATGCACCCAGCACACTCCAGTCCAGTAGTCCCTCTACTGAAAATGCAAATTATTGTTAATTATAATTGTAACTTTACACTTGCAACACTCTACAGCAACAGTGGTCCCCACACTGGCTTGAAACATCTCAAGCCATACGAACCCGCCACCGATCGTCCCCCGGTGACATCAGCAGCACCCTCCCGGCCTTCCGGCCCCGTGGTAGCGCCGCTAGCAGCAGCGGTCCCCACATCTTCCAGCCCCGTGGTAGCGCCGCTAGCAACAGCGGTCCCCACACCTTCTGGCCCCGTGGTAGCGCCGCCAGCAACAGTGGTCCCCACACCTTCTGGCCCCGTGGTAGCGCCGCTAGCAACAGCGGTCCCCACGCCTTCCAACCCTGTTGTAGCGCCGCCAGCGACAGCGGTCCCCACGACTCCCAACCCCGTGGTAGCGCCGCTAGGGACAGCAGTCCCCACACCTTCTGCCGTCCAGAGCAAGCGACAAGCAGATGACGCCAATTGAGCGTTAGCAGGGGCACAATGATGCTCAACACAGCAAATGGTGACCCAGCAGCGGTCACACAGCCCGGCGACCCAGCAGCGGTCACGCAGCTGGGCAACACAGCAGCGGTCAGGCAGCTCAGCAACCAAGCAATGACACCGACAGCCCAAACACCCTGGCCGTCAAGCAGCGACACCAGGTACAGAGGCAAACAGGTCAGATGTCCAGCAGCGACACTGACAGCCTAAAAACCATGGCTGTCAAGCAGCGACACCAGGAACTGAGGCAAACAGGTCGGCCATCAAGCAGCGACACTGATAGCCTGACCATCCCAGCTGTCAAGCAGCGACACTGGGAGCCCAAACCAGCATGCCAGCTGTCAATCAGTGACACAGGCAACACCCACACACCCAACCATCAAACGGAGAACCCTGAAAATCAAGTAAAATCCTCCCAACATCTGCCCAACATCCCCAACCAGTTTTTCAAACCACCACATACCATGCAATCCGGATCATTTACACAACTCACTGGACACACCAGCCAACCAGCAATCCGCAGCTATAACATCCAAAGGATACAGGAACCACAAGAAGGAATGCAGGAAACACTCCAAGACTTTGTGATAGTGCAATTGTGATACTTCTGTGATATAGGTAATGTTTTGTGAAAAATTATCCTTTAGAACTGTTGTTTCTGATTTTGTAATACTTCAGTGATTTTGTGTCAGTTCCCCCTGGTAGGGTGAACTTGGGGGGAGCTGTTGTGGTTACACCACATTGTGTATTTGAGTAGATTTTAGGTGATTGGTCTGAACCCCTAAACTTTATGTTTCAGCCAATCTTTGTATGTGACTACTTGGGTGTTTAGGTCAGTTGATGTTCATTGACTCATTTCCCTCATTATTCATGTCCCCTTCGGAGGGTGACCATCTATGAATATGAGATGCTAAGACTTTGAGACCCGTGTCGCCGAGCGACGTTACACACAAAACGCAATGACACCACATCTCAAACGCAATTTCTCCATCCTTGGTTGTTGGCACTGTGGACTTGGCTTTGCCTATTGTTCAAGGTCCACTTGCCAATTCATCAACTCAACTGTGAATCACTGCCTGTGCGCCACGGGCTCAGTACGCTGTGAGCCCTGTTTCCCATGCACACAACATGACCTCAAGGCGCGCATCAAGCTGACCGAAGTTCCTGATGAATTTGCCATTATTCATGTGCGCAAGTGCCTGTCAAGACGCCCCCTACGCCAATTTGAGAGACTGCCAGAGGAGGATCGGGAGACATTTGAGCAAGTGTGTGAATTTTTGGAGTTGCAGTGTGGTGACCACTTTGCCGCCCAGAACGCAATGAACAAATTGTTGAACCTGCGCCAGCGACCAAAGGACCACGTCCGAGATTTTGGACTATTTGTCGACAGTTTGGTTCGCCAGGCATTACCGGACACCCAGCCAGCTGCGCTCAAAATACAGCTGAAGCACTACTTCATGACAGGGCTGCACAACCAGTCGCTACAAAACACGCTGTACACGCTGCCAACGTTTGAAATGATGTCGTTCAAGGAGCTGATCGACAATGCTGAGCGAATAGAGTTTGCGGAAAAGAGAGCAAAGACAAGTGGCAAGCCAATGGATTCCTTTTGCATCTTCCACAACAGCAGAGGACACTCCACAAACGAGTGCACAACAGCGCTTGCAATGGCCAAGAATTCTGCAACTAGCGGGCCAAGAAATCAGCGCAGCGCACCATCGATGGGCCGCACCATCAACCGGCAACAAAATTCCCGTGGCCGATACCCACCCACCCCAAGAAACCCATCAACTCGACAGTTTCAACCGAATGCTGATCGCTACCCTGCCAGACAAAATTCAGACAAGTGGTGCTCGTTCCACAACTCCGTCACACACAACACTGAAGATTGTGTCAGCCAACGGCAATTCAATGGCAACAGACCATTCAATGCGAGCAGACCGCCAATGAAAACTGAATGGCAGCCATCGAAAGTCAACCATATCCAGTATGGGGCTGAGAATGAGACTGACCGAGAGCGAGTGATCAACCGCATTCAACATGCATACAAAGAGACTATTTTGAAGAATAATGGGTGCAATAGAGTCAGCCGCCCAGCCGCCTACTTGAACGGGGTCCCATTTTCGACATGCCGACCTGACAATGGTGCGGATGTGTCAATCGTGACATCAAAAGTGGTCAAGAAACTAGGACTACTGCCAAAGCCGTCAAATGAAAAACTCCATGCTGCAAACGGTTCAGCATTGAGCACCGACGGCTGTGTCGACATTCAGATCGAGTATGCCGGCGGCAAGACGACACACAGATGTTTTGTGTCTGATGAAACTGATTACGATATTCTTCTTGGCGAGGATTTGCTGCCCAAGCTTGGCATCCGCATGACTGCTGCGGACGGGAGCAACCTGTTACCAGAAGCTGATGATGTGGATTTGTTGCCAGAAATATGCCGAAAACTCATCCAACACTGCAAGCTGCAGGCAGACGACGAATTCGCCCTTGTGATATTTGCTGACAAGGCGGGCCAGTTGATCAAAGCTGCCCACGTGCCGCTACATGACCAGAAACCAGTTACCGAAGCAGTGATCAATGAGATACAAAAGTTGAGCAAGGATGACTGGGCCAAAATGCTGAACATCGGAACATGCTCTGAAGCAGATCATCAGAAAGTCGTCAATGAACTATTCACACTGCGCCATGCTTTTAGCTCGGACTACAAGGCTGGAACCTGTCAGAATGTTGACGAAATTGGCTGTACCGAAGTCGAACACGAGATCGACACTGGCGACACGCGACCATTCAAAGTTCCACCCCGTCGCATCCCGCTCAAACTGCGTCCTGAAGTAGAGAAAATGCTGAAGGACTTGCTGGATCAAGGATGCATTATCCCTTCAAACAGCCATTACAGCAGCGCATTTGTACTGGCCAAGAAGAAGGATGGCTCATGGAGATTCTGTGTGGATTTCCGGCAGTTGAACTTGAACACGCGACGCGACAGCTACCCGCTGCCACGCATGGACGACATGCTTGATTTGTGGCCAGGTCAAAATTTTTTCACGACACTGGACATCAAGTGTGGTTACTACAACATTCGGATCAAGAAAGAAGATCAACACAAGACTGCGTTCACTGCGCTCGATCAGCTATTTGAGTGGAAGAGAATGCCGTTTGGACTTCACAATGCGCCGGCGACTTTCCAGCGTGCCATGAACAATATCTTGATGGACCACAAGGCATACTGCCGGGCATATCTCGACGATATCATCATTGCATCCACGACATTGGACGAGCACATCAAGCACCTGAAAGCTGTGATTTCAACAGTATGCAAGGCTGGCATGAGGTTGAACCCTCGAAAATGTCACTTCCTGAAACAGAAAATCCAGTACCTGGGCCATGTTATTAGCGCTGATGGCATCAGCATCGACCCAGACAAAGCCGCTGCGATACGCGACTACCCATTGCCTGTCACCAAGAAGGATGGCGCCTCATTTTTGGGACTCGCGAGCTACATGCGAAGGTTTCATCACAACCTGTCACATCGCCTTGCACCTCTGCGGAAACTTTTTCAAGCCGCCGAAACAAATGGAACAAAACTGCAATGGACTGAAGAGCTGAAGCAACTTTTCCACAAGATTTGTCAAGAAATGGGTGACCCAAGAAGTCTTGCTATGCCCGTACCAGGCCGAGACTATGTCATCACCACAGATGCTAGTGCTGATGGACTTGGCGCTATGTTGGAACAAGCCAACGATAATGGTCAACTTCACCCGATCGCATTTGCCAGTAGAGTGACAGCACCTGCTGAGAAGCGATACTCTGCGACAGAATTAGAAGCCCGTGGCGTGATTTACGCGCTGGAAACATTTCGTCCATACATCACTGGAGAAAAGGTGACCGTGTTCACTGACCACAATCCACTGACCCACCTGTTCCAGAAGAACAGCCCATCTCACCGCCTGTACCGCTGGTGCTTGGTACTACAGCAATTCGATGTAACTTTGTGCTACAAGCCAGGGATCAAGAATCAAGTGGCTGACGCACTTTCACGAGCTCCAACTGGCTCAATTCCTGTCCGCATGGGGGGAGGAAAGACAATTGACGAGCCAGAAACATCACTCAACACCGTGTGCAACATTCGATTATCGCACATGTTGGCAAAGTTGACAAAACCAGCTGCTGTCAACAACATTGTTCTCGCTGACAAAAAGGAACGAGATGAGATGCTACAGTGGCATCACGAAGGACGCTGGGCAGCTCACGCAAGTGCGCAGAAAACGTACCAGAGACTGCGACCTTTCTACTCGCATGAAACATGGCCGACGTTGGCTGCTGACGTTCAAGCATACTGCAAGCAGTGCAACATTTGCAAACAGCAATCAACTCGCTACGAGGTGCTGCCGTTACTGCCAAGACCACCTCCACCAACCACGCCGCCGATGGCACATGGATTACTCAACATTCATGCCAAACACCTACAAGGGTCCACGATTCTGCCTTGTTGCAATGTCGCGTTTCATTGAAGCAAAGGCTTGCACAGCAACTGACGCAAAGAATGCAGTCAAACTGTTTAATGAGATTATTTCCACACATGGAGTGCCTGAAGAAGTTGTCACTGACAGTGGGACACACTTCAATTGCCAAGAATTCCAGTCAATGTTGCAAAAGCATCAAACGAAGCTGCACACGACAACTCCCGGATCAAAAACGAGCAATGGCATTTGCGAACGCGCTATTCGTACTCCGCAAGACATCTTAGCAAAGAAACGAGCCAATGATGGGCGTGCCTGGAACCACATCCTGCCTGATGCAGTGGCCGCCTACAATGCGACTGAACACTCGGCTACTGGCGCTACACCATTCGAGGTCCACTATGGTTCAAAACGCGCCACAACTGGTCACGAGTTCGAGCCAGCACCGCCGTTGGTCGACTTCTGGAAACGTGTCAATGAGCGTGTCAAGTCCGCACAACAGAAAGCTGCAACGGCTGCTTTCTCCACCAATCCCAACACCCAATTCAACATCGGCGATTTTGTCTTTGTGCGCGATGCTCCAGCGATGGGAAGCCGCAAAGCAAAGCTCGATCTTCCAAACTCCAGAGAAGGTGAAATCGAGTCATTTCCGTCACCCAAGGCTGCTGTGATCAAATTCACCAATGGCAAACACGGAACAGTGCTGATCAATATGTTGCAGCCACGATTTGTGAATAATTGAATTGTTTTCATGTTCAAATGTTATTTTAAGTGAATCGTACATTTATATCCTTCTGTCGTAAATACAACTCAAAATGTGTGTTTGTGTGATAGCCTAGGCTTGTGTGAAACCAATTGTGTGATCTTTTTGTGTGATGTGATTCAACATATATTCATTTGCTTTGTACTTCCATATTTCATATCCTTTTCATTATACGGGGTCGCATAATCTTCTATTGCCCCCCAGGAGTTGAGTAGGTGTGTAGGCATGCATTGTGTCAAACCCGCGATACTCATGTTTCAATGATTGTTGACTATGCCTCACTTTGGATGTGTATTTAGATCAGTCTGGAGTTCTAATAAAGACCCAGAAATATTACTTTGGACCCGGGGTTGAGGGACCCCCCTCCTAAGTCCCTCCAAACTCTAGCTAACAATACCTACTGCATGCAACTTTTTAAGTAATGGGATAATTTGTCACTTTTTCATGTTGAGGTCTAATGATAACAATTTTCTGGCCTTGCATGCCAGATTCTGATTTTTTTTGTAAAATTTTTGTAAAAAAATTGTAAAATGATATCATTTTATTTTATTAACGACTTTTATGAATAAAATAACATAAAATAAAACAAGAATAAAATTAAAATAAAAGACATTTTTATACAATTTGTATACAAATAATTTTTATAATACCAACCCTGGTCGTGAACTACTTTTTCTACTGAACGTGAACTACTAAGTATATGTAAATGTAGGTAAATTTTGGATTTTACTCACGCCCTGAGTATAAAAAATAGTAAAGTTAGAATTTGTTTACTTGGGATAAACATATGAAGTAATTTTCACATGTCAATTTTTCCAATTTTTACAACTGTTAGTTGTTAGGACATGCTGAGAATAAAAAGACATCAAAATATATAGTAGGTACCTCAGTGCTCAAAATACATTTTCTGTACTCAGTTACTTTCAAAAAGTATACATAAATTAGAATAGAGGTATTTTTTGAGGAAATGTGAATATTTTTATTCGGTACTCCAGTATAAGTATTTTTATTAAATTTATTTTTAAATTTTGAATAAATTTTAGCAACTGTGGTATGCACGCACGCCAACACTGGATTGGCATGGAATGGTTAATAGGCATCAGACTCCAACTGATTAATCATAATGAACCGGGAAGGTACACGCAGGTGCAGCTGGCAGCAAAATTTGAAACATGTCACGCGGATTTTGTAGGACGCAAATTTACTTAGGTAAATATTTTTTTTGGAAAACAGCAGTTGAAATGCTTACAAGATCTGAGGTGTCTGTATGTAAATATGTGTAACCTTTTCGAAGTTACGAAAAAGTGTATTCTTTTACTCGAAAAGTGTATTTCTACGCACAAAAGAAAATGGATCCGTGAAGTGGGCTGGATGCGCGTAAAGCCCAAAATCCCTCGAAATACCCCCCTCAAAATTTCCACTCTGAAAAAATAAACCCCGGGGTAATTAGAGGAAATATGGTAGTTGTTTGGACCAGAAGTCAGCAAGCGACGCTGGCAGAACCGCACAATGAGGACAAGTCTGCGGTTCACCCGCGCGGCTACATTTTAACGATGGCAAACAAAAATTTGAGAAGAAATTTATCAACCACTAAAAACACATAAACACATGTTTTTTCATTGGATCGATTTCACTGGAAAATACAAAAATTTACTACTGGTAAAAATTTGAAAGCAATTTTTGAAAAAATAAAATACAAATAGTCAAACATACAGAAAATTTAAACATTATTTCTAGGTTTTTTTGCCAAGGTTTAATTTTAGCCATCGCACCGGCCATTTGCCGTCGCCAAGAGATGACATTTTGCCCGCTTCCACTCTGTTTTATTTAAGCTGATAAACTCACAAGTGGCATTTGCTCAATTAATAAATTTCGTTTTAGCATGTAAACTAGCGCCCGCTTCCAGTGGATTTGACATATTTAGGTAGATGTACTATTGTCACAATTCGTTGGTGTCAGTTTAATTGTATGTGGGTGTAGTTTCATGCTAATTTCTGGCGCTATCGGCTATCACTCTGCTTATTGGTTCAAATACGTGGGTGTGGGTGTCACATTAAAATCAGATAAAGCCATAACTGACAGCAATCTTTGTGTGAAATTCCTACTGTTTTTTTTCACAACATAAACGGCGAAAAAATATCTACCTATTAGCATTTACTGGAATTTTTATGCCGCAAGATGATGCTAAAAACACAATACTATTTATAGAAATATGTATAGAAATATATTTGTGGTCAATGGTCATTTCCCATGTCATGTATTGATTAAATTCCTTCGTGTAGCGCACCTCGAGACTCCGTATGAAACATCGCAGGATTGACGTAACATCTAAATACAATAACGTTTGCGCAACATCGAAACATATATTACAAACAAAAATAACATCTTCAAAAATGACACTTTTAAAAAGTCATCATAGCTTCCACGGGCCAATTTTGTAAGCGGGCAATTGATAAGAAAAGTGTTGAGTGTATTGTAATGTCTAATTGGTAAGCCAATTGATGTCAAAATTTGGGTAAGTGTATTTTTCCTAATGACATGACTGCTTCTTATCAGACTTGATCAAGTTGACTTGCCAACTTGACCTTACTTATCACTTTAAACTTTTCTTGTTGCTTCCCCACTTTTGGAACACAGTTTCCAAATTAAAGAGGACACGAGTGCATTGAGGTTCTGTCCAAAAGATGCTGGTGGCCATAGACCATTGTAACAAAATGTCAGGTGCCGGTTCCGCAAGTGGACAAGTTAAGAGTTAAAAGTTAAGAGTTGAGTAAAAAGACAAATGGCGAGTTAAGAGTAAAGTTAAAGTTTAAGAGAAAAGTTAAAGTTTAAGAGAAAAGTTAAAATTTAAGAGAAAAGTGAAAAGTTGAGTTAAAGGTTAAGAGTTGAGTTAAAGGTTAAAAGTTGAGTTAAGAGTTAAAAGTTGAGTTAAGAGTTGAGTTAAGAGTTAAGAGACAAGTGGAAAATGAAGGTAAAAAAATATAAAAAAATAAAAATATGAAATTGGTATCGATACGGCTGTTCGCTGGCATGGTGCCAATGTTGTATGCACGTCATTTGAAAATAACGTATCCAAAAAAATTATCGCTAAAAAAAGAAAAAATCGCCGAACGTTGTTTTGAAATGGCCGTGCGGGGACAAAATATGATTGAAGATCAGCGTATCGCGCTTCTGCAACGAATGACCCATTTGTCTTTTAAATCAACTTTTAACTCATCTTTTAACCTTTAACTCAACTCTTAACATTTAACTCAACTTTTGACTCAACTTTTAACCTTTAACTCAACTCTTAACTTTTATCTCAACTTTTGACTCAACTTTTAACCTTTAACTCAACTCTTAACTTTTAACTCAACTTTTGACTCAACTTTTAACCTTTAACTCAACTCTTAACTTTTAACTCAACTTTTGACTCAACTTTTAACCTTTAACTCAACTCTTAACTTTTAACTCTTAACTTGTCTACTTGCGGAACTGGCCCCAGGTCTAGTTAAATTTTCCTAGTGAAATTCAGGTCTAGTAAAATCGCAATCCCAGCAAAAATGGTGTGATGCATCGTGAAGCGGGCTGGATGCCCATGAAGTGGCGCGTTCCCACACATTTCCACCAGCCTCATGAAAAAATAGCTGAAATACAGTCAATATAATTGAAAAAAGTACCGATCTACAAGCTTTTTCAGCTTTTGTATCTTTAAAAGTATCAATCTAATACATGAACAAATTACTGAGGTGTGTACATAACAATTGATACAATTAATTACCTAGGTACATTACATGTGGTAATAATGACTGGGCACCTTTAATCAAATGTGCAAACTGCTAAGTAAAAATGAGTGGCGCCAATAACATGTGTGCATGAAGGGTGTGCTTCTAAAAGTACTGATCTACAAATTTTTCAAATTTGAGTTAGGACCATTTTTGGGGTACCATTAAAAACGCGCTTCAAAAAATACCGTAAATCCTCGAATAAGTACCCCCTTCGAAAAACTCCCCCCCTCGAATAACTCCCCCCTCTAAGAAGGCTGAGGAAAAAATAACTCCCCCCCTCGAATAACTCCCCCCTATTTTATGGGTGGGAAAGAAGTCCACGTATAAAAAAACGTATTTATGTATACGTTCATTAAAAGTATGCATTATTTTGCATTTGATGCACACTAACATTGATTTCATTCCATGAATTATGGGATTTCTATACTGGCTTAGACCTTTATGCAACTAACTTAACCCCATTGGGATGATATATTGATCATGCTTTTTACTCAAAATTCCGACAAAAAAATGACTCCCCACCTCAAATAACTCCCCCCCTCGAATAAGTCCCCCCTCAAAAAGATCTGAGGAAAAAATAACTCCCCCAGGGACTTATTCGAGGATTTACGGTATATAATATGTGGGGGTGCAAGATTCAATTTTGAGATATGGGGGTCGAACAATGAAAAAATAGCAAAATACAGTTAATGTAATTTCAAAAGTACTGATCTACAAGCTTTTTCAGCTTTTGTATCTTTAATCTACACACTTTTTTCAAAATTGTACTTTTAAAGGTACTGATCTGCACAATACTTTTTGTGCTTCTGAAAGTTCCGATATCAGATTGGCACTTTTGAGAGCAAAAACTCATTTTGTTCTTTTTTATTATGGGTAAAAGTACCAATCTACATCTATCTGAATTTGTGCTTTTAGAGGTACCGATCTTCATGCGCTTCCCAAATTCTACCATTAAAAGTACTATCTACAATGGAGCCAATTCACTAAATTTTACAAAGCTAGTGATACATGTGCCACCCAAAGACTATACCGTGCATTTCAATAACCAACAATATTCCCCAAATACCCATACTCAAATTACACATACCCAATACTCATGTGTGGGAATTGTTGCATACCCCAAACTTTGAATTGAGATTATCTCAAAATCGATTTTTTGTAGATCAGTACTTTTAGAAGTACACCCTTCATTTGGATGAAGCCCCTATCTGAGATTTATTATGAAGAAGCATGAACTGTCTTCAAGCAGATTTTTGTCAAGCACGTATAAGCTTTTAGCATGCTTGGTGAAGTGCCTGCAAGTACAAGAAAAGGGCGTAGGCTTGCTTGGCATCTAACTCTAAGAAAAACTCAACTTCAACCACTTCACCGCACATCCACATCCACACCCCCACCTTTTGCTGTGAATCAATCGACCTAAATTGGCTATCAATTGATTTTCAACTACCTAACCACCGTATTTCTTCTAATAGAAGGGCACCATTATGTTTTTGTCATTTTTACCTGCCGTTCTATTGGAGATGCCGTTCTATTGGAGGTGTTGTTCTATTGGAGACTTCTGTTCAATTTTTGTCATCAAACTTCTTCACTTTATTTTACTTTGAACATAGTATATTTAGTGAGATATGAGCGACATTTTAATATCAGAGCATCAATTCAAACTAAACAAAATGTGAAAACAACGTCTGAACCATATTTCTGAATGACAGTGTTTCGCTTGGCATGTAAACCGCTTGGCATGTAAACAGCTTGGCATGTAATCCGTTTGTCATGTAAACCGCTTGGCATGTAAACCGCATGGCACGTAGACCCGTTGCAGGGGTCGCATGGGGTTAGGCTGCTCAGTTATGCTGAGGCTACTATCGCATGAGCCCCCCCCCCCCCCCCCGCCCACAAATTGCGCAACTATCTATCTACCTAGCTATTTATGTGGAGCAAACTTTGAGCAATTTTTCCCCAATTTTTCCTAAACATAGTTAAATTTTACTGCATTTTGTCTATTTTGCAATTTTAACCGTATATATATCAGCCACAGCGAGCCCCTCAGCATTATCTTCAGCTATCTATCCCAATTTGTAGGGATTTGCAATCTATTAGGCCCCCGTGAGGGTCAAAGCCTAGGTCAAACCCCTGATCCGTTGTCTACATGCTGAACGGTTCACATGCCAGCAGGCACAGGGCCGTTCTGAACACCCATGGAACAACATCACCACCAATTTTTCAAATATTTTTGTGTTTTGGTACACTGACAATGTAATTTCTACCTGCCATTCTATTGGAGGTATGCCCATGCCCTTCTATTAGAATACATACGGAATGCAGGTAGTCTTTTTTGAGAAGGGCACTTTACTGTACCTGGAAATGACATTTCTACTCACAAATTTTTCATGTGTGTGGCTAAATCTTTTTGTACACCAATGTCCACCAACCAATTATAATAATATATCATACCCAAGTGTGGCATTCGACTACCATTTTCATCGGATATATTGAATCAGTCACATCAACACAAATGTGAGTATTTCAATGTTGAATGCAAATATCACTGATATGAAATTCTCATCTGGGGACTGCAGCGGATTGGGGTGTCAGCGACCGGACCATGCGTAAAATCCTTTTTTGTCCCGTGTGTTTTGCCTACAAAAATGGGGGCTTTTTGTGCGGTATTGTTTGGAATATAAAAACCGTTATGACAATTTAGCAAATACACCGATCAGACTGAGGCTATATAAAGAACGTTACTATAATTCGATGAAAGTAACATGAAAAATAGTGAACCAGATTCTCTGGTACCGATGAGAAAAATGTTTTCGCTCTTTATTTAGATTGGGTAAGGTAGATTTCTGAAAAAGTGAGTGATAAGAAAGCGAATAATCACTGGACATTAGTGTGCAGTGGACATCTGTGTTCAGTGAACATTTGCATGTGGGCAGTGGACATTTGCACTGAGCGGACATGCGAAGGATATTGCCGCAGGATAATGGACCTGACTGTTGCCACTTTTCCCGCAAATCCTACGGCATAATAAAACACAAACACAAAATGCGACACATTAGGTGTCGGTTTGGAGAGCGATCTGCCGCGGCGGCGAAATGCAGAGAATGGTGTCAGCATGGTGATGCCATGCAGGGTAACGCGCGTGCCAGTCATGTCTACTGAACACAGATGCCCACTGCGCAAATGCAAATGTCCACAGCTTCTAAGTCCATCAGAATTCAGAACTACCTATAAGTTAGGTGGGTGGAGGCAATAATTCCACTCAAACTGACATGCCAAGCGAGCGTTTTCCTGACCAAGCGTAGAACTGCCGTCGGCTTCTCCTGTGTGTAAACATTGCGTTCATCCTGTCTGTATGGTCTCAAAGTGACACTTGCGTTCTAAAAAACTCTGGCAGATTTATATTAAAAAATTACAGAAAATATAATTCAATCTCACATTTCATTATATTTATATTTTTTCTAAGATTTTTCAGAATGATTTAATTATATTTTTTTATTTCGTGTGAGAAAATATTCAAAATCTCTCCGAAGTAACTTTCTCGGTAAACTTTTTCGATAAAGTACACAAATTAGCGTACCGTATTACCTCGAAATACCCCCAGGGGGTTTATTATGTCGCCAGCAAAATTTTAGTGGGCAGGGAGTACTTCGAGGGGGGGGGGGTCTATTATTTCGCCAGACGTCTATTATTATTATTTTTGGAAATTCCCCGTACTCAGACGTAGAAAAATCAAACAATTACGTAGATGTATATGTGTTTTTAGGCATATATATTTATATCTGTATATACACATAAACCCTTCCCTAACATGACTCAATCATCGGTTTTAACGTGTGTTCTGCATTGTTCAGATCACAAACTGCGGTATTTGTCATGTACGTTCTCTTTACATTAAATTTTAGAGGGGTATTTCGAGGGGGGTTTATTATTTCATCAGCCAAATTTTTGGGGGTATTTCGAGGGGAGGGGGTTTATTCAAGGGGGGGGGGTATTCGAGGTAATACGGTATATGTGTATCTGCTAGGCAAACTGGCATCAATAAATACATCATGTAAACAGTGGACACGCCAGGTCCGGCACCCACTACCTGAGTCAGTGCTGGACGCCATATATCCAGCTGTAGTGGGGGGATTTATTCGAAACTTTGAGGGCATACACTCGAAACACCCCCACTACTATATACGGGCTGGGGAAGGTCGGTGACCTACCTGACTGCGGGTCGCTGTATACATGAATATTTTTTGAAAAAATCGCTGTTTGAGCGAGGTCCGCCACCCCGTGTTTTTTCATATAAAGCGGGAATTACAGCTCGACGGAATGTTATGACACAATGGAGAATTATTTTTCACTGGAAAATTATTAATAGAAGAATTGAGAAAGATACAGTGTTATCACTTTAGATTAAAGTAGTCCTATAAATTGTGTGTAGATTTCATTTCATCATTCATATTATTTGTGTAGTAATTTCTTTTGCGGTAAATTTTTGTCATCATGGACAATTCCAATGGAATATTCTAACGAAAAATTACAATAAAATATACCACAAAATTATTTACTACATAAATAATAAGGGTAATGAAACAATTTTTACACACATAAAAGACAAATAATAGGACTACCGTATTTGCTTGAATAGTCCCCCCCTTGAATAGTCCCCCCCCTCGAATAATCCCCCCCTGTAAGACGAGTGAGGAAATAATAATTCCCCCCTCGAATAATCCCCCCTTTAAAGATTTGATTCATTTGTTCTACCTAATTTTAACAAAAATGGCACGCTATTGTGTTTATAAGGCATGTTTTGAGAAATGAGTTGACGGAAACATGCTTGAAAATTTTGACAAAATAATAATTCCCCCCCTTGAATAATTCCCCCCTCGAATAGTTCCCCCCTCAAAAATGTCTGGCGAAATAATAATCCCCCAGGGGGATTATTCAAGCAAATACGGTATTTAACTCTAAAGTTACAACATTGTATCTTTCTCCATTTTTCTGTAAATAATTTTGTAGTGAAAAATAATTCTCCGTTGTGTCATAATTTTCCGTTGAGCTGTAATTCCAGCTTACCTAATGGGCTGCCAAACTAAAACTGTTGGGGAAAATGGATCGAATTATCTTCATTATCTTTTTCACCCCTACACAAGTTCCAGATTAAATTTCAATGTTTGGTCAAATTTTTAATAGACACTTTTAGTGCTGGTTTATGATGTCCTCTGTGAGACGATTTAAGGTAAAATTGGCGTTAACAACTTTGCTTCAAAAATGGACCACCGTGGAGATTCAATGGGGTTCACTGTAATGATGTCTCACAAGCTGAATTTTGTTCCTGCAATCATGTCATAGATGAGTGTCATGATGTCTGTCATCTCAGGTGTGCCGACAACCTTCCACAGGATGTATACAGTAGTGGGGGGTTTCAAGTATATGCCCTCAATATTTCGAATAAATCCCCCCACTACAGCTGGAGATAGCGCATCCGGCGCCGACTCAGAAAGTGGGTGCCGGACCTGGCGTGTCCGCTGTTTACATGATGTACATCATTCCAGAAGGGGAAATTTCGAGGGTGAGCGGTATTTTTCCTCAGCTCGAAAACACGTGGGGGTATTTCGAGGTGGGGTTAATTCAAGGGGGGGGGGTGTTTCGAGGAAATGCGGTATCCGCATATTTAGTTCCGCGCGCCAAAACTTTCAGGCCGAACGCCAACGTGCGGTGCGCCAATGACGTCACAAAAAACACACACTGACTGTGGGTGCGGAGAGTGTCGCAGCCGCTCGGCCCAGTGAGCGTGGGGCGTGCCCGCAGCGGCCCTTTTGCCCGACCAGGCGTAGAAGGCGCGCTTGTGCGGCTGCAGGTAGGCGGCCGTGTCGGCGCGCGCCCGCTTGCCCGACCAGGCGTAGAAGGCGCGCTTGGGCAGCCGGTGCGGCGCCGCCGACGACACGCACAGCGCCGCGGCCACGCAGCTCGCAGCCACCAAGAACACCGCCGCGGGACACCGCCGCGCCAGGCGCATGCTTCCTGCGGCCACTCCCGCACCCCACCGCGTGCCCTGCAAAATGACTCATGTCATGCAAATCGTCAAACGTCAAGGCAAACGTAGGTTGCCATTTTGCGGCGCCTTTTACATCACTTGACACTTTGCATGACACTTGACATTTTACAAGGACTTTTACAAGGTTTGGGAGTGGCACCTATTGTCAAATGGCCGCGAGTGATTTTCAACTATTTTTCAAATTCAAACGGTAATTATTGCACAGTTTTATTGTTAGTTTTAGTTTGGTAGTAATGTTGCGCGACCGCGGGCGGTCATCTGTCCCCGAGCTGTCAAGGTTGGGAAATTTTGTCAATTCATCTTATAACATTGACACGGCACACACTAGTTTACTAATACCATCAAAATTCACTTGTACTCTCAAAATTGAGTACTGATAGATCAGCTTTTAAAGTATTTGAGTACATTTTGAGTTTACTTCCTAATGTCTGTCAACTGCAGATCATAGGCGGCGCTAGTGCTTGTTGGCGTAAGCGCAAATTGGCACCTTGCGCCGCCTATGCTGCAGATTAAGAGGTAAGCTCAACATTTAACTCAAATACATTCGAACTCAATGTGTAAATACTCAATTTTAAGTCGACTGGTGTTAGCAAACTATTAGCGTGCGTGCAGCGCGTGGTGTATCGACACGTTCTTTATTTACCGTATTTCCTCGAAATACCCCCGGGGGGTGATTGTTTCACAGTGCGAATTTTGAGGGGGGGGGGGGGTTGAACGAGGGGGGTATTTCGAGTGGGGTATTTCGAGGAAATACGGTAGCTCGATTTGTCGTTTATAAAAAATAAACACTGAAACAACCTGCCATACGCAAAGAATCGCGTCGAATTGGGAAACATATTGGTTATACACACCTTAGTTTAGTGATGGAAAAGCGCCATGGCGCTTTTGGCGCTTGACGCCAAAAGTCTGGCGCTTTTTCCATCACTACCTTATTAGTTTTTAAGAGAATTTTACAAAACTTATAGATCAGCTGTCGGAGGTTTAACAAAGTAATTCTGAACGAAGTGAACTGAACAGTAAAATGGCACAAGCGAATATGAATTATTTTTATTTTTATTTTTTTCGTTTTTGCCAATTTACTTGCTATTTCACTTCACTTTTGCCATTTTTTTCGCTTTTGCCATTTTACTTCTCAATTTGCGAAACTGGCACCCGGTGAACAAAAACACTTTCAAAGCTGATTCATGACTGAGTCTTTAAATTTCAGTAGAAGGACTACAGGAGTGTGCTGGATGCATTCGTAAAATGTCATGCAAGATGTCAATTGTCATGTCAAATGTAAAGTAAAGTGTCAATTGTCATGCAAAATGTCGAGTGTCATGTCAAATGTCAAGCAAAGTGACAGTTATCATGACAAATGTCATGTAAAGTGTGAATAGTGCGTCCAAATCTTATGCTTTTGTATCCAAAGCTTACGTTTTGTATCCTAATCTTATGTTTTTGTATCCAAATGTTCACAAAAGATTTGGATCCAAAACATAAGATCTGGATACAGCACATAATATTTGGACACAATTTGGTTGAAAATTGACACTAATTCATGTAGTGTCATGACATTTGACGCTTAACAAAGCTTGGGGCAGTCCCTTAGTTCCATGAATAAACAGGCAGAAACTTAAGCAACAATTTTCTTCCATTTCATTTTATTTTATCCTTAAATTTTCCATTTTTTATATTTTATTTTTATTTTTTCTCTCTGAGATTTTGCCAACCCTGGCCACAATTAGTGATGTTAAAGGCACCGGGAAAAATGGCACCGCACCCCACCGGCACCTTTGCCAACGCATGAAAAGGGCACCTGGCACCCTGGGGCACCGGCCAGAAAATGGCACCGCACCGCACTGGCACCGGTGCCTTTTGGAAAAAATGGCACCGGCACCGAAGGGCACCGACGGGTTGCCGGTGCTAGCACCGAAAGGCACCGCACCGGGCTGGAATTTCTGAAGTAAATATTGGGCAGTTTCTCAGTGGTATCACCTTTGGAAGTGCATATTTCCATGAATTTTCAACCGATTTTGAGTGTTGAGCACTTAAAATGATCAGATGATGTGGCAATCACTTTTATGAAGCAATTACAATGATTACAAATGAAAGATAAAATATTTAATTCACTACAATGTCCATAGCCACTATTGTCTACTGATCGGAGTCGTTGCTGTACAGAGAATGGAACTATCTCTGTCATAAACTGACAACAAATTTTGAACAAAAAAGTAAGATAAATATAAAATATAAAAATGATTTAAAATACAACAAAATTTTAGATTCGCTCATCAGATCACGTATCGGGTACCATGGATTTCACAGTAGGGATATTTTACAAAATAGGGTTACAAAATAGGCAAAAACGGTTGGGTAAATATAGCGCTGTTTTTTGAAATACGAATAAGCACATACTATGGACAAAATTGCACAGCACATGAAGCCTTGGCCGGTGCCTTTCCCGGTGCCTTTTACTTTGGCCCTGGTGCTAGCACCTTTGGCACCGGCAAAAAAATGGCACCGCACCGCACCGGCACCGGTGCTATTCTGAAAAAAATGGCACCGGCACCGGCATCCACCCCTGAAGGTTGCAATGGCACCGCACCAGCACCGGTGCTGGTGCCCTTCGGTGCCCAGCACCGGGGCACCAGTGCCCCGGTGCCTTTACATCACTAGCCACAATATCAGAAGGCGAGTAGGGCGCGAAATGGCGCGGGGGTAGTGATGGAAAAGCGCCAGAAAAAAGGGCGCCAGGCGCCAATGGCGCCATGGCGCCATTCAGAAAGTGGGCGCCAAGCGCCAAGGGCGCCACAGAAAAAGGGCGCCAGGCGCCAAGGGCGCCATGGCGCCATTCGGAAAGCGGGCGCCAGGCGCCAAGGGCGCCACGGAAAGAGGGCGCCAAGCGCCAAGGGCGCCATGGCGCCATTTGAAAAATAGGGCGCCAGGCGCCAAGGGCGCCAGGATGAATAAGTGCATACAACACCCTGCGTGTGTTTAAAGTGTTTCTACAGCACCCTAGTACACGCATTCACTACTTAATTTGCGTTCTCGCGGGTGTAATGAACAAAGACAACACTAGCAACAAAAAAAAATCGAGTAAAATACACATGACAATTCAAACACAATGGATATTGTCATTTGACAACAATCCATTCACTTCAAATTGACTTTTCCAATCATGTTCCTCGAAATGGACAAAAAACGGAATTGCAACAGTTTGAATCCGTTGATTTATGATTTTGCAAGTTCAACGTTCCATCATTCTCGTCTTCTGATCTGTCAGACACATCTGATGAACCGTTGCACAAAATATTTATACCCACTCACACCACTTCGTCCATTTTTCTGGCAAATTCAGATCATCCATGAATGCGTTTTTCATCTTTTTTCCATTTATACAGCACTCACCTTGAAACCCTGCTGGCGCCTTTTTGGCGCCCTTAAAAAGCAGGGCGCCAGGCGCCAAGGGCGCCACGGAAAGAGGGCGCCAAGCGCCAAGGGCGCCATGGCGCCTTTCAGAATGTGGGCGCCAGGCGCCAAGGGCGCCACAGAAAAAGGGCGCCAAGCGCCAATGGCGCCATGGCGCGGCGCCCTTTGGCGCCCTCAAATGGCGCCAGCGCCATGGCGCCATTCCATCACTACGCGGGGGGTTCCCCAAGCTTACTTGCGTATGCATGCCGACCCGTGGCGAAATTACCTAAAAATAGGCAATTAAATTGCACAGCATCATAAATTAGAAGCTAATGAATGCAGAAAAGGAGTGACGTGTGTGGCAGTCAATTGTCGCGATGTTTCACTTTCGATCCCGACAACTGGCTTCCAGCCAAGATACAGTGTGTAACAAATTCCGATTCATTTTTCAATGTAATTAAATTGCGCCGGGATTTGAAAAGCGTTGCGAGAAGTGCGGCCAAAGGATGCTGTATTTTTTCATTAAGATCAGGGTTGGCAAAATCTCAGAAAAAAATAAAAATAAAATAAAAATAAAATGGAATATTCAAGAATAAAAAAAAATAAAATAAAATGGAAAATTTACGAATAAAAATAAAAATTGTATAAAAATTCGGATTTTTGTAAAATTTTTGTAAAATTGTATAAAAATTTGTATTTTTGTGAAATTGTATAAAAATTCATATTTTTTGTAAAATTTTATCTCGTTGCTTGATTTTCTACCTGTTTATTCATGGATCTGGGAACAGTCCCAAGTGTAAAGTGTAAATCTTATGTTTTGTATCCAAATTATGTTGTTGTTGAATCCAAATCTTATGTGAACATTTGGATACAAAAACATAAGATTTGGATACAAAACATACTATGGATACAAAAACACAAGATTTCGATACACAATTTACACTTTGCATGACATTTGTCATGACAATTGCCACTCTGCTTGAAATTTGACATGACACTTGACATTTTGCATGACAATTGACACTTCGCTTTACATTTGTCATGACAATTGACAAATTGCATTACATTTTACAAATATGTCCAGCACACTACACTAGACATTCTACTGAAAATGCAAACCATTCTTATCAATAATTGTAACTTTACACTTGCAGCTAGCTAACAATACATACTGCATGCAACTTTTGAAAAGTAAGGGAAAAATTTGTCACAGGTAATTTTTGGGAATAAAATAAAATAAAATAAAATGAAGCAAGAATAAAATAAAAATAAAATAAAATTTTTATAAAATTTTTATACGATTTTACTAAAATGAATTTTTATAAAACCAACCCTGATTAAGATGAATCTACAATTAAAACTAAGATGAATCTATGAATTAAAATTTCGAGTTCGTGTACTTTTAAAATGTACGCGTGAAAGTCAGTACATTACTTTTTTTAAAGTATATGTAAATGTATTTACCGCGTACTCGCATACGCGTATTTTTCGAGTAAATGTACGTAGGTATTTACATTTTAACAACTGTGCCACGGGCCTGGAATTGGGTCTGAAACTTAAAATGCGATTTACCCAGTATCGCATTTTCTGGACTTTTCGACTTTTAGAATTAGACGCCTCATATGTAATTCAGAAAAACAATGTATTTTAACATTTTAATTTCACATGGATCTATTTGTGGCGGGAAAACAAGAATGTGGAAATGTATCTTCAATAACAGGTTGGATGGAAGCCTGCAAAACTTTAAAAATGTGCGATCAGATTGAATTTAAATATTGACCACAAAAATTAGATAATGCAATAAATACCTATATCAATATGCAATATAGTGAAGAAAAAACGAAAATTCGTAGTCATTTAAAAACACTTCTAAATTTGAACAATTTTTGACCGTGTAAAATACACGTAGTTTGTCATGCAACACGTTCCAAAAATGGGTGTTTTTCAGAAAATGCAAGTAATTATAATCTCTGAAATACCCCCCCCCCTCGAAATACCCCCCCTCAAAATGGGCACTATGAATTTGTGGTCCGGGAAATGCATACCAGACGTTCAAAACACTTACTGTGTTACGTTAGAACATCGTTTATACCATCTACATCCTTATATAAGGCTGTAAAAACTTATAAATGGTGGTTATTGTAGCATTTTTCACGTTTTTCTCTCAAAATTTTCACTCAAAAAAAACCCCGGGGGTAATTCGAGGAAATACGGTGGATAAATACATCATGCACATTGAACACATGATGTACATCATTCCAGACGAGGGGTATTTCAGGGGGGGTTATTTTTTCCTCAGCTCAAAAACACCTGGGGGTATTTCGAGGGGGGGGGCGGTTAATTCAAGGGGGGGTATTTCGAGGAAATACGGTAAATATAATTTGATCTCTGTGGAAAAACCTAGAGAATATATATATATATATATAAATACTGTGTTTCCTCGAAACACACCCCCCCCACGCCCCCCTCGAAATACCCCCCAAATTTAGTGTATAGAGAACGTAAATGACAAAGGCAATGCAGAACACACGTTAAAAACTATGACTGTGTTGTGTGAGAAAAGTGTCTACACACTCATACAAGTTTTTAGAGTCTTATAAATGGTGGTTTTTGTTGCATTTTTCGACGTCTCTGCGTATGTTTCAAATGACAATTTAGTACTGGGATTTCAAAATACGAAATACGAAATACCCCCCCCCCTCTTTTAACCCCCCCCCCCCCCTCAAAATTCTCACTCTGAAAAAATAAACCCCCTGTAGGTATTTCGAGGAAATATGGTATAAGATTTTTTACATTTTAAAATTATATCTTCAAAAATACAAATCTTCCGAGTTTCTTATATCTTTAAAAATACAAATCTCCCGAGATTTTTTGAACGCTAACTGCAATAAAAACCGTGTAAAATCTGTGCCATTTTATAAAGTGTGCCCCTGAACTATCGATGCATTCTGTCCTGCCTGTAGCTTTGTTCACCGCAGAGCTCGTTCGGAAGCATTCGAGCATTCATAATGATAAATAACATGGATCCATGCAAACTGAGGGGATGATTGAAAACCAGATTTCCAACGCTTGGCCGCCGGTGATCGATCGCACTACTTTTGCGGGTGAAATTGAAATTGAAACGCAGATGGCATGGTTAAAGAGACTGCAGCGTCACCTGTGGCCGTTTAGTTTTGCTCCAGTCGGAGCCAATGGCGCCTAGTTGACAAGGACACCACTCGTCCACTGGTCGACATCCCAATTCAAAGCTTGCTGACCAACCCAGTCCAGTACCCCTATACACATATAGGCACTTCATGTCTGCCGTGTACATTACACATAACGCAATATTGTTCCCAACACTACAGCTTTGTTTGCAACATGATTCAACACTTGATTCAACTGAGGCATCCAATTCTAAAAGTCGACAAGTCCAAAATCTGAAAATTTCGAGTTAGGCCCGGAAACGTCATCTGGGGCTACTTCCGCAGATTTTTCATCCTTTCCATAAATTTTTTGACCTCACATGCCCATATGGCATAGTGCCAAATTTGACATTTTTGTGGAAAATGCAAAAAGTTTGGTCAAGAAGTCGACAAGTCCACTTAGTTTTGGGCTAAAGTTTTTGACAAGTCCATCCACCGCATCCTTTTTCTATTGAAAAAACTATGGGAAAAGAAATGTGATAAGTCCACTATGGGCACCGATTTCTAAAAGTCAACAAGTGCATAAATTTCCCATAAGGCAGGACCAACGCGGGCGGGAACAAAAATGTTCTCGCGTGCAAGAAGGCGACAAGTCCAAAGAGAGAGGTAGGGTTAGAAAACTCACAAAACTGTCACAAAAAAGAAATACTAACAGCATGCAAACATTACGGGTGGGAAGTTGGTTTGAAATCTAGAACAACGGGACAACGAAGTGTGCAAAAAGAAAATCAAGTTTTAGATGAGATAACACCACTAATACCAGAAACACTACAAACAAATGAACACGTATGGTTTGCGGGGAGACATGGGTGGCTTCGAAAATACAACAATTACCCTTTAGGCACAACAAAACTAGGCAATGGATTAACTGTCCATTATGCGAAGCGCTAGGGTGGTCATTTTGGATGACACATCCCATTATTTGGGACAGTGCCAACATCCGACGGTGACACTCTGGCGCAAAGCTTGGGTGAGGTCGCTTAGTGTAGACTGCTGCAGCCGATGGTGTGGAGAGGTGCTGTACACACCCGAGGCAGCGGTGGCTGTGAATTCATGACAAAATCCCCATAATATTGAGAGACAGATTCCTAGTAAAGTGTTTGATGCCGCAGTGTGCCACAAAATGTGTATCCAAGCATTGGAATATTTGGAGATACTGTCTGGTGTCCTCACTGGGGAGGCAGAACGCTGTGACGGTTTATTGTTCGCGAGCAGGACACCGCACTAGTGAGGATAAGCCAGCAGGTCTAAGCCACCACAGAAAATGTCCAAAGATGTAGCAATATTTTGTAGATACACTTAGAAGGATACGAGTTTTGCAACACAATTCTATGATTGATCAATGATGTTATGATGTGGTTTGAAACAGACATTGACGGGTAAATTTAGGAGATCTCATGTAAATGATGTTCAATGAGTGCGTATAAAGTCTGCAAACAGTGGAAATCGGATTTCTTTTGGCAAATTTTGGATAGACTCAAACCAGCAGTAGTGCAACAACTACAAACAAGGAAAACAAACTTTTGCAATACTTTGTTTGGACAGATGACCTTTTCTTTTCTACGGACAACTCAATCATACAAAATTCTGGAAAGGTAGGAAATGTATCGGAAAATGGAATGAAGAAAGATCCAGGAATATACTGACAATGTTCAATTTTTGTGTATGATTCATCTTTTGTGAATGTATCTCTCTCTTTTATTATAAAACATGCAATCGTTATGTTGCTCATCGCTTTTTATGAGCAGTTCAAACCCGGGTCATGGAGTTCTAGAGTGTTTATTTTGGTGCTACTGGCAATGTTGTCTGCGGCGTTCTTTTCTTTTACTTAGAATGTTTTAGATTCCTACAGTTTTCTTCTTTCTCCTCCACTGTTTTCAACTTCCATTTAAGTTAATTCAAATACCAATATTGTTGTAGGTATAAATATGCTTATGCGTCACTCAAAACTCACCTGTTTAAGGCCGCAATTTAGGAGTAATCGATGGATGTTCAATGTGTGTTGTTTTATTTACTTGCATTAGACTCTAGAGGTCCGAGCCGAGTAAAGTTTATTTGATTTTGAAGTCCATTTCCCTCCCAAAACAGTTTTGCTCTGACTGATCATGGAATTTTATGGACACCCTATTTTTCACATATACGTTGAGATTAGGGACTGAAAATTTGACACTTTATTGTCAACATATGGAACTTAATGGAAAGCATGAGAGAGCCAAATTGAACACACACCACGGGCCTGGAATTGGGTTTGAAACTTAAAATGCGATTTACTCAAAATCGCATTTTGTGGACTTGTCGACATTTAGAATTAGACGCCCCAACTGCATTTGAACGTCGTTCGTCGGCTCGCCAACAAGCTTTGAATATGTATTGGAACCAGTTGACAATTGGTGTCGTTGTAAACTAGTGTGTATAGGGTCATTTTCGCAAGTGAACTTGTGAAAGTGAAAATTTAAATGAGGTGAGTGGTCAAATGTTACAAGAAAAGTAAATTTGCAAGTGAGAAGTGACATAGATAGCAAGCTGAATTTGGCGGTCAACTTCCAAATCAAGTTACCGTATTACCTCAAATTAACCCCCCCCCCCCTTGAAATCACCCCCACCCTCGAAATATCCCCGTAAAATTTTGCTGAGGGCAAATACCCCCTCGAAATACCCCCACCCAAGTTGAGTGTAAAGAGAATGTACACGGCAAATACCGCAGCGTGTGATCTGCATGATGCAGAACACACGATGGGATGGAACTAGGGTGTCAAAAAAATTTCTTTACGGAAAACGGAAACGGAAACAGAAAAATGATTTCAGCGGCCGGAAAACGGAACGGAAAACGGAAAAATAATTGCAGCAGCCGGAAAACGGAAAAAATTTGCCTGCGGAAAATGGAAACGGAAAACGGAAAACGGAAATTTGACACCCTAGATGGAACCAATGACTGAGTGACGTTACGGCGGGGTTTATGCATATGCTAATACAGTTTTTTACGTCTATAAACACATATAAAGTTAGTACATTTTGTCCAGGGAAGGAAATTAGTAGTAAGTAAAATTTAGCAATGTTTTTAAAATTTCGCCCCTCAAATTCTCATGTTTGGGTGGGTGAATTTAAGTGGTGTATGTTTTAAAAATACCGCCAAAGATTTCTCTTTCTGGTGGAAGCATTTTCTATGTTAATAGATGTAAGATGAGGAGATAAAATGATCACAATCACAGCTGATCGTGATCCGCAGTACAAAACGGTGCAAATTGAAAATATCCTAATCTTATTTCAGCCTGTAAATAAGCCATTGAAATGGCATTTGGCACTAAGCCAGGACTCTGTTCTATAGTTTTTGGCCAAATTCTGGCCTTGAAAAACAGACTATATAAGATTTGGAGCCACCATCCGGACCGAGGTAAACACTGCATTTTGGTTTAAAAAAATGTGTGGCCCGCTTACACGGCCCACGCGGCGTTATATTGGGGGGCGATCCATACATCATGTAGACAACTCTCTGGGCTATTTTTTGAGTCGGGTCAATTTTCCCGAAAACTTTACAGGGGGGCGTGAACGAAACGTTTAAAAAAAATTCATAACCATCCGGATCGAGGTAAACAAGGGTTTACGTCTATGTAATTGTTTGATTTTTCTGTGTCTGAGTACATCAAATTTCATAAAATTTCTGGCGAAATAAGAAAACCCATGGGGGTATATCGAGGTAATACGGTACGTTGACAATTTGAAGTAGACTCCAGATGCGCATTTGCGCATGATGCATCACAAGAGCGGAAACAACAGACAAATGCTCGATAACACTCGCTTGGTTTCGAATGGAACTGCATCCATGTTTCTACAGTTTGCTGAAATTTGTTAATTTCACTGATGGATGGTATCTAGACAAATATTTAACTGCCTGCATAAATACAACACGTAATGGAATATGGAAGTCGAGAACATGAGAAGGTCTAGTACAGTAGGAGTAGATAACGTGTGTATTAAATGATTTTTACCGTATTTCCTTGAAATAGTCCTAGGGCCAGGGATTGATTTTTTCGATAGATCACACTGAACTGGGGGTTAATTTGAGCGGATTTATTTCTGGGTCAGCATTTTTATCGCAGTCCATGATAAGAAAAAGTGCAAAATTTTCACTGCCACTAGCGGCCGCGGGAATCGAACCCATAACGTATAGAACACGAGCACCATTACCTTTGGACCACATTGGTGGCTGGCTCTAGTCACTATTAGGGGCTTAGTTGCTGCGTCGGCAATGCTCTTAACTAGTGATCGAAAAGCGCCAGAAAAACAGGCGCCAGGCGCTATTCGGAAAGTGGGCGCCACAGAAAAAGGGCACCAGCCGCCAAATTATTGCATAAAATCATAACCACACCTGACATTCAATTATTATCCCATATATTGTTTATTTATTTATTTATTCAATTCTAACATGATGCAAATTGTTATTCCACAAATGTTTTATTGCTGTTGTTTTTTGTTCGCAAATGTTTTCTTGAATTTGACGAAAACAGAATTGCGACAATTTCAATCCACTGATTTATGGGTTTCAAGTCAGACGGTCCATCATTCTCAGCGTCTGATCCGTCAGACGCGTCTGATGAGCCGTTGGTCGAAAAATTTTCATCCACCTGCACGACTTCAGCCATTTTTCCGGCAAATTTCGGTTATCCTCAGACACGCTTTTTAATTTTTTCCATTTACGCAGCACTCAGCTTGAAAGCCTGCTGGCGCCATTTTGGCGCCCTTTTAGGGCAGGGCGCCAGACGCTAACGGTGCCACGGAAAAAGGGGGCCAATGGCGCCATGGCGCTGGTGCCCTCGGCGCCCTCAAATGGCGCCATTCCATCACTACTCTTAACCATAAATAGGTATAGGTAATCAAATTTTCACATTTTCAAAGTGAAACGCTTGGAAAGTTGGAATAATCAGACAACTAATATAATGTAAAGCGATGTAAATTGTAAGCAAAAATACATCGTGTTTTCACTTCTCATATTAGGTATTTTTCATAACGCTTAATCAGTACCGTATGGGAGTATTTCGATCGGGGGGGGGTATGTTTCCCCAATTCTCTCAGATCTGGGGGTATTTCAAGGGGATAGTTATTCCGAGGGTGGGGTAATTCGATGAAATACGGTATTTCAAACAGGCGGGTTTCGTACAATATTAAGCGGAACCTTCAATTGCATGTTCATACGATGATTACATAGAGGTGCCAATCAAAACGGATATTTGCCGCGCGGCCATAACACTATCAGTCATCACTTGCCGCGTTAACGGATAACATGCCACGTAAACGCTGCACCTGTCATCAGCACGTGTTCTTGTACTCCGCGGACCGCGTGCTATGCATCTTTATGAACGCAACACTCTATCATGACGTCATCATTAACAATACAAAAATTGTCAATAAAAAATTCTAATGTCAGGAACGAGGCAAACGTTGGTTGTGATCGGCTCTGTTTTTTTAGAAATTTTTTCTGGAAGTTCATACATAAGTATCCTGCTCGCGCGTTATCGACTGAGACATAAGTAATTTTGTTCGCATACTTTGCGGTCGGCCGAGTGTAATTTAAAAATTGCCTTCACGCATCACCTCCACATCGCATGATTACGCGCCGGCCGGACGGAACTTCATGCTGGGCGATTATTTATTTATATGGATCATGTAGGCTTGCAAAAAGCAATTAATTGCCAACATTGAAAATCCCGTCCCTGCAGTTTGGAGCGCAGCTATGGCTGAACCAGTCACCCGATTGTATTGTACTGTAGAACTGATTTGCATGTTTAAATTGAATTGCCAAAGGTGATGTGAAATGGCGCTAGCGCCAAAACAGAAAGCGCCATGGTGCTGCTGGCGCTTGGCGCTGCGGTGCAGAAAAGCGACACGGCGCTTTATTCATCACTAATCGGGTGACACGCCACAGACAAAGTGCTTAGCTGAGCGGAACAAAACTTTAATCACCACAGATTGCTTTGCGGTCAACGTCACGGCCGGGGAAGCGTCCCGATGCAAACGGGTGCAATCCCAAGCCGTCTAAAGTGTAAAGTAAAGTGTCAAATGTAATATCAAATGCAAAGTAAAGTGTCAATCAAAACAAAAACAAAAAAATTATTACTGAACTTTGCATAACAATTGACACTTTACTTTGCATTTGACTTTACATTTGATACTTTACTTTACACTTTACAGGGCTTGGGATTGCCACATGAGAATGAAAAAAAATTTCAGTGAACAAAAAATTTTGGTCCCCTTCGGGGGACGAATGTCCCCTGTAGGGGACAAAATTCTTTGTTTACTGTAAACAATTATTTTACCAATTTATTTCAATAATTATTCTGACGAATAATAGACCCCCACTCAAATAAGCCCCCTTGCATAAACCCCCTCAAAATTTCCTGACAAAAAATAAACCACCTGGGCATATTTCTAGGAAATATGGCATTTAATATTCATGATGAGTTTTGTGGCTTGAGTCAATATGAGAAAAATTGTATAGCACGTTCCTCCAAATGCTTCCATTATGATATACCGTATTTCTTTTAATAGAATGGCATACCTCCAATAGAACGGCAGGTTTTTACACGTTTTTCTACTCACTAACGATGGCAAAAAGAGATTCGAAAATTTGAAAACATTTTCAAATTTTGAATTTTTTCGGAATTTTTGAATTTTTATTTGGCTATTCACACAGGTCCCGGCCCGACCAGGACCCGGCAAAAAATAATTTTTTTCAAAAGTGAATAATTGCCGTGTTTGGGTTGTTTGCATGTTAATAAGGTGAATTATTACCAAATTAGCATGCACAAAATTGTTTTGAGACGGTTAAACGCGCTGATGCATTTTCTTTGGGGGAGTGTATAATTTTTTTGGATTTGTCTGATTTTTGGCATGCGAGTACTCCTTCGTTTAGTTAGTACGCATGCCAAATTTCAGCTCAACGCGGTTACCGGTTGTCATTTTATTTATATTTCAATTGTTTTTGATCACTGTATTTTTGTATAGTGATCAAAATCCTGCCGGGGCCCGGTCCCCGGCAGGATTTCAATCACTATACAAAAATACAGTGATCGAAAAAAATTAAAGTATCAATAAAATAGCAACCGGTAACCGCCCGGAGCTGAAATTTGGCATGCGTACTCACTAAACAAAGGAGTACACACATGCCAAATTTGCGATGAATCGGAATAATTTTACACACCCGCCCAATAAATATGCATCGGCTTGTGTAACCGTCTTGCAAAAATTTCGTGCATGCTAATTTGGTGATAATTCACCTAATTAACATGCAAGCAAACAAAACACGCCAATTATAGACTTTTAGAAAAATTATTTTTTGCCGGGACCTGTGTAAATAGCCTTTTTATTTCACCCCTAGAAAAAACACTTAAAAATCGATTTATTTTTCTAAAAATTCGAAAATTCAAAAATTCAAAAATTCGAGAATACTTTTCAAATTTTTTAGGGAATTCAAGGCAAAAAACACACTCATAGGTTCAACGTGCTAAATAAAACGACAAATGATACGCGGTGCGTATGAAAAACCGAAACAAAACAAAAAACGTCCAAAAACGTTGAAATGTATAATGTGAAATGTCTTGCAAGTGTCAAAATTTATGAAAATGCCATGGAAAATGGCTAACATATTTGAAATTTTCCACAACATTTCGATGACTTTAGACAATGTGCATAACACTTGACATTTCACAGAGCATTTTACAGGTGTCCGGGACTGCCCATAGGAACTGCACATATTTATAAGTAAAAGGGATGTGATCAAAGATATACTCCAGCCACATCACACCTTACAATGAAATCTACCATATCCCATCTGAATAAAAGAACCAAAATATATTTAAAAAATTGATGGTATTTATCAAAGCAATTTGATAAATATAATTTAAAAAATGTTATGTTTGTCCTTTTATTCAGATGGGATATGGTAGATTTCATTGAGGGGTGTAAATGTCGCTAACGATGGCAAACCTCCCAGAAAAAGTATTTAAATTTTTAAGTGTTTTTTCTAAAATGAATTTTCGAATTTTCGAATTTTTTCCCAAATTAATTTTTGAATTTCTAATTTAATTTTCGAATTTTTGAGTTTTTGAATCTTTTTTGGCAATTGTCGAATTTTTTTCAGAAAAAGATTGAATTTGAAGCTTAAAACACAGTATTTGGACTGTTTTCATGTTTGGAGCCCCTTTTAACCTAAATTTCACTGTAAGTGAAGCATGACATGACAATTTCATATCACTTTAACATGACAAATGGTAGAAACACTTATGTGGATCAGTTTGCACCATTTTCACTGGGGCAGAATGCCTTCCAAAAATGTTTGTGTGACTGCCCCTCAGAAGACCCGTGAGCGATTTTTTTGATGGACCGGAGTCTCTATCCGCGGAAGTAAAGCGCCGCGGTTCTAATTGTTTGGGCGGCTCCCTGCATTCCTAAATAGATGTCATAAATAGATGGAGTCCGCCGCTGCCCCCGCAGATGCCATTTCAATGTTGTTTTTTGTTACATGAGACTTTTTCAGACCCACCGCATATCAATTGTCGCTTTATTTAGCACGCTGAACTTAAGATCGCTTTTTGTCACCTTGTATTCCCTGAAAAATTCAAAAACTATTTTTGAATTTTTGAATTTTTGAATTTTTTAAAAAATAAATCGATTTTTAAGTGTTTTTCCAGGGGTGGAATAAAAATTCGAAAATTATGAAAAAATTCGAAAATTCGAAAATATTTTCAAATTTTCGAATCTTTTTTTGCCATCGTTAAATGTCGCTGGAGTATAAGAGTGGTTTTGAGTATTGGTTTGGGAAGTACCTGTATCTTGTGAAGTTAGCACTGTATGCACTGAGTACACTCAACTCAGTGTGTCACCAACCTCCAAAACAGTCCAAATTCTGCGTTTAAAGCTTCAGATTCAATATTTTTCAAAAAAAATTCAAAAATTATTTGAAAAAATTTGAAAAATAGCCCAAAAAATTCGAAAATTGCCAAAAAAGATTCGAAAATTCAAAAATTCGAAAATTAAATTTGAAATTAAAAAATTAATGTCAGGAAAAATTCGATAATTCGAAAATTCATTGTGAAAAAACACTTAAAAATTTAAATACTTTTTTTGGAGGGTTTGCCATCGTTACTACTCACGAAAACAATAGAATGGCAGCCTCCAATTGAGCGGCACCTCCAATAGAACGGCAGGTAGAAATTATGTTAGGAGTGTGACAAAACACTAAAATAAATCAAAAATGGATGGTGAGAACATTCAAAGCATTCAATAGGTGTTAAATTTCAAATTGATGCTCTGATTGTCAAATATTACCAAGCTTCATTAAAAAATTAGGCTACGTTGAAATGAGAAATCCGTGAAAAAAATAGTGACAAAGATATAGAACGGCAGCCTCCAATAGAACGGAACCCAGCCTCCCAATGAAATCTGGGGCCTGGTGTATAAAGGAACATGCAAAAATGTTAGATAAACATTTAAAGTGAAGGCGACTTGCCCGTTACGTCACTACCATAACGCGGAGATGGGGCGACAGTTAACGCGCCGCTGCACTTCATGAATGAAACATAAGACTGAGGGCAAAATCGAAGACTGGCGCGGCCGCCCGCGTCGCCTGGATTCAGGTGTCCGTCCGAAGCGACCGCGCTGCACTTGTAATCTTGAATAATTTTTTAGTTATTCATTAACGTTGGACGCAGTTTTGAAGAGCGTCTTTCGAAAGGTATGGAACCGTCTTTAAGCCGGAATTACAGCTCAGCGGCGTTTGACGTGAAATGATGACGTCGTAAAATTGATTAAATCAAAATAGACATAGGTACAGCGTTTAAATTTCAGAATTTGATAGTTCTAGTAATTGTGTGTAATGTCCTAAAAAAATTAAGAAAATAATTATTATTTAATAAGTTATTAATTTTACGTCAAAATTTACACATTCTACGTCAACATTTCACGTCAAACAATTTATGTCACCAAAAAAATTTGACGTTAAATAAATAACTACTTAAATAATGATTATTTGATAAATTTTTTTGGGACATTACACACAATTACTAGAACTATCTAATTCTGAAATTTCAATGCTGTACCTTTGTCTATTTTGATGTATTCAATTTTACGACGTCGTCATTTCACGTCAAACGCCGCTGAGCTGTAATTCCGGCTTTATAGAGGGAAGTGAACCATTTTTAACTGGCCACAAGCTATGCAGCATTTGCTCAAACCAATATACAACAAAAGTGGCCAATCTGCACCACATATTATATGTGTGCAGGGGTACAGATGAAATTAGAAAAAAAATATCACATGTCAATTGTTCCATTCCATGTAGTTGGAAGAATAACCCGTTAGGTAAATCGGTATGTCATAATCACAGGAGAGAGCTTGACAAATTATTAGTCTATGGGACCAGCCACTTGCACGACAGATAGACATGTCAAAACACTGTCATTGCAAGCAATAACGAATAAGGCTGATCCTCTCAGCTAATGGTTGACGATGGTTGGGGAAGGGCGAAACCCTGCAAAGGGGTAGGGCCCTGGATCCCATTGATACTAAATAAATATAAAAAACAGCACCGGTATTAGCATTGAACTGTTTCCTCTGGAAACTATAAAAACTGGAAAATATACAGCGTCCTGTTGCCCGAGTATACTACTCTATTGATAAATCTGATTTTTTTATGCATGGCTGCGCGCATTCTAACAAAAGGTATTTTCAAGAGAAAAAAGCAGTGTTGTTGAGTACAACCAACATATTGTTATGCTTCAAATAATTTTTTGTTGAATTTTTTATTATTATTGATGACGTCATGATAGGGTGTTAAATGACAAAAGCACCAATACCCTCATAAGCAGTACCAGTACCACACGAGCGCACCGCTAAAAGCACAAATGTTTAAGTCCCAAATATAAGAGCGTGGGGTCAGAAGCGAAACTTGATCTGGCGGCGGCGAGGATGCTCCATTCACATGCATCGGACAAAGTGCTCCGCTGCGTGTATTTGCGAACTCAAGCGACGCTGACACTTGACTCTCTGACGCGCGGCACTCTCGTCTTTGATTTTCTGTTTTTGAAAAAAATCGTAGTTAGGTGAAAGTGTCCCGTGATTTTGGCGGTCTAACAAAGAATGTGAGTAAAGCTGGAAGTTACAGCACAACGACAAATAGAAGCTGTAGCGATAAAGCACAAATTGCAAATACCGTATTACTTCTAATAGAACGGCATACCTCCAATAGAATGGCACCTCCAATAGAACGGCACCTCCAGTAGAACGGCAGGTTTTGGCATTTGATTGCACTCACGAAATTAATAGAACGGCAACCTCCAATATAACGGCACCTCCAATAGAATGGCAGGTTGAAATTACGTTGGAAGAGTGCCAAAACAGGAAATGGGAAAATAGACAGATATAGGAAAAATGGGTGGTGAGAACATCCAAGCTGTTCAGAACTATGATTTAGGGTTATCTTCACATTTGGTTTTGTTTGAATTGATGCTCTGAACAGCTCTGAACTACTGATAGTAAAATGCTGTTCATTTTTTATTAGAACCACTATGTTCGAATGAAAAATGTCTGAAAAATATTGGTCAAAAAAATTGAACGGCAACCTCCAATAGAACGGCAGGTAACAAAGTTGACGAAAAAATAGAACGGCGCTCTTCTATTAGAAGAAATACGGTACTCAAGAATGCTTAGTTAGAGATATCCATCCCCAAGGGCCGAAATTGACATGTTGAAAGCACTAATGCTGCGATTACAGCTCGGGCGTAAAATTGACCGGGCATAAAATTGATTTTGGGCGTAAAATTAATTACAGATGAATGGATAAAGATACAACATTGTTATTTCAGTCAAAGAAAGCTTTGATGCAGACGTTTCTTGTGTCCAAAGCTCATGAGTTTATTTTAATCGTACTGAGAGTTATGCAGTTTAGCACAATTTTTTCAATTATGCACTGTAAGTGGCATAAAATTAGGGTGTAAAATTAAAAAAAATTGCGCCAAAAGTCATAACTTCTAGTGCAATTAAAATAAACTGATGAGCTTTGGACACAAGCGACATCTGCATGTGCGCTTTCTTTGACTGAAATTACAATGCCATATCTTTATCCATTCACCTGTAATTAATTTTACGCCCAAAAATCAATTTTACCCTGGTCAATTTTACGCCCGAGCTGTAATCGCAGCATAACCGATTTCTAAATACATTGTGTCCAAAAATTATCCAAAAAGCTCCAGTAGTTTTTTGAAACATAAATTCAAAATAAAAATTTCCCTATTTGTCGGCAATTACAACGAGAAATGTTGCCGACAAATAGCGAAAAAAAATTATTTTGATACATATCTTTAGAACCACTGTAGCCTTTTGGATAATTGGTGGACACGATTTAGATATCGGTTAGTGCTTTCAACGTCTCAATTTGGGGATGGATATCTGTAACCGTTTTTGAGTATTTGTAATTTGTCGACAATTTGTCACTTCAGTTCCTATTCGTTTTTGTACTGTAACTCCGGCTTAAACATTGCTAATTTTTTTATAGTTTGTCCTTTCGGTGGTGCATAGCTCCATTGGAAGGTAGTATTTTGGGAGAGGGTGTGTCAATCGGACCGTAGTTATAACTCTGGAACGGCTCTTGCAACACAGCTAGTTCTAATTTCGATATACCGTATTTCCTCGAAATACCCCAAGGGTTTTTTTTTCAGAGTGACATTTTTGAGGGGGTGTTTAACGAATTTGTTAACTGGGGGTTTATTATTTCGCCAGAATATTTTTGAAATCCCAGTACTAGGTAAATTGTTGTCTGTAACATACAGTGACGTCGAAAAATGCAAGAAAAACCGCCATGTATAAGACTCAATAGGCTTATTTATGAAAATACATAGACAGTATAAACCCTGTTCTAAATAACATGACACAGTCATTGTTTTTAATGCGTGTTCTACGTTTCCCGGATCACAAACCGTAGCTTTTGTCATTTACAATCCCAATACACTGGGGAGGGGTATATCGAGGAAATACGGTATCTAATATGGCTTCATGTGGGAGCAAACATGAGCACCGAAGGCACCTACCGTATTTCCTCAAATTACCCCCTTTGAATTAATCCCTCGAAAATACCTCAGGTCTTTTCGAGCTGAGGAAACAATACCCCCCCCCCTCGAAATACCCCTCGTCTGGAATGAAGTGTACATATTTGCATATTTGCATCAATTGGGGCATATTTGCATCGCTACTACACATAGACTAGTTTGTGTAGCGATACACGAAAATTACTGGCAAAATAAATAATAACCCCCCTCGAAATACTCCCCACAAAATTTTCACTCTGAAAAAATAGACCCCCTGGGGGTATCTGGAGGGAACAACCCCCTGACTGTAGGATGGGTCTATGCATAAAGGTGAACTTTTTAAGGCTTCGCCAAACAGTTCACAAGTTATAATCGGGTGCCAATTGGCTAACCCCCCCCCCCCCAAATGATACCCTCCAGTGAACCTATGGGTGGAGGGCATGCAGTAACGCAAGACACACACAAAAGACACACAAATTGAGCAAACGGAAGCGTGCGATAACAGAATAGGATACGTCAAGCCCACAGTTTGCCAACGGCATACGAGCAATACACTGTACAAATATTTACTACGGAGTTTTCCGGGCCGTTGCACTAAAACGTAAATCACAGTGACATTTTTAAGTCAAGCAAAAGTTCCCTGTTAGACTTAAGTAGTGATGGAAAGGCACCGGGGCACCGGTGCCCCGATGCTGGGCACCGAACGGCGATTACATTTTCTTTCCGGAAAATGTAGAAGTGAGCAGTAATGTTAACCCTAGACAACAAAGTGGTGTTTTCCTTCTATTAAAAAGAATTCTTTATGAAAAGCAGGGGTCTTGGATAGCCAAAGTACCCTTTCTGTACTCGCAAAAATTACTCTACTGTACTTGAGTACTATCAAGAAATAAGCATACAGGCGAGTCCGAGTACACATACTTTTTTAAAGTATGCATATGCGTATTTACTCATTACTCGAGTATACATACTTTTTGAGAAAAAGTCATCATGGTCCCCAGAGTTGTTAAAATTACCTAACTTTTTTCAAAGTACCAACCGTATTTCCTCGAAATACCCCCCCTCGAAATACCCCCCCCCCTCGTTTGACCCCCTCCCCCCTCTCGAGACCACTATGAAACAATCACCCCCCCCCTCGAAATACCCCCCCCCCAGATTGAGTGTAAAGAGAACGTACATGACAAATAATGCAGTTTGTGTTCTGCGTAGTGCAGAACACACGTTCAAACAATGTCGGAATCACGTTAGAACAGTGTTTATACCATCTACGTACTAATATTAGTCTACAGGAGTCTTTACATAACAGTTATTGATGCATTTTTCTACCCCAGCGCACATCACAAACAACGATTTTGTACTAGGATTTCAAAAAAGTTATTGTGAAATAATAACCCCCCCTCGAAATACCCCCCCCCTCGTTTAACCCCCCCCCTCTCGGGAGCACTATGAAACAATCACCCCCCAGGGGGTATTTCGAGGAAATACGGTATATGTAAACATAAAGTATATATTTTTTACTCACCCCCTGAGTATAGAAAACGTAAAGCAAATTTTTTACTTTGACTCATGACCATGAGCAAACATGAGTAAAATACTTTTTCCATGAGAAAACAAAAAAGTGAGTAGGTACCGTATTACCTCGAAATACCCCCATGGGGGTTTATTATTTCGCCAGCAAAATTTGAGCGGGGGTTAATTCGAGGGGGGGTTTTATTATTTCGTCAGAAATTTTCGCAAGGATCGTAGTAAATAGAAGGCATTTGCGTACCCAAAATAGGTAATAAATGTGTCCAAACAGGATATATTTGGACATAAAAACGTAGATAGCTACACATGTGTAGCTGCAATGCAAATTAACAGTAATATACATCATGTACATTGCGTACATGACGTATTTATTATGTACATGACGTACATCATTCCGAAGGGGGGGGGTATTTCGAGGGGGGGGTTTATTATTTCCCCAGCCCATTTTGAGGGGGTGGGTTAATTCGAGGGGGGGGTTAATTCGAGGGGGGATAATTCGAGGTAATACGGTATATTTGAAGAATTTTGCCCTAATTTTCATGCAAAATCACTAATTTTCGTATTTACATTTTTAACCTTCATATCCACTAGTTCACATGTTATTTGGCTATTCAAAGCTATTTTTGGAAAGTTTTCTTTTTTTTCTGCCCTTTTTCACATCTACGCCTAGATACGTTTTCTGTACTCGAGTACTTTCAAAAAGTATATGTAAAAGCGAGTACCGGTAGTTTTACAGTATACATAAACGTACTCAGTACTCGGGTTCAAAGTTTACTCAGTACTCAGGTATACGTACTTTTTGAGTAAACGTAGATACGTTTTAACAACTATGGGTCCCACTGAGTGATGTGAAAAGCGCCAGAACTTTATCAACTATACTCCAACACAGGGAAGCCAGGATTCCATAAGGTGGAGTTACAGCATAACGATCAATAGAAGGTGATGCAACAAATAAAACGTCACCGAAAAAAACATGATTTTCATTTTTCATTTTCAGATTTTTTATTAAAAATTCATGTTAAATTATCATTTTTTTGCAAAAATGTGCGAGATTTGAAATTCGAATTTGAATGAAAAAGGTTCGGTAAAAAACTGTACACTGTCAAATCAATTTAACGGTGATGCCGTAAAATCAATTTGCCGGCAGTCATTGCATGCAATAGCCACTGACAAATTGATTTTAGGGCGTAAAGCCAGAATTACAGCTCAGCGGCGTTTGACGTGAAATGATGACGTCCTAAAATTCATTATATCAAAATAGACATAGGTACAGCATTGAAATTTCAGAATTTGATAGTTCTAGTAATTGTGTGTAACTAGCAGTATTCTCTCCGACCTTTGGTCGGGTTTCGTAGTTCTTAAAAATTTAAACACTACTGGAAATTTATTGCACATATCAAAAAATACACCCACAGATAAAACTGTCATACTAACAACTGTTAGCACTTCATTCCACACCACTTTTTTCACCAAATGGGTTAAATTTGCAACTATATAAATATAATCAAATATCAATCCATATTTTAAACTATACAAGCACACACACAGGCAGTTTGTCTGCACTAGGGTGTCAAATTTCCGTTTCCGTTTCTGCCTTTCCGCTGGAAAATTTTTTACCTTTCAGTTTTCCAGCAGCCAAAAAATTTTTACCTTTGCGTTTTCTGTTCTCTGGCAGCTGAAAATATTTTACCTTTCTGTTTCCGTTTTCCGGCCCATTTTACCGTTTTCCGGCTGAAAATTGTTTACCTTTCCGTTTACATTTTTCCAGGCCATTTTTCCATTTTCTGGCTCAATTTTCAGTTTTCTGGCATTTTTCCATTATTTTTTCCAATCCGTATTTATCTTTTTCCACTATGGTGTTTTTAACTACCAGGTGCTTGTGTCGTTCATAATTTTTATCTGTATCCAAATCTGCAAAAAACACAAAGTAATTTTGGACACGTACTTAGCAGTCCGTTGGGTATACTTTTTACTGTTCAGTTACATCAAAGTTCACTTTTGCTAAATTATTATTGTTGTTGTAGTGTTTTTTTGCGACCTTTTGATGATTTTTTGTTGGTTCAGTTAAGCTTGAACTAAACACCTTCCCGGACAAGTTCACCACCCATTTTTTTATTTCACTTCAGATGCAATATCTCTGGCTATGGGAACCGTATAAAGCTAATATTTGGTTGGTATATAGTCCTAACACTCCGCTACTCCGTATAAATGGGGGGAGGTGCGGCGACTCACTACAGAGTGGGTCGCCCTACATGCAAACATTTTTTGGATTTTTCGGTGTCCCAAACAAGTTCACCACTCACTTGATTGGCTACACGACGAGGGCTATATCTCCAGCTGTGTGGGCGATAGAAAGCTGAAATTTGGGGGATGTTTTGCAAACAACCCCCTCTAACAATTCATCAGTGGGTGGCCACCGACGACCCACTACAGCATGGGTCGCCGCATATAAAGTTTTTCATTTTTTTAAAACAACCTAAGTCTCCCAAACAAGTTCGCCATCCGTCTGCATTATAAAAAATGTTGTGAGAATGTACCTGATATAAAATTGAATAAAATTTGAACCCTAGTTCAATTCATCAAAAAATTTTCAGTACGGCACCCACCCCGTCCCATAAACAGCAGACTGAAAATTTCACTTTAAACCAACTTTTTGTTTCACACTTTAAAAGTTGGTTTACAAAGTTCACTAGGGAAGGGTTTAAGGTTAAAAGTCATGTAAACAACATAACCTCTAAAATGCCTGCATAAGGAAATTTATTTGGGGTGAATGAAAAAATGGAAATTTTGTCAAATTTTGTTCCTGTGATGATGTCATTATGACACCATAATTTTCACCCCAAATAAATTTCCTTATGGTAGCATTTTAGAGGTCATGTTGTTTACGTAACTTTGAACATTGGACCCTTCCCTAATGAACTTTGTAAACCAACTTTTTAAGTGTGAAACAAAAATTGGTTTAAAGTGAAATTTTCGGCCTGCTGTTTATGGGACAGGGTGGGTGCTGTACTGAAAAAATTTAATGAGCAGAACTAGGGTTCAAACTGACTCAATTTTATACCAGGTATGTTCTCACAACATTTTTTATAATGCAGTTTGATGGCAAACTTGTTTGGGACGCTCGGGTGGTTTTGAAAAAATGAACAACTGTACATGCAGCAATGCATACTGTAGTGGGTCGCTGGCAGGCAGCCCCACTGGTGTATTGTAAGGGGGGTTGTTGGCAAGATATCCCCCAAATTTCAGCATCATACCAGCCTCATAGCTGGAGATACGACCCTTGAAGTGTAGTTAATCAAGTGGGTGGTGAACTTGTTTGGGACAGCAAAAAAGCCAAAAAAAATTGTTGCGTATAGGGCAACCCACCCTGCAGTGAGTCGTCCCCCCATTGAAGCAGAGTAGGGGGGTGTTTCAACTTTATATATTCAAAGTTTCAGCTTTATAACACCCCTATAGAAGGAGATATTACATCCGAAATGAAATAAAAAATTGGGTGGTGAACTTGTCCGGGAAGGTGTTTACAAGTGAAGTTACTGGCATGATCCATAGTTGCAGAATGTACAGCTACCACAATCAAAGCCAAACAGGCAAACTGGCATGCAGGTTTTCCTTCTGCAAATTTGCCCTTTTCCGTGCAAATTTCACTTTATTTTTTTCCGTTTCCATGAAAATTTCGCTTTCCGTTTTCCGTTTTCCTGCCTATAATTTTTTTTTACTTTTCCATTTTCCGCTGAGTGAAATTTTTTTACCTTTCCGTTTCCGGCAGTAATTTTTTTACCTTTCCGTTTTCCGTAATGTTAAAAAAATTTTTACCTTTCCGTTTTCCGTAAAAAAAACTTTTTTGACACCCTAGTCTGCACCTAAACAAACCTCACTTCATTTGCCTCACCCATACCTACCTTCTCCTCCGTAAGCACAATATTATATTTATAAACATAACCAATTTAAGTTTACAACAAACTTTGCTAACTTACATAAAAAACAGCATCATATCACAACACCTATTTGCCAGCACCTTTTTTAATACACTGTGTCTCTGGGACCCTTGCACTTTTTTCAATTTAATAAAAAGTGAAAAAGACATTTATTTTAAAAAGGCATTTAAAAAGCATGTTTTAAACAAAATGCAATTTTCCCATCCCTAGAGTTGACATAAAAATGGATGCAATCCCTGCTTATAATAATATTTCATGACTCCACAGTCATATTTCATATTTCATATTAATCATATTTCATGACTCATAAACTGTATTATTTCACAATGCTCCTACAGTGGTACTGAATTCAAACATGGTATTTAAATCAAGAATGGTACTGTATTATTCTATATAATGTGGAAAAAGAAGGCAATAAAATGTTCAACATTTGTTTGAAAAAAGCTAAAAAGCACTTTTTTAAAGCACGTTTTTTAAAAAGCATTCTTCTCAAAAGCGGGCTGTTGAATAAAAGCGCTTTTTACATCCCAAGAGTTGACATAAAAATGGATATTTTTGTAAGAAATCCCTGCTTTGTACAGATAATGTGGAAAAAGAATGCAGTAAAATGTTCTAAATCAAACATGCAACACATATTTTCTCATGTGTATGTGAAAAATCTATGCAGGGGTGGGCATTTTCAGTTACCGCTGGAAAAACGCGATAGCTTTGGCTATGGTTGAGCTATCACAATGAAATTTTAACACAATAGAGTAGACTCTATAGGACACCTATTCTGAAGTTTGCAACCCAAACGGCCACATTTTGGGTGAGTTGTGGAACACAGTTTTTAGTGTAATATTGTGACTTGACCCCCCTTATCTCGGGACTGGGGGACTGTTCGAGAGAGGAAAATTGGTCGTAGCCCAGACCCCAAACCCCAACATACTCAAAGGGCATCAAAATCGGCCAATGTACAACAGAATGGGATGACACCAAAGACCGGGGACAAAACCAAAGACCGGTGACTAGGGTTCAAACGGGATCCCGATCCCGATCCCGGATCCCGTGAAATTCCGGGATTTACCAGTCCCGATCCCGATCCCGAAACCCCAATCCCGATCCCGAAATCTCAAAAATACCAATCCCGATCCCGAAAATTTTCAAATCCCGATCCCGATCCCGAGAAACTCTCAAGTCCGGTATCCCGATCCCGGAAAAATTAGTCGAAATTATAAAAAGTGAAATAATGACGTTTTTGCATGCAAAAAAGTGGATGCAAACCCCCAGCGTCAATTTTATGCCACTTTTCTGGCATCCAACAGTGTTTTGAGACCTTTATGAACAACTGTGAATGCCAGAAAAATGGCCGAAATCTCTATCCCTAGAACCCAATCCCGATCCCGGAAAAATGCCTATCCCAATCCTGATCCCGATCCCGTGACCCCAATCCCGGCCAATCCCGATCCCGAAATCTCAAAAAACCAATCCCGATCCCGATCCCGAAACCCCAATCCCGATCCCGAAATCTCAAAAATACCAATCCCGATCCCGAAAATTTTCAAATCCCGATCCCGATCCCGAGAAACTCTCAAGTGCGGTATCCCGATCCCGGAAAAATTAGTCGAAATTATAAAAAGTGAAATAATGACGTTTTTGCATGCAAAAAAGTGGATGCAAACCCCCAGCGTCAATTTTATGCCACTTTTCTGGCATCCAACAGTGTTTTGAGACCTTTATGAACAACTGTGAATGCCAGAAAAATGGCCGAAATCTCTATCCCTAGAACCCAATCCCGATCCCGGAAAAATGCCTATCCCAATCCTGATCCCGATCCCGTGACCCCAATCCCGGCCAATCCCGATCCCGAAATCTCAAAAAACCAATCCCGATCCCGATCCCGAAACCCCAATCCCGATCCCGAAATCTCAAAAATACCAATCCCGATCCCGAAAATTGTCAAATCCCGATCCCGATCCCGAGAAACTCTCAAGTCCGGTATCCCGATCCCGGAAAAATTAGTCGAAATTATAAAAAGTGAAATAATGACGTTTTTGCATGCAAAAAAGTGGATGCAAACCCCCAGCGTCAATTTTATGCCACTTTTCTGGCATCCAACAGTGTTTTGAGACCTTTATGAACAACTGTGAATGCCAGAACAATGGCCGAAATCTCTATCCCTAGAACCCAATCCCGATCCCGGAAAAATGCCTATCCCAATCCTGATCCCGATCCCGTGACCCCAATCCCGGCCAATCCCGATCCCGATCCCGAAATCTCAAAAAACCAATCCCGATCCCGATCCCGAAACCCCAATCCCGATCCCGAAATCTCAAAAAGTGAATCCCGATCCCGATCCCGAAAAGTCAATCCCGTTTGAACCCTACCGGTGACCCCCCCTCAAACGCCACCCTCGATTTATCCTATGGGTGAAGCCAAGTCACAAAATTACACTTAAAACTGTGTTCCACGACTCACCCAAAATGTGGCCGTTTGGGTTGCAAACTTCAGAATAGTGTCCTATGGAGTCTATCCTATAGTGTGAAAATTTCACTGTGATAGCTCAACTGTAGCTCAAGCTATCGCGTTTTTCCATCGGTAACTGAAAATGCCCACTCCTGTACATCAAACAACAGAAGCGGTGCACATAGGGTTGGGAAAAAAACGTTTTTAAATGTTTTTTAAAGCTCCCAGATAAGCTCCCTGGGTCAACATATTTAGGTATATCAGACAAGTGACAATACTCTGTGATGTTATATATGACCATATAATGGCTGTGGAGCCATGGGATATCGGTATAAGTGGTGATTTGTGTCAAAAATAATTTTTTTTTTCCCAACATGTTCGTATATTGCCTTATAGTCTAAATGTTCATGACTTCAAGTGAAGTTTGGACCGGAATAGTTATCAAGGTTATAAAAGGAGGTTGTTACTTTGGGAGTGGTGTTACACACTGTGGAGGTACATGGAAGCACATCACCTGAATATTATATACTACAGCAACATAAATATGATGGCTTATTTACCCATGGTAGCAAATAGAAATGGATGCTTTGATACTAATTTGTGGGTGAAAATGCGCGCTTGCACGCAAAAATTTTGCAAAATACCTAGTGCTTAGTATTAAAAATTTCAGCCAATGTTTTTTTTAAACGTTTCAGACCTCGTGTTTTTTTCAATACGGTTTTTTTTAATAACACGTTTAAAAAAACATCGGTCAACCCCACGTGCACACTTCCGTCTGGGCTTGGGGATGGAAAAAGCGTATTTTTTCAATGGCCCAGCTTAATATCAGAATAAAAACGATGATCTTAAAAATGCCACAAAAACAATGAAATCGAATATCGATATCTAGGTTCCATATCGCATCGATATCGAGTTAAAGAAAATATTGAAAATAGAATATAGATATCGAAAATTGATCGATATCAAATCGAAAAGTCATATCGTTCGAACCATATTTGCATGTGAAATTGCAAAATGCATAGTGCTTAAGTACCAAAACATTTGCCATCGCTTTTTTAAAGCGCGTGGACCCTTGCGCTTTTGTTTAAAACGAAGTGGCATTTAAAAAAAATCAGTTAATAAAATGCCTACTTTCATCACTTCTGTTATTCTATTTGCCTGATGCTGTCTGCTTTTAGGTGTGGCAAGCACTCAATTCAAGCATGGTACTCAATTCAAACATGGGAGTGAGAACAAGCCAATATGGTAACTGAAGCCAACCTGTCACAATCACTCATGTGGGGTCCACACCCGCCGCCCCCACCACCTGCGCCGCCTCTCAAGGGGCAGTCGCTCACGCGTCGGCCAATGTCGATTGCGTCGCCGCACTGGTTGCACTCGCGGCGGAAGCGAAACCAAAGTTCACGTTGCTGCATAATAACACTTGATTCATTGCTTGCACGCAGTAGGGACTTCTTCGTAGCTTGAAAATGGGGCGCCGGCTGGGGGGCTTTTTTGCAGTCATTACCAAGCTAAGCTATTAGGGAGGCAAAGCAAAAGTTGGAACAATGCCAAATCAGAAAGCAGCGGTGAAAGTGAATGTTGAAAGTTTCATCCAAAAAGAACACACCTCCTACAAAGCCATTTAATCCCAACATGAGATGGGGTCGAGAAAGCGCGGTCGGCTGCGAGAATTGGTCCGTCCCGCAGCCATTGCGGTCGAGCAGCGTTCTGAGCGCCGAGTTCATGCGCAGTTATGCCGCCACCGCCCCCTCACTTATTTTAAGTACATTTCTGTGTAAATAAAAAGTGACTTTATACTGTGTAAAAAAACACACAAATGAGACACACAATGAAGTTCCTGTCTGTAAAGGACAGCAGCAGAACATATGTGCTAATAAAAAGTGACTGCATTGTGTGCAAAAACACACGCGAACCAGGCTAAAAATGAGGGCGTTGAGGCCTCTGATTGTGCCTCCTATCTTTTGCATTGAAGCATGCTTAGCGTGCAGTTCTTTCGCAATTGTATAGGTGGAGATGTCCTCATAGAAAATTAAGAAAATAATTATTATTTAATAAGTTATTAATTTTACGTCAAAATTTACACATTCTACATCAACATTTCATGTCAAACATTTTACGTCACCAAAAAATTTTGACATTAAATTAAAAACTACTTAAATAGTGATTATTTGATAAATTTTTTGGGGGGCATTACACACAATTACTAGAACTATCTAATTCTGAAATTTCAATGCTGTACCTTTGTCTATTTTGATGTAATCAATTTTACGACGTCATCATTTCACGTCAAACTCTGCTGAGCTGTAATTCCGGCTTTACCGTGAAATTGATTTGATGGTGTACAATTTTTTACCGAACTTTTTTCAGTCAAATTCGAATTTCACATCTCGCACATAGTAAATTTTTGCAAAAAAATATTATTGACCATGACTTTTTAATAAAAAACTTGAAAAAATGAAAATAATCAATTTTTCGGTGACGTTATTTTTGCCGCATCACCTTCTATTGATCGTTATGCTGTAACTTCGGCTTAAAGCCCACCCACAGACAATTCAACCGGAAAAATGCAAAATGATTCATGCAAAATCCACCATGGAAGTAACTCAATACTATGTGTTGTGTGTAACTATGACATCCTTTATAAACGGAAAGACAAACAGAAAATATCCGTGTGGTTCACGCACCCACAATCTATCTTATTTCCTCGAAATGCCCCCATTGATTATTATTTTGCCAGCAAATGTTGAGGTCGGGTAAAGTAAGGGGGGGGGGGGTCGGATTATTTGAGGGGTTCATGATTTAAGATTTTTTTGTTTTATGAAATTGCATCCTTTTTCCAATGTTTGCAACATACACAGATGTAGACAAATAGCAGTAACATATACGTTTAGACATAAATAAAGTAAAATAGCGTAATATATCCTCGAATAAGTCCCCCCTCGGAACTCCTCCCATGAATAACTCCACCCCTGTTAGCTGACTGGGGAAAAACTCATTCCTCGATAAACTCCCCCTACTTTATGGGTGGCAAAGACGATATGTATAAAATGTTGTGTGTACATCTATGTGTATACTCGGATGACATTACACCGTACATTTTCCCGGAGTAACCACTCCACCGAACCGTCATAACGAAAGGAACGAAAGTACATAACATATTACGGTAGTTTGGAGTAGTGCCAAGAAAAGCATATTTGGATACAGTTTATAGAATCAAGTACGACCTTTGCTAATCAAACCGTTGCTGTCTGATTTGGCTGGATGAGTTTTCATCGGTGGAATAATGCAGTGCTTTGTTCGTTTCGATCAGAAAGAAACAATTCATCTATGTGAACGGCGGCCCGCACACTAAAACTCGATGGTCAGAATTCATACGTTTTTCACCGCTGAACTAAACGGATCGCATACCCTATACAAAGTTGGCCTACGTCCAAGTTTAGGAATGCGTATTGTACCAACAAAAGTGAAAATGCTCATAGAACTCAAAATCGCTAAAATTAGCTCCATTTTGCCACTTTTCACTTTCATAATTGCTACTTTCGTCTATATGAGTCAGTCCACAAGTCAGTGGCCAAAAGTTGGACACAACCAAAAAAAATTTATTTTCTTAAAGTGTTGCCTATATAGCACTGATAAAAAAATCATATTTCATTTTTTCAGTTTCATCTTATATTTATATAGCATAATCAAGCATTTTAACATGGGATGGTGATGTAAGGTGATCAAGCCACACACAGATGTGTGTAACAGCTATATTTTACACTGTTACATAGCCCAGAATGTCCTCTATCAGAATCAACAAACTTTAGTGGGGGTTCCCTGTTGCTACTTTATACCTTAGCAATCAAAATGTGCTTTCATGTTGATTACAGCAGTTTGCATTGCCTGTGAAAGCACAATGCAGATCCACGTAATGGCTATATTTTACACCGTTGCGAAGCCCACAATGTCCTCTATCAGAATCCACAAACTTTCATGGGGGTTCCCAATTGCTACTTTATACCTAAGAAATCAAAACGTGCTTTCAGAATGTATACAGCAGTTTGCATCACCTGTGAAAGCACAATGCAGATCTGCGTAACAGCTATATTTTACACTGTTGCAAAGCCCACAATGGGCATCACTATCAGCATCAACAAACTTAAATGGGGGTTCCCCGTCGCTACTTTATACCTAAGAAATCAAAACGTGCTTTCAAGTCAGTTCCTGAGCAGGAATAATATAGTTGGAGTTGGTTATAGTAATATGAGCTTTCACTGGCAATGCAAACTGCAGGAACCGACCTGAAAGCACGTTTTGATTTCTTAGGTATAAAGTAGTGACAGGGAACCCCCATTAAAGTTTGTGGATTCTGATAGAGGACATTCTGGGCTTCGCATTGGTGCAAAATATAGCTGTTACGCGTATCTGTATTGTGCTTTCACAGGCGATGCAAACTTCTGTAATCAACCTGAAAGCACGTTTTGATTTCTTAGGTACAAAGTAGCGACAGGGAACCCCCACTAAAGTTTGTCGATTCTGATAGAGGACATTCTGGGCTATGTAACAGTGTAAAATATAGCTGTTACGCAGATCTGCATTGTGCTTTAATAGGCAATGCAAACTGCGGGAACTGACCTGAAAGCAAGTTTTGATTTCTTAGGTACAAAGTAGCGATGGGGAACCCCCATTAAAGTTTGTGGATTCTGATAGAGGACATTCTGGGCTACGTAATGGTGTAAAGAATAGCCATTACGCGGATCTGCATTGTGCTTTCACAGGTGATGCAAACTGCCGTAATTCACCTGAATGCTCGTGTTGATTTCTTAGGTATAAAGTAGCAACAGGGAACCCCCATTAAAGTTTGTGGATTCTGATTCTGATTCTGTGGCACTAGGCAGAACATTACAGTGTGTGCAGAAATTTCTGTTTAACATCCAAATTTCCAAATACTGTATTACCTCGAATAATCCCCCCTCGAATAAACCCCCCTTAAAATGGGCTGGGGAAATATAAATCCCCCCTCGAAATACCCCCCTTCCGGAATGATTTACGTCATGTACATAATAAATATGTCATGTATACATGTACATGATGCATTTATTACTGCTAATTTACATTGCAGCTACAAATAGACCAGTTTGTGTAGCTATCTACGTTTGTATGTCCAAATCAACGATGGAAAAAACAGAAATTGAACACAGAAACTCATTGAGTTTCTGTGTTTTTGTTTTACACAGAAACACGGAAACTCGTAAATTTTGAAAAACTCAAAACTCAAATGAGTTTTTTTTGGAGAACACAGAAACACAGAAACACGGAAACACAGAAAAGTTTTTTGAGTTTTTGTGTTTTTTTCAGCGAAGCGGTTGTATGCACATTAATTCAGTTAAACTAAACAAGGTAAGGTAAGCATGTATAGTATGTAAATATGTAGATAATGTATTCATATTTTATAATGGTACAAAAAAGAAATTCAAGATGGCATGCACATCTCATAGTGGATTTGAAAATTTAAGTTTTGACATTTAAGTATACCTTATTACTTAGAATTAACCCGCCTTGAATTAACACCCCTCAAAATGGACTGGTGAAATAATAAGCCCCCCTTGAAATAGCCCCCTCCGGGATGATGTCCATCATGTATCCAATGTACATGATGTATTTATTACTACTAATTTGCATCGCAGCTACACAGACTGTACTACATGTTTATTTCAAATATATCCTGTTTGTATGCATTATAACCTGTTTTGGGTACGTAAATGCCTACTATTTTCTATGATCCTTACAAAACTTTCTGAAACATCCTTACAAAACTTCGAGGTAAATGGTAGTTGTAGTTCAAATCAATTCTGTAGTCTTCCATACAATGCACATCCATTGAAGAATTTTGGAGTACTGCATAAATTGTCGTTTCTGGGCATTTTGTTGCTGGTGTTGTGATGTTGATGTCCTCATTGTGGACATTTTTATGGACTTTTTTGACACTTGAATGAATAAACAAACGTTATGTGGGGTTAAAACATGTGCAAAACCAATATTTTATAAGAAAACCACTGTTTCCAGATCGAAATGCTGTAAATAAAAATTTTTTTTGGGAAAACTCAAATTTTTTTGGAAAAAACTTGAGTTTTTTAGAAAAAACTCAAAAAACTCGAGTTTTTACAAAAAACACAGAAATAAAAACAGAGTTACTCAAGTTTTTTTCAAGAAAAAAACTCAAAACACAGGTATTCATTTTTGAAAAACTCAAAACACAGAAAGTGTTTTTTTTTGGAGAACTTACCCATCGTTGGTCCAAATACATCCTGTTTGGACACATTTATTACCTGTTTTGGGTACGCAAATGCCTACTATTTACTACGATCCTTACAAAAATTTCTGACAAAATGATAAAAAAATCCCTCGATTTAACCCCCCCCCCCCCCCGCTTTATGTCGATGAATACACTGCACTATTTAATTTAGGCTAGGCAACTTATAAACTGGGAAATGATAATTTAACTAATGACCTAAATAAAAAATGTGGCAACCTTGGGCAATTCACTTAGGCATTTACGAACGGAATTATAGTGACTGGACTTTGTCCATCAAGTTGACATCTAATTTCTCTGTGAGGTATATTTACCACACAGTCAAAAAGATGAGCGTACTCTTGTGCTGCAAACAGATCGATCTGAACTTCGGATACCACGGTCTTTTTTGGGGTATCCGGTGAGAAATGGACTTTTTCTCAAATATAAAAAGAGGGACAATAATGATATTCTCTGTCATTCTGTACTCACATTGGCATAGAAAATTGTAAAGAAAAGGCTAAATACCGTATTACCTCGAATTATCCCCCCCCTTGAATTAACCCCCCCCTCGAATTAACCCCCCCTCAAAATGGGCTGGGGAAATAATAAACCCCCCCCTCGAAATACCCCCCCTCCGGAATGATGTACATCATGTATCCAATGTACATGATGTATTTATTACTACTAATTTGCATTGCAACTACACTTATACGCTCGTTTGCGTACAGATGTACATCATTAGCCCCAATATAACCTATTTTCTCTCGTTTATTACCGTTTTTGTGTATGAAAAAGCGTATTCTCTACTATGATATTCACGAAAATTTCTGACGAAATAATAAACCCCCCCCTCGAATAAACCCCCCCCTCGAATTAACCCCCCCTCAAATTTTGCTGGCGAAATAATAAACCCCCATGGGGGTATTTCGAGGTAATACGGTAGTGTGTATTTTTCTAATAAAACTAATATTTTTAACTAATAAAACTAGGTAGTATAATAAAAACTTATATTTTTCTCAAAAGGATGACAGCAAAATCAATGGGACATGTGAATATGATGCGTGTGCTATAGAGAATGTGTGCATACAGATGCACATGTGAATGGTCAAAGAGAATGATATGTTCGCGGTGGATGGGCGGAACCTCTCTGAGGTACGGCCCAAGATCCTTCTATAATAAAATAAAAAATATAAAAAACCCTCAAATTTTGCTGGCGAAATAATAAACCCACGTGGGGGTATTTCGAGGTAACGGTTCGATTAGAGAGTGTTAAATGGTGCCATTTTTCACTGTCACTGTTTGTTGTTTACAATGTCATATTTACTCATACAGCTTGAGTTATGTGCACAGTGGAGTTGTTGATTTTAGGCAAAATAAAATGAGACATTCTCTATTAATGCGACCTCTCCAATTGTGTGACCACAAAAATGTGCTGAAAACAAAAATAATTACGACTGTTGTATTATTAGAGAACTTGTTGTGGCTGCACACACTAGTTTACTAACACAAGTAAACTCAATTTGGGTACCCATGACTCAGCTTTGAACGTATTTGAGTTTACCAGAAAACGTTTTTTTAGATCCTTGTCAACTGTAGTTTACAGATATCTCATTTTGGTAAACTCAAATGCGTTCAAAGCGTATTTATGAGCACCCAAAATGAGTTTACTTGTGTTAGTAAACTAGTGTGTGCAGCGCCATTGCATCCTACGCAGAGTTGGAAAAACGTATTTACGTTTACCGGAAATACCTGGTTATTCGGGTATTGATACTTACGTTTACGTTTACGTTTTCCAAAAATACCATTACGTTTTGTTACGTTTTCCTGACCAAAATACCCGGGTACTAGGGAAAACGTAAAAATCATATGGAAAATATAAAAACTGCTATTTATTTGGAATATTTTCAAAACCCCATGCATAGAGTTCGTGCGCGGCAACTTTTGGTGTGTTTATGTATTGTGATTCATTATGACAACGCGCTAGGGTGCTGATATTGGTGGAAAAAGATAGACAAAACATTTCTCTACCAACGTGAAAAGGCACCCTAGCTTTATCCTACGCCCCATCCCGTGTAGAGTCCCCAAAATGAAATTGGCGTAGACAAAATTTCATGCGCCAGGAACAAAAGTTAACTTCTACGATAACGCTATGGGGGTACGATAAAGTTGGGGGGCTGGAATTTCATACTTTGTAATGAAATGTTCTGGCTATAGTTTGATACAAAAATCAGCCCCCCCCCCCTAGCACATTGTCATCACAAATCGCAATTATAAACAAACAAAAGTTGCCAGTGCAGAAACCATATGCGCTTATGCGCGGGGTGTATTAGATTCCACTCACCGTGTACTTGACAATGAATAAATACTTCACATTATTCATCATGTTCATCAAACTGTAAAAATGGGTGAGGTTTTTTTCACACGCTCTGATGATGGGAGTGCTACAAAATATTTTTACGTTTACGTTTTTCTTACGTTTACCTGGGTAGTTTCAAAGTATTTTACGCTTTTAGTATCAATACTTAAAATTGAGAAAAGGTATTTACGTTTACGTTTTCCAAAAATACCGGTATTTGTACAACTTTTCCGGGAAGGTGTTTAAATAATAACATAAATACCATCTCACAAATTATCAAGTCAAAGCCAATCGGCGATTGGCACTCAGCGATGTTTCCTTGGGCTACTCAGGTGAAATATTTATATTCCTCTGCATGCAGTGAGTGCACTGCGCAATGGCTGCATCGGCTATCATCAAAATATGTGTACTCGGCAGACACGATACTCACAAACAGATACCTACATAGGAGTTATGCCTTCGGCTGGCAGACGGCCAGCCGAGAATTTATGAAAGACGTGATGATGACGAAGTGATGACGGCATGAAGACGACATGATGGCGAGAGTTAATGATGGCGACGAAAGTGATCACGTCATGATTGAGTGTTTCCTCCGGAAAAATGTATACGGCGTAATGTCATCCGAGTATATAAGTTTATCAATTACCTTCAACAGGGATAAGGACATAGTGCAATTCAGTGGAGTTATTGCCGGCTGGAGGACTTATGTACTTTCTGTCAGTGCAGGTAAGGCAGCTGCGCCCGAGAGCTGTAGATCAGAGTTGTTAAAGACACTGAACTTTTTCAAAGTAAACATAAACATACAATATTTTTACTCACCTCTCACTCACCTCAAAGCTGAGAACCTATGCAGAAACATATAACACTGGGGCGACATTTAATGTCCCCTTTCATTGTTCTATTTCGTCTCTTACGTTGTGTTTCGTGTCAGTTTTATTTCGGTTACTCAGGTAATCAGATACTTTCAAAAAGTACATATAAAGGTGAGTTCAGGTACTTTTTCAGAGAAAACGTAAAGGTATTAACACAGTACTCAAGTATGGATGTTTTTCGAGTAAACATAAAAACGTTTTAACAAGTGTGCTGTGGATGCGCGCCGACAAGATTCATCACATGAGCACCATTAGCTGTCCGAACAACCCCGAGCGCGGGGGCGCTTTGAACGATGCAAATTTATAGCCACCTAAATCTGCATTGTCTGACGCGTATACAAATGGACAGACTCATTTACGAAGCCATCCAGTGGCGGGCGATTCACGCACAGGTATAGTACTAATCTGAAATACGTCGAGTACGCGGAGCGCGCAAAAAGCCGGCCCGCGCTTTCTGACTTTGAGTGCGCGTGCATTTTTTGTCTATTTGTCCACTTATCCGCCAGCCGTCTGACGAAAATAAATGACAGGGTAAAAACATACGATTGTGAGAAAACCTGAGCTGAAGGACGGGTATTCTTGTTGTTTCGATTCGATAAATACTTGTATACTCGGTGGACCGCAACGTATGCGTCCAAAATTACTTATGTGTTAATCAATAACAGTGTTGTTAAAATACTGGTATTTTTGGAACACGTAAATATAAACATAAATACCTTTTCCTAATTCAAAGTATAAATGCTAAAATGTGAGGGGTTTTTCAAAATACCAAGGAAAGCGTAAACAAAAATGTAAACATAAAAATTTGAAAATCCCCTCCAAATCCAATGTTCAAACAGTCTATCAATCTAAGGGATAAGCTGCATTTTCAAAGCTGGATTTTTCACAAAAAAATTATGAAAGTGCTGCAAGGCAGAGTTGTTAAAATACTGGTATTTTTTGAAAGCGTAAGTGTAAGCGTAAATACACTTTCCAAATTTTCCAAAGCTTAAGGTATTTTTAAAATACCTGGGAAAGTGTAAGCACAAAAAAATTCTTAGAAAGAGCTCTCACTGTTGAGCATTAGAAAACACCACTGTTTTCACCTTTAGATACCTAAATTTTTCTATCATTTTTATGCATTATTTCACATTTTACAGCTAATTATGAAACATTTCAGACTGTAACAAACTTAGTGGTATGAAGTTGCCGAATAATGGCATTTTTTCAGTGTTGATATTTTACTGATAAAGCCGGGATTACAGTTCAGTGGCGTTTGACATGAAATGATGATGTAAAATAATGTTGTAAAATTGATTACATCAAAAGAGAAATTTTAGAATTAGATAGTTCTAGTATTTGTGTGTTATGTCCCAAAAAAAATTATAAAATAATCATTATTTAAGTAGTTATTAATTTTACATCAAAATTTTGTTGTTGGCATAAAATGTTTGATGTAAAATGTTGACGTAAAATGTGTAAATTTTGACATAAAATTAATGGCTTATTAAATGAAATTTTTTTTCTTTATTTTCTTTGGGACATTACACACAATACTAGAACTATCTAATTCTGAAATTTCAATGCTGTATCTCTGTCTATTTTGATGTAATCATTTTTACGACATAATTTTACTTCAGCATTTCACATCAAACACCACTGTGCTGTAATCCCGGATTTAATGCAAGATTGGACATGCAGCAAATGTCAATGCAAAAGCCAGTTACTTTGTGTCCAGCTGGTGAATTTCAATTGATATTGTCCTTTTTACAAAAGTATGATGAAACTGTAGAATACCATGAGTACTGATCAAACGTTGGAGATAGTGCTAATTTGTACATTTGCCATATTTTCTACATTCAATGCATAACTGGATGTGTACACTGCAGTTATTTTTTGTACATGACCCTGCTTTATACTTTCTCAAAAGCATAAAACAGGGCCATCTGGAAGATAAAAATACACCTTCTGTACCTGGGTATTTTGAGTAAAAATACCGGAAATACAGGAAAGCATATAAAACTGTACAGGTATTTTTTGAAAGTGTAAGCATAAGTGTAAATATAAAAACCTACCCATTTACCCCGGTATTTTGGGTAAGTGTAAATACACGTTCGCAACTCTGCTGGAAAGAGACATAGAGATATGATGTCAACAGATTTGTTGTGTTGGAGCGCTTTCTCAGGATTGTCAAATATGTGTGGTAAAATTTATTAAATTTTTACGTTTTCTGGTACCCAGGTATTGTCAGTAGGATAACAGAACAAAACCTAAGGGTATTTTCTGAAACTTTCAAAGTAAATGTAAGTATAAATACCCGGAATACCAGGTTATTTTGGGTAAACGTAAATAGGATTCTGCAACACTGGTCAATAACCAGTGAGCAGTAACGATGGCAAACCCCCTGAAAAAAATGTATTTAAATTTTTAAGTGTTTTTTCAAAATGAGGTTTCAAATTTTTTAATTTACTTTTCAAATTTTTGAATTTTTTTGGGCAGCTTTCAAAATTTTTGAGTAATTTTAGAATTTTTTAAAATACTTTTCAATGCTTTTGTAAAAGTATTGAATTAATAGCTTTAAGCTGTTAAGTAGTGATGTAGATATAGTTATCGGTGATCAGTGCATTCCTGTGCTATCCTCAATCCACAGTTGTTAAAATGTATGTACATTTACTAAAAAAATACTGTCATTTTTCTAAGAAATAGAAAATAATCACTAAAAACGACATCTATTATGCTTTCCAGTGTAAAGCTGACACTCTCACATGTAAAAAGTAGTAGCTTTTAAGTTTTTCAGATGAAAAGTACTCGGTTTCACGTTTTCCTGGGGGAAAAAGTATTTTACTCACGTTTACGCATGCGTACAAGTAAAAAAAGTATTTTACATTTTCTATACTGTGTGGAGTAAAAACAAAATACTTGCATTTATGTATACTTTTTAACAAAGTTCAGTAATTCTCACAACTCTGCCTCAATGTGACCGGGTCCGCCCATAGCTTGAATTGAGGGTGGCAGTTATTGGAGGGGTTGTACGCCAGACTTTTGCGTGATTCCATTCTGTTGTATGTTTGCTGATTCTGATGTCATTCGAGTCCAGTTGAATTTGATGCTTATAACTTGGCCATTTCTGGGCCGATTTGAACCATTCAAAACTTAAAATTATTTACACAACTTATAGATTCAATTTCTGAGGTTGGATTAGTGATGTGTCAATTTGACCCTGTATTTATGTGATTTATATCTATATCTACCACAAGTCCTCAAATAAGTCCCCCTCAAAAAATTCTGAAAAAACCTACCCCAGGGTCTTATTCTAGGATAAACAGTATTTATAAAAAGTTTATGATAGCATGTTCTGAAAAAAAAATTTACATGTTGAATAGTGTCAAATTGGCATAACGAGTTTTGACATCACTAATCCAGTCTAAAAAATGGAATCTACAGGTTGTGCAGATTGTTTGAAGTATTTAACGGTCTAAATAGGCTTCAAAGTCTTATAAAATCAACACCTTTTCATAGACCCCCCTTATCTCTGGACTGGGGCTGGGGGACGATTCGCGGAAACAAAACAATTTGGTCATACCCCAAACCCCAACATACTCAAACGATATCAAAATTAGATGACGTGCAACAGAATGGGGCGACATAAAAGTCTGGTGGACCCACCTCCATCCCCGATTCTAGCTATATAAAAAATTTACTTTACGTTTTCTGTACTCAGGGGTGAGTAAAAACAAAATACTTTGAGCATACACATACTTTGAAAAAAGTTCAGTACTTTTAACAACTCTGCTTGACTGATGCAGTGATTCTGGGCTGTCCATGATTTAGCTAATGCTCTGCTATTTCACTTTATTGAAAAGTAACATATATTGATGGACCCACACAGACACACCCTAACCATCGAAATGCTTGACCGTTTTGGTACTGTTGCCCAAAGCATTACGGAATACTGTACAGAGTTGTATCCATTTAGAGCTTTTACTCTTTACCTACCGTTTTACCTCGAATTATCCCTCCCTTGAATTACCCCCATCCCTCCAGTGTACCCCCCTCTAAATGGGCTGGAGAAATAATAACCACCCACCTCGAAATACCGCCCCCCTCACAGGAATGATGTACATCATGTAGGCAATGTACATGACGTACAATGTAATAATACCCCCCCCCCCTCGATCAAGCCCGCACCCCCGCGAATCAACTCACCCTCAAATTTTGCTGGCGAAATAATAAACCCCACGAGGGTATTTCGGCTTCGGGGTAATACGGTATTTTACATGGCAAAAACTGGGAGAACATCTGACATCATGCTAAAAATGTGTGCTTTTCCATCGTTGTTATAGCCGATAGTCGATAGAAAAATTTAACTTAATCAGTAAATTACGTTTGAATGGAATCTTGATCATGGTGGGTGGGGGTGCTTGAAGTTGTTGTACCACTAGTTCTCGGGTAGTGACGAGTACCGCCGCGGCAGCTGCAAACAGCATTTTCATTACACCACGTTTTACTTAGCATCTTACATTTAACACTTGACAATTTTGTGTCACACAAAATTAGCACGCCCTTAATTTTTTTAGCTATTTGCTATCTATCTGATTCCACAAAGGGGTCAAGATCGGGCCTATGCCGCTTGGCATGTAACCCGTTTGGCACGTAAACAGCGGATCAGGGGTTTCCAAGGTTTTAACCCTCGCAGCGGCATAATAGATAGCAAATCTCTCCTCCGGAGGGATAGATAGCTGAAAATTATTCTGGGGGCTCGCTGGGGCAAAATATATATGATTTATGGCAAAATCGGCACAATGGCCTTACACACACAGTAGTTTTCACCCTGACTTCTGTGAAAACTGACATGGCGACATTCAGCCTACTCTTATTGTATGCTATAATGTTTTAGTTTTCAAATTTTCAAATTAAAATTTCAATAATAAAAATTCTTATTAAAATTAAATCAAATCATTCAACTGAGTTGATTAATCTGCATTTGAAAGAAAAATCAGTTTTCCCACGAAATCATGGTGAAAACTAGTGTGTGTGTGGGCACAATGGAGCAAAATTTAGTGAAAGCTCAAAAATTGCGTTGGGGTATAATTGCTCAAAGTTTGCTACACTTAGATAGTAGATAGTTGAGATATTTGGGGTGGGGCTCAGGGGATAATAGCCTCGGGATAGATAGCTAGCTAAGGAACCCCATGGAGCACCACAACAGGTCTGCATGCCAAGCTGGTTACATGCCAAGCGAGCCTGTCAAGCGAGTCATTTTTATGCATGGCATTTGACATGTCACAGGGCCTTTCGCAGGGTCTGGGAACACACCTTGTACACAGCTTTGCCATCGTCAGCCTTGGCCACTTCCTTACTGTACGACAACCTCTGCGTCTGCCACTTTTTCTTGTCTTTTTTTATGCCAGTTGGCTTCTTTTTTGGCTCTTTACTGGTGGCCGCCTTGCCGCTTGCCATTTCTTTTGATCCCAGCTGAATGTGCGCAGTGTTTTTTTGGTTTAGGTGTAAATATGTGAGAACATATTACCTCGAATTATCCCCCCTTGAATACCCCCCCTCGAATTACCCCCCCCCCCCTCAAAATGGGCCGGGGAATCAATAACCCCCCCTCGAAATACCCCCCTGGAATGATGCACATCATGTATGCAATGTACATGATGTATCTATTACTGCTAATTTGCATTGCTACGTTTTTATGTCCAAATATATCCTCTTTGGACACATTTATTACCTGTTATGGGTACACAAATGCCTACTATTTACTACGATCTTTATGGAAATTTCTGACGAAATAATAACCCCCCCCCTCGAATTAACCCCCCTCAAATTTTGCTGGCGAAATAATAAACCCCCATGGGGGTATTTCAAGGTAATACGGTAATTCATGTAAAACAGTATAAATACCTAATATAATTTCAGGGAAAATGCCCCAGTGGTTTTATTTTTGAGCAATGTAAAATTTAGGGTGCAATTCAAGGGGTGACTGATCTGTAGTGGACACATTCTGGACGAAATGTGTTATGGAATATGGCCATTTGTGCAGAGTTGTTGAACGTACTGAACTTTTTTGAAAGTAAACGTAAACGTTAAGTATTTTTATTTTACTCACACATGCGTACAGAAAACGTAAAGTATTTTATTTTTACTTTTACACTGCGTAAAATACTTTTTTGCAGAGATAACGTAAAAATGAGTATTTTTTCCAGGGAAAACGTAAAAATTGGTAATTTTTCTCACAGAAAACGTAAAAGTTTGTATTTTTCTCACAAAGATAACGTAAAAATTGGTGTTTTTTCAATTTTTACTCTGAAATACATCAAATATGAGTGTTTTTCTCTCCTGATAAGTATTTTTTTGGAAAATGTCCTATGTTTGTCACTTTCTGTCTGGCAAAATGACATTTTCTGTCCTTTAAAATACGTTTTCTGTACTCGCGTACTTTTTAACAATACAAAGTACGCGAGTATGTTAGTACCGGTATTTTTTCGGGAGGAAACGTAAACGTATTTACGCAGTACGCGAGTAGATGTATTTATCGAGTAAACGTAAATACGTTTTAACAACTATGCATTTGTGTAGCATACTGCGAACGATACACGTGGGAATTGCAAAAAATCGCGCACAAGGTATCACCCGATCGAAAATCGTTTCAGAAAGGCCTTAGAAAATTTCAGATTGGGCAATTATTTAGGGAACTTTTCAAGACTATTTATGAACACACTCGTTTAGGTAATTAGGTACCTAGACAGGTGAGCTCATTGCATCGATGCTTCACAAACGACAGTCAAAATGAACACAAGATATATGTATTATATTAACGAAACTTTCTAATTGTAACGATTTTCTAAAGATGACGAACGAACGACTGACCTTAGTCGCAGTGGCGTTCTGTGTTGGTTTCTGGCCCGGCCGTTGGACGGACGCGTTCTCACTGGCATCTGGACGCCTGTCTTCAATTCCACCCGACTTGGCTGCACCACGAGCCAGTCTGGCCGTCCGTAACTCATTGCTAGTCTCCTGGGGCGCAATTTAATCGGCCCGACCACGTTTATCGGCAGCCTGATCCATCGCATTCACGCCTAGCACGGACGGGGCTGTGGTCAATGTGCGATGAAGCGTCGTGAAGTGGCTACACGCCGACACTTCCCGACGCTTCACCAAGCACGCTAGCACGACAATTTGCGTGAACACGCTTCACGCTTTTTAATATGGCACTGGCAAACAAACCTCTACATGCGCGAGGAAGCGCCAGCATCGTAAAGTGTCTTCCACAGTTTTTGGGGGTGTGTGAAGCTAAGTGAAGTGTGTTGAATTCACTTTACCATAAATTTCGGGATACTGGTCCAAGCGACTGGATGCGCGCTGCATCACGCGCATGCAGCCCACTTGCCGAAACATTACACATAGGTAGGTACCGTATTTCTTCTAATAGAACAGCGCCCTTCTATTTTTTCGTCAACTTTGTTACCGGCCCTTCTATTGGAGATGCCATTGGAGACGCCCTTCTATTTGTTTCGTCATTTTTTCACTTTCTCCCAAAGTTTTTCAAGGTGTTACGTCACACACAGACCTTTTAAAGAGTGACCATTCGTAGAGTTCATACAACATCTTATGTTAAAATAGCACCAGAGCAATGGACCAAAGCCACTAACTCGCAGCGTCCACTAATATTTTTTATATATTTTTATGCATTTGGAACAATTCCAGCACTACCTGTACCTTCTATTGGAGACCGCCCTTCTATTGATTTGGTGGCCCAAATAAAGTCGAAAACGTGTATCTTCTATTGGAGACCCGCCTTTCTATTAGTAGAAATACGCCTTTCTATTAGAAGAAATAGGGTATATGTTTTGCGTGATCATAGTTTATGCCCGATTCGATGCTGCAGTCATTGGCGTTGTGAACTGGGAGGGGGTGAGTTTCTGCGGGGCAGGGCCGCGTGAACGCGCGGGTGGGATTGCATTGCGCCCTGGCTCGGCGCCGCTGCGGCCCTGCGCCTGGGTTTGGCCTCGCGCTGGAACAGAATCTGCCAGGCCAGTTTTATCCTCTCCGCAGCCGACAGGTGTCCATCATCTGAGCATTCATTGGGTATTCAGTGATTTATTCTATGTGGTGTTTTACTAGACTCCAAAGTTGTTAAAAGGTAGGTACGTTAACTCAAAAAATTACGTACGCGAATATGCGGTAAATACATTTACATATACTTTATATAAATTTAAATATATAGAAAAATACCGTACGCACTTGTACGCGTACATTTTCAAAGCATACGCGTACGGAAAAGATATTTCAGAAACTTCAATGTGGGACATATTTATAAAGTGACTACTCTGCTATGTATTTACAGAAGTGGTTCCGTTGAATCTTAACGATACGCGAGGGTAGTGCCTTTAAAAATAAATAAAAATTGCAACCAAATCGAAATGGTTGGTGAGACAATAGAAGTGGAAACGAGTCGGGAGCATACCTAGCTGGAATCGAGGGTGGCATTTTAGGGGGGGGGGGTCACCAGACTTTCCTGTCGGGGCTATTTGTAATTGTTTTTGTTTCCTCGAATCAGTCCCCCAGTCCCGAGATAAGGGGGGTCTATAAAAACATGGTCATTTTGCATCGCCGATCTCGCTGATTGAATTGGAAGCTTAATAACTCGGTCATTTCTAGGCCGATTTGGACTGTTCAACACTTAAAATGATCGGGACAATCTGCAGATTCTATTTTTGAGGTCGCGTTAGTGATGTCTAAATTCCTTATGCCGATTTGACCCGATATGTAAACGCGTAAAATAATATTATCTGAACCTGCTATCGTATACTTTAGACCCCAGAGAAGTCATATACCAAAAGAATGAGTTCAATACATTTTTCCTATCAAAAGTTATAGCACTTCAAACTTTTGCCTCCCATCCACATGATGAACTGCATGAAAAATTATGTGTGCAACTTCAAAACTCCATATCTCGAGCATTTCTGAGCTGATTTTCACCGATGAACACTTAAAATGATCACAATAACCTGTGAAATTTCATTGTGATCTTCAGATCATCTGTACATTCAATTAGATTTCCCATACAACAAAATATTGCAAACTCTTGTATGAAATTATCATTTTGAAAGTGCATAGAGACAATCTGAGCATCACAATGGAATTTCCAGGTTATTGTATCCAAAACGTGCCAGGCTCGTCGGGCATGCCTGCCTTCCTAATCAAATCTACCTACCAGGACTTTGGGACCTGGACAGGGACTGGGACATTAGGGGGACCTGGACAGGTACCAGGGCATTGGTACCTGGACAGGGACTGAGACATTGGGGGGACCTGGACGGGTACCAAGACATTGGGACCTGGACAGGGACTGGGCATTGGGGGACCTGGATAGGGACTGACATCCGGGGGACCTGGACATGGACCGGGACATTGGGACCTGGACACGGACTGGAACATAGGGACCTGGCCGGGACTGAGACGGTATTGTGCAGTACAACAAACTCACCCTCTTCTTCTTGTTCACTTGCCCCTTCCTTTTCCTCTTCCTGGCCGTTGCCAGCTACCTCTGGCTCACCTGGAGTCAGGTTCAATCCTAACGCGAGATGCACGTAAAGTGCGAGCTACAGCCAATGATGACAAAAAACACAGAAATTGAACACAGAAACTCATTGAGTTTCTGTGTTTTTGTTTTACACAGAAACACGGAAACACACAAATTTTGAAAAACTCAAAACTCAAATGAGTTTTTTTTGAGAACACAGAAACACGGAAACACAGAAAAGTTTTTTGAGTTTTTTCAGCGAAGTGATTGAACACATTGTCAGAATGCACATGAATTCAGTTAAACTAAACAAGATAAGATATGCATGTATAGCATGTAAATATGTACATAATGTATTCATATTTTATGATGGAACAAAAAATAAATTAAAGATGGCATGCACATCTCCTGGTGGACATTTTTAATATAGTTGTAGTTCAAATCAATTCTGTAGTCTTCCATACAGTGCACATCCATTGAAGAATTTTGGAGTACTGCATAAATTGTTGTTTGTGAGCAGGGTTGGTTTTAGTAAAATTATTTTTACTAAAATTGTATTTTATTTTTATTAAAACTGTATTTTATTTTTATTTTATTCTTCAATTTTCCATTTTATTTTTATTTTATTCTTCAATTTTTCATTTTATTTTATTTTTCTTTATTTTTTTAGTTTGTGACCAGGATTGATTTAAGTAAAATTCTTTTTACTAAAATTGTATTTTATTTTTATTTTTTATTTTAGTTCGTGACCAGGATTGATTTAAGTAAAATTCTTTTTACTAAAATTGTATTTTATTTTTATTTAAATTGTATTTTATTTTTATTTTATTCTTCAATTTTACATTTTATTTTTATTTTATTCTTTAATTTTCTATTTTATTTTTATTTTATTATTATTTTTTTCTGAGATTTTGCCAACCCTGTTTGTGAGCATTTTGTTGATGCTGGCTGGTGTTGCGATGTGGGTGGATGTCCTCATTGAGGACATTTTTATGGACTTTTTCAACACTTGAATGAATACACATATGTTATGTGGGGTTAAAACATGTGCAAAACCAATATTTTATAAGAAAACCGCTGTTTCCACATCAAAATGCTGTTAATCAGAATTTTTGGGGGGAAAACTCGAGTTTTTTGGACAAAAACTCAAGTTTTTTAGAGAGTTTCAACAAAAAACACAGAAATAACATAAACATAGAGTTTTAACATACACACAGAGTTACTCAAGTTTTTTTTTGATAAAAAACTCAAAACACAGGTATTCATTTTTGAAAAACTCAAAACACAGAAAGTGGTTTTTTTTGGAGAACTTACCCATCGTTGGTTACAGCTTGACAAATATCACCATTTGGCAGACTGCACACAAATGAAATCTACCATATTTCCATTCAAGGTGAGGTCAATTCAAGCGGTGATTATTTGAGGTAATATGGTATATGAAAATTTATGTTTGTCTTAGGCAAAAAGAGTGATTGAGATAGGTGTCCAACACAACAAATATTCTATTTTCATGACATGAAGGCCCAAAAAAATTTGTCGGCACAGGTGGCAGTGTCAACATAGCAAAAGGGTCGTTCACACGGTTTCGTGTGCCGACAAAAAAGTTAAGCAAGAAAGTTCCATAATTCCGGAATAAAGTTCCGTATCTGCACGAAAAGCCAGTGAAGTATACTCACTAGTTAAGTGTACACACATGCCAATTTGCAGATAATTTAAGCCTATCGTTCAAGACTTATAAGCATTTGAATTTGAATTTCAGTTGTCGGTTCGGTTTCAAAACAAAAACCGAACTGACAACTAAAATTCATTTTCAAATGCCTATTATTCTTGAACAACATGCTCAAATTATGAGGGTGCATCACTTCACATCCTAGTCACTTTACATTCTCTGTATTTGCACAGTTTACATTCCACAGTACTGTGTTCACCGCTCCAGTTTACATCCTACAATAAAATGTCACATCCTGTACTTTTTGTACACTTCTCATTCCACTGAAAAGCTTCACTTTACATTCCATCAAAAAAATTACAGCAGGCCACACTAATCCCCTATTGTGCACACATCTCATAAGATAGCAACAGCAAACAGCTGTGCATCAAATCATTTGACATATTATACAAACACCACTTTTGTGTTGGCATTTACAAAACAATTCAGGGGTCATGTAATAGAGGTAAATAATAGAGTGTCCATAGAGTACAGTAATGAGTTCTGAATTTTGAATATGTTTATGTTCTACGGCCTCCCAAGATTTTACTCCAACTCAACAGCACATTTTTTTATACTGATACTCCATTTGAATTTGATGTTTTTAATTGGGGACTTCTGTTCCAAAAGTTCACAAGCGCCAAATCCAGAAAAATCGAGTAAAGCGTGGATTTGAAGCCTATGAAAAACAGAAGTTTCACGTCGAAAGTTCACATATCCATCCCAGACCACAGGAGTTTCATTTCATAAGTTCACAAGTCCAAAAAATAGTTTCATTTCCAAAGTTTCACGCGCGCTCCAGATCGTTTGCGAAGAGCCGGCTGGAATTCCCATACAAAATAAAGTTTCATTTCCAAAAGTTTGTACGTGAATTTCCAAAAATATTTTGCTCTATAAATCGAGTACAGGTATAAATATAGATCTTAAAATTTAGGTTTGGGTACTTTTCAAAAAGGACTTTTCAGTGGTGTAATTGGTTTTGCTCTGCGATGCACCGTTAGGAAGTTATTTACATATCAAGTTCCAATTTTAAAATTTACTCCTTATTTTGGGTGGTTTACAAAATAAGACATAACTCCCAAAATATTTGCCAGCCGACAAAATTTAGGGACACAAAAATTGTAGACAAATGTCTGAGATATCTGAAAAGTGCAGGGCAAGCTTTGTCGCCCAAACATGGCGCTGCCGGGCCAGCGCCAAACTTTAAAATGCGATTTTGAAAAATCGAAAAATCTGGAAAAAATGTGAACTTTTAGAATGAAAGTCCCCAGTTGTGTTTTGCATTTTATAGGCATTTTCAATAGATATAATTTTTTTGATAGATGTTTTTTGTTGTGAAATTTATAAACTTCAAAATGACAAAAAATTCTAAAATAAAAAAAGTTCACAAGTTTTTGAATTTTTTCAGTTTTAAAATTTTCAAAATAAAAATTTTCAGAAGTGTAATCAGAAATATACAAAAATTAAAAAAATTAAAAACTCAAAATCAAATCAAATCTAAATTTGTAAATTCAAAAACTTTCTCTATATTTTATTTTGTTTATTTTTAAATTTTAAATTCAAGTTTGAAAATTAAATAATCAATTTGGGTTATCAGGAAAATTTGAAAATTTGAAAATTTTAATTTGAAAATTCTAAAACTATTTTCAAAAAATATATTTGTAAAGTGATTTGAGAAAAAAACACTTAAAAAATCAAAATACTTTTTCCAGAGGGTTTGCCAACACACCTGTGACACACAATACAATTGACATTACAAATATTTATGTAAATACAATCTGTAGCACAAATGAATAAATAAAGCACATTTCAAGTGCCACCTACATGTCATTCACACTTACACATCAAAAGTTCACAAACTATGCACTAATTGCATAACAGATGTGGTGGTCACAGTACACCATGTAAAGCATAGCATATCTCCACCTATACAATTGCGAAAGAACTGCACGCTAAGCATGCTTCAATGCAAAAGATAGGAGGCACAATCACAGGCCTCATTGTGCCCGATTCGTGTGTGTTTTTGCACACAATGCAGTCACTATTTATTAGTACAAATGCCCTTTACAAACACGTTACAATCTTGACAAACAGGGTTAGTAGATGGCAAAGTTGCTTCCCAAGAATGCAATTGCACATGTATAGGGGGTTGACTTGAGTTTTTAGGGGCTGAGTTTACAATTCAGGGTTGAGTTGATGGGTGTTGATAAATTAGGGTTGAGTTGACAGAAGTTTAAAGATAAGGGGCTGTTGACACAAGTTTAAAAATTAGAGGCTGAGTTTATGGGAGTTGAGTTGATGGGTGTTTGCCAAATTAGGGGCTGAGTTTATGGGAGTTAACAATAACATTACCATAATCCTTAAGTGAGGCCCCCGGGGCTAAAAAATATAAATTGTGATATAATGCATTTGTGGGTTACTGATTACAATGATTTGAAATATGCACTCCATTCTGACAGTACATTACGATAACCCTGAAATTGAACCCAAAATGGGGCCAAAATTTTCAAATTGTGAAATGATGCATTGTGGGTTTCTAATTGCACTGATTTGATATATAATGCACTCCATTTTGACACTACATTACCATAACCCTGAAAATGAACCACTGGGTCCAAAAACTTTCAATTTGTGAAATGGTGCATTTTTGGGTTTCTGGTTGCACTGATTTCAAATTTAGGTTTCTGATTGCACTGATTTGATATATGCACTCCATTGACACTACATTACCATAACCCGAAAAATGAACCCATGGGGCCAAATAAACACCTTCCCGATCAAGTCCGGCCGCCTACTTTTTTTTTCATTTCGCAGGCCATATCTCCGGTTGCGGGAGGGGTGGAAAACTAAAACTTGGGTGGTATATAGCCGCAACCCCCCACTACCCCACATGAATAAATGGGGCAGCGGCGACTCACTATAGAGGGGGTCGCCATATACGTGAAAAAAATTTGCAGCGCTTTTACTGTCCCGCACAGGTCCGGCCCCCGGTTGATTTCTTACACTGTGGGTCCCGTATCTCCAGCTGTGGGAGGGGTATAGATCTAAATTTTTTGGGGATGTGTCACCAACACCCCTCCCCTACTAACACTGGCCAGGCGGTTTTTGGCAACTCACCACAGTGTGGGGTGCAAAGTTTAAAATTTATTAAAATGTTACTGTCCCACACAAGTCCAGCATCCAATTGAATTTCAAAAAATGGACACTTTTGTGTTGTTCTAACACTAATGTGGTTGTCAATGTGAAAAAAGCATGAAATATCCTCTAAAAAATATCTTATCCAACCTGAAACTGGCCACCACATGAACCCCTTCCCCCAAGTGGGTGACAATTAAAATCACTTTTTACAACTTTTTTATTAGACACTTGAACGGCTGGTTTACAATAATTTAAAGGGGAGGGTTAAAGGTCTCAAGTTGTGTAAAAAATCTTACCTCAAAAATGCCTTCATAAGAAAATTTGCTGGGGGTGAATTTCAAATTGTAAAAATGACATCATTGCAGGAACAAAAATAGGCAAAATTCACAATTTTAAATTTACCCCCAGCAAATTTTCTTATGAAGGCATTTTTGAGGTAAGGTTTTTTACACAATTTGAAACCTTTAACCCTCCTCTATAAATCATTGTAAACCAGCAGTTCAAGTGTCTGATGAAAAAGTTGTAAAAAGTGATTTTTTTGTCACCCACTTGGGGGGAGGGGTTCATGTGGTGGGCAGTTTTAGGTTGGATAAGATATTTTTTAGAGGATATTTCATGCTTATTTCACATTGTCAACCACATTAGTGTTAAAACAACACAAAAGTGTCCATTTTTTGAAATTCAATTGGATGCTGTACTTGTGTGGGACAGTAACATTTTAATAAATTTTCAACTTTGCACCCCACACTGTGGTGAGTTGCCAAAGACTGCCTGGCCAGTGTATACGTTGGGGAGGGGTGTTGGCGACACATCCCCAAAATTTTAGATTTATACCCCTCCCACAGGTGGAGGTACGGCACCCGCAGTGAAAGAAATCAGTGGGGGCCGGACCTGTGTGGGACACTAAAAAAGCTGCAAATTTTTTTTGCACTCGGCGATCCACCCTGTAGGGGGTCGCCGCGACCCCTTCAATTCATGCGAAGTAGAGGGGGGTTGCGCCATTATCTACCCCAAGTTTCAGCTTCTGCGGCGTCCTAGAACAGGAGATAGGACGTCAGAAGTAAAATAAAAAATGGGGGGCCGGACTTGATCGGGAAGGTGTTTACTTTCAATTTGAGAAATGATGCATTTTCAGGTTTCTGATTGCACTCATTTGAAATATGCACTTCATTTTGACACTACATTACCATAACCCTGAAAATGAACCACTGGGGCGAAAAAATTTCAATTTGTGAAATGATGCATTTTTGGGTTTCTGATTGCACTGATTTCAAATTTGGGTTTCTGATTGCACTGATTTGATATATGCACTCCATTTTGACACTACATTACCATAACCCTCAAAATGGACCCATGGGGTTAAATACTTTCAATTTGAGAAATGATGCATTTTCGGGTTTCTGATTGCACTCATCTGAAATATGCACTTCATTTTGACACTACATTACCATAACCCTAAAATGAACCCCCTGGGCCAAAAACTTTCAAATCATAAAATGATGGATTTGTGAGTTTCTGAGTGTACTGATTTCAAATATGCCCAGGGCTTAAAAAATTAGAAATTGTGAAATGATTCAATGTGGGTTTCTAATTGCACTGATTTGAAATATGCACTCCGTTTTGACACTACATAACCCTGAAAACTACATAACCATAACCCTGAAAATGAACCTCTGGAGCCAAAAACTTTCAATTTGTGAAATCATTCATTTTTGGGTTTCTGATTGCACTGATTTCAAATTTGGGTCTATGATTGCACCAATTTGATATATGCACTCCATTTTGACACTACATTACCATAACCCTAAAAATGAACCCATGGGGCCAAATACTTTCAATTTGAGAAATGATGCATTTTCGGGTTTCTGATAGCACTCATTTGAAATATGCACTTCATTTTGACACTACATTACCATAACCCTAAAAATGAACCCCCTGGGCCAAAAACTTTCAAACCATAAAATGATGGATTTGTGGGTTTCAGAGTGTAGCTATTTCAAATATGCCCAGGGCTTAAAAAATTAGAAATTGTGAAATGATTCGATGTGGGTTTCTAATTGCACTGATTTGAAATATGCAATCCATTTTGACACTACATAACCCTGAAAACTACATAACCATAACCCTGAAAATGAACCTCTGGAGCCAAAAACTTTCAATTTGTGAAATCATTCATTTTCAGGTTTCTGATTGCACTCATTTGAAATATGCACTTCATTTTGACACTACATTACCATAACCATAAAAATGAACCCCCTAAGCCAAAAACTTTCAAATCATTAAATGATGCATTTGTGGGTTTCTGATTGTAGCGATTTCAAATATGCACTCCATTTTGACACTACATTACTAAAACTCTGAAATTGAACCCGTAGACCCAAAAATTTCTAATTGTAAAATGATGCATTTTGCAGGTTTCTTATTGCACTGATTTGAAATGACTCAATTTCAACTCTACATTACTGTAAGCCTTAAATTGAACCCATGGGGCTAATAAATTAGAAATTGTGAAATGATGCATTTGTGGCTTTTTGATTGCCTTGATTTGAAATATGCACTTCATTTTGACACTACATTACCATAACCCTGAAAATGAACCCCCAGGGCCAAAAATTTTCAAATCATAAAATGATGTGTTTGTGGGTTTCTGATTGTAGCGATTTCAAATATGCACTCCATTTTGACACCACATTACTAAAACCCTGATAATGAACCCCTGGGCACAAAAACTTTCAATTTGTGAAATGATGCGTTTGTGGGTTTTATATTGCAGTGATTTGAGATGTGCACTCCATTTCTACTCTACATTACCATAACCTTTTAAGTCTAACCCTTGGGTCTAAAAAATTGAAAATTGTGAATTGATGCATTTGTGGATTGATGATAGTGATTTTTTGAAATATTCATACCATTTTCACACTACATTACCATAAACCTGAAAATGAGTTTACGGGAGTTTCCAAATTAGGGGCTGAGTTTATGGGAGTTTCCAAATTAGGGGCTGATTTTAAGGGAGTTTCCAAATTAGGGGCTGAGTTTATGGGAGTTTCTAAATTAGGGGCTGAGTTTATTGGAGTATCCAAATTAGGGCTGAGTTTACAGCAGTTTCCAAATTATGGGTTGACTTTACAGGAGTTTCCAAAATTGGGGGCTGAGTTTATGGGAGTTTTCAAATTAGAGGCTGAGTTTATGGGAGCTTACAAATAAGTGGCTGAGTTTATGGGAGTTTGCAAGTTAGGGGCTGAGTTTACGAGAGTTTGCAAGTTAGGGGCTGAGTTTATAGGAGTTTCCAAATTAGGGGCTGAGTTTACAGGAGTTTCCAAACTAGGGGCTGTGTTTACAGGATTTAGAGGGGGTCCCCATGGGGTGCCATTTTTGGGGGGTCTCCAGGGGGTGCCATTTTCTGGAGGTACATATGGGGGTGCCATTTCAAGGGGGTCCACATAGGGTGCCATTTTTTGGGTGGTCCCCAGGGGTGCCATTTTTTGGTGGTCCTCAGGGGGGTGCTATATTTTTTTTTGCAGGGGGGTCCTAAGGGGGTGCCATTTTTGTGGGGGTTCCTAGGGGGTGCCATGTTTGGGGGGTCCCCAGGGGGTGCTATTTTGGGGGGTCCCAAGGGGGTGCCATTTTTGGGGGGTCCCTAAGGGGTGCCATTTTTAGGTGGTCCTCAGGGGGTGCCATATTTGTGGGGCCCTAGGGGGTCTCATTTTTGGGCGGTTCCCAGGGGGTGCCACTTTTGGGGGGTTCCCCGGGGGGTGCCATTTGGAGGGGGGTCCCCATTGGGGTGTCAGTTTTTGCAAGCCTCTGAGTAGTGGGTACCTATAGCAGGATTCTCTCCAACCTTCAGTTGGGTTTTGTGGTTCTCTACAATTAATACCACAAGGATTTACAAACACAAAAAGAACAGCAAAGCACAAATGTAACCAATTGAAGATTACAACAAAGTTTGACACCTTGCAAAAACCACACTATCATATCACAAAACCTATACCACACAGAATGCACACTGCACACCATCATACCAAATCGCAAACTGTCCACATTTTACTACCGAGGTTCATGCCCAACCATTTTACAGTTAACAGTTTTACATTTTACCAACCAAGTTTACAAAAATCCATTCCAAAACATCTTTGGTATTGGTCTTGTTATTGTTCGTACATTACATACTGCATTTCAAAACACATGCCTAGCATGTGGGCAAACTTAACTAAAGTATCATATTTTCTCCAATGGTATTAATTGTAGAGAACCACAAAACCCGACCGAAGGTCGGAGAGAATCCTGCTAGTTAAGTTACAATATCTGCAGTAGACAATGGGATGTGAAGTATAGCACTGTGGTGGAATGTAAAGTGTGCAGAAAGTAGGGGATGTCAGATTTCTCCACAGAATGTAAACTAATGCACTATAGAATGTAAAGTGAAGCAGTGTGGGATGTAAACTAGAGCTTTTGGACAGAATGTAAAGTAGCTAGAATGTAAAGTGGTCTGGCCTCCAAATGATCTGCAAATTGGCGTGTGTTTACACTCAACTAGTGAGCACACTCCACCGCTTTTTCTTGCAGATATGGAACTTAATTCCAGAATTATGGAACTTTTTCACCAAACTTTTTTGTCGGCACACGAAAACGTGTGAACGCTGCTTGCATTCTTGTGTATTTGTGATTTCTCGATACTGAATTTGTGGTTTCTCCATTTATTTTTTGTGTAAATCGGATGCGCACAATTTTAGCGCTTACACGCGTGTCTCACGTTCAAATTGAATTTGCTCCCTGGATCTTCACTTGGCTTCTCCTTTGATCCGTTTTGTGAATCTTGCACTGAAAATATAGTATTTAGGTATTTTATATCTTATTGCAGTGACGTTTTTATCTGCTCATTTTACTCAGTAATCTGATTTTTTCTAGAAACTGAAAATTGGGGAAACGGTTGTCTACATTGAATGATGTCATTTTTTAATCCCATTTCACTTTTGCGTACACTTGCAATTGACAAAGAGACGTCCACAAAATGTCATAAAATGACATCATTCATCACTTTGATCATGATATCAGTCATCATTTTTAAAAAAACCTTCCAGGGGCACACGTAACCTGTAAAGTGTCAAATGTCATGCAATTTCAATAAATAAAAAATATTTTAATTCTGAACTTTTGACAGTTTTCGTGACATTTGACAAACTTGTCTGACATATGACATGACGCTGCTGTACTTTACACGGGGTGGGCCTAAATAGCATGTAAACCGCTTGGCATCTGGACTCTGATGGTATGGATTTATCCGCGCTTGGCATCTAGACCGGCTTCGCATCTATTCAATGATAGATGCCAAGCGGACTGTGGCGTAGATGCCAAAAAGGCGGGTAGGGCATCGAAATTTTGATTTTCATAAATATACACAATAAAATATTATTTCGATTCAGATTCGAATATTATAACAAAATTTCGATTTTAAGGCACAAAATATTTCTTAAAATTGAACTTTCAATTTTTATGCACAAAATAAAATATTTATAAAAATCAAACTTATGATTTTTAATGCACAAAATAAATAGGCTGAAGGGGTGTCCAGCTCGATTGGCGTGTACACGCACATAGCCCACTCTGGCACGGCATATGGCACGATAGATGCCATGCGGGTCTAGATGCCAAGCGGGGAGTAATCGATGCTATGCGGGTCCACAAGCCATGCGGGTTTAGATGCTGAGAGGCACAGACCCACTTTACACATGTCTCCAACGAACCAGTGGCGCTCTTAGTTAAATAATCTTTGCTGCCCGTGGTATCCTTGCTGCCAGTCACGGTGCCACTGCTGTCCCAAGACTTCATTTCTTTTGTTTCAGACCCCGTTTCTTTGCTGCAAACCAGTGTTGCAAAAACGTATTTACATTTAACCAAAATACCCAGTTATTCGGGTATTTATATTTATGTTTACAATTACGTTTTCCAAAAATACCATTACGTTTTGTTACGTTTTCCTGGCACAATTACCCGGGTACTAGAAAACGTAAAAATTTGATAAAAACCACAAATATTTGACAATTCCGAGACAGCGCCTGAAACGACACATCAATGTGGTGTATTTATGTATAATAAATATTTGCACATTATATAAATTCTATTTATATAGATAGCATGATACTGTATCTACCTGTCCAGTTTTCCTATATTCTACACTTTGAAACATATTTGCAGTCTTTTTTATGGAAATTAATTATATCACTGTCTATAAAAAATTAAAAAATATCATCAGCGGACGCTGTGGCTTAGGTCCATTGATTTTGTGCCACTGTATTTAACATCAAATGTTGAATGAACAATGTATTTATCATCATTCTATACACTGTTTGTTACTTACGTAAATAACACGTTAAAAAACCTTGGCAGAACAAAGATTGGCTGAAAAGTTGACAAAAAATAGACAAAATGAGCGGTCTCCAATAGTATCTCAAATAGAATGTCGGGTAAACAAGTTGATGAAAGAAGGGAGAACTTGATTAGAAGAAATACGGTATTTGCATCCGCAATTACTCTGCACCTGAAATTACCCCGTAGATTCATCAACTGAAAACGTTGTAGAGGATTTCAATTACATTTACGTTGTTTTACGCTTTATGGGTATTTTTTAAAAAACCTTACGTTTTAGTATTTATACTTAATTTGGAAAATGTATTTACGTTTACATTTTCAAGAAATACCAGTATTTGAACAACACTGCTGCAAACTGGGTGGCTTCTCGCATTTCTTTCCTCTGTTGCTATTCGCTTTTTGGGCTGCTTTTTGGCGCCTTTCTTCTTCAATGGTTTCCTTTTCGTGCCAGTGATTTTTTTGTTGGTCGCGTTGTTCTTTTTCTGACCTAAGAGTAGGGTTTGCTGGAATCATTTATTCCCATGAATTATTTGTAGCAATAATAAAATGCTGTGTTTTTTCGCCTGAACCTTTGCTTCCAGTGGCGGCGAGTGGCTTTGTCTTTCTTCCAGTACCCCCGCATGGTTTTCTTTTTTTACCACTTTCTGCTGGTGTCTTGCGGATGCCTTCACCATGGGGCACTCCCAAACTCTGTAAAATGTAAATTGTCATGCAAGAGCCAAAAGTCAATTGAGGTGGCCTGTAAAATGGCCGACACGTGCGCCATTCTCCAAGACATTTTACATGACTTGAGACACTTTGGAAGTTTGGATGATATTTTTCATACTGTAGTATTTGATTGAATTACGTAATTCAATCAAATACTACAATACTACGGGTTCTGGGAGTGGCACCAGCCGTCCCTTCGCCCTGGGTGAAAAATATTCATTATTTGCGACTTGATTGCTGCTGTGACTGATATGGCAATGCACAGACTGGCACTTTTTGTTTTTCTACATGGCACTGCTGCTGGCAACAATTTAACACTGTGGTTTAACCTAACCTAGCACTTACCTAGTGCCTGCTCAAACTCCTATTGCATTCAGTGAACTTTTCTGTATACTGAAAATGTCGGATGAAATGCAGGTTTTGGATCAAAAATCAACAGGAATTACTGATTCCCTTATGACTACGTTCCACTCATTAGTACTACTATTCTCGGACTCTGCACCATAATCAAGTGTACACAATCCAATCATTCAATCCTGGAAAGTCTTTATCCTCCCGATCGGGAACAAAAAATTTCAATGTCTCCGGTGCATGGTTGGTTGTATAAAAATTATTTGTATACAAATTGTATAAAAATTTTTATTTTATTTTAATTTTATTCATGTTTCATTTTATTTTATTGTATTTTTTTCCAAAATGTCATTAATAAAATAAAAAGAAACATTTTACAAAAATTACCGTATTACCTCGAATTATCCCCCCCCCCCCTTGAATTGACCCCCCCCCCCCTCGAATAACCCCCCCCCTCAAAATGGGCTGGGGAATTAATAAACCCCCCCCCCCCCTCGAAATACCCCCCCCCCCTTCGGAATGATGTACGTCACGTACATAATAAATACGTCATGTATGCAATGTACATGATGTATATTACTGTTAATTTACATTGCAGCTACACATAGACTAGTTTGTGTAGCTATCTACGTTTTTATGTCCAAATATATCCTGTTTGGACACATTTTTTACCTGTTTTGGGTATGAAAATGCCTACTATTTACTACGGTCCTTACAAAATTTCTGAGGAAATAATAAAACCCCCCCTCGAATAAACCCCCCCCCCCCTCGAATTAAACCCCCCCTCAAATTTTGCTGGCGAAATAATAAACCCCCATGGGGGTATTTCGAGGTAATACGGTATACAAAATTGTACAAAAATTGTACAAACATGAACAATTTTAAGTGATAAAATTTTCCATTACTTTGTAAAAGTTGCATGCAGTAGGTATTTGTTAGTTAGCTGCAAAGTGTTATGTTACAATGGTATTGATAACCCTGGTTTGCATTATCAGTACAAGTACAGAAATACTACTGGAGTGCGCTGGTGCTGTGCCAAGTTTCACTGACACCTCAGGATTCCGGCAAGCACTGCAAGTGCAGGTGCCAATTCAACAAATGGAGAAGTAAAAACACTTGGTTGAAAAGTTTTAAGACAAAAAAAAACTTTTCACTTCTTACATCTAAAATTAATCTGCTTTTAACTTTTTACTTCGCATTCAAGTTCTCACTTTCTCATTTTACTTCACTAGGCACCAGTTCTGCAAATAGACAGGGAGAAAACTTGACTAACATGATACAATTTTTTACAAATAATCTGAATTTTTATACCATTTTACAAAAAAAAATGAATTTTTATACAATTTTACAAAAAAATATGAATTTTTTATACAATTTTACAAAGAATATGACTTTCTGTACAATTTTACAAAAACTGTACAAAAAATTCGAAAAAAATTTTACAAATTGTATTTTTATTTTGAAATTTTTCATTTTATTTTATTATATTTTATTCTTAAATTTTCCATTTTATTTTTATATTTTTCTGAGATTTTGCCAACTGTGCTCCCGGATCACAAACCGTAGATTTTGTCATTTACGTTCTCTATACACTACCGTATTTCCTCGAAATACCCCCCCCCTCTGAAATACCCCCCCCCCCCCTCGTTTGACCCCCCCCCCCCTCTCGAGACCACTATGAAACAATCACCCCCCCCCCTCGAAATACCCCCCCCCCCCCAAATTGAGTGTAAAGGGAACGTACATGACAATAACTGTAGTTTCAGTGTACTGCAGAACACACGTTAAAACAATGTCGGTGTCACGTTAGAACAGTGTACATACCATCTACATACCATCTACATACTAATATTAGTCTACAGAACCTTATAAATGGCGGTTTTTGCTGCATTTTTCGACGTCTGCGTACGTTTCAGACGACAATTTCGTACTTGGTTTTCAAAAATTTTCTTGTGAAATAATACCCCCCCCCCTCGAAATACCCCCCCCCCCCTCGTTTGACCCCCCCCCCCTCTCGGGACCACTATGAAACAATCACCCCCCGGGGGGTATTTCGAGGAAATACGGTATATTTGGGGGCCGGTATTTCGAGGGGGGGTTATAAACTCATAGTATCCATTTTGAGGGGGGGGAGTATTTCGAGGGGCGGTATATCGAGGAAATACAGTACGCATAAACCCTGACGCAACGTCACTCAGTCATTGGTTTCAAGGTGTGTTCTGCATCATACAGATCAGAAACCATGGTATTTGTCATGTACATTCTCTTTACACTCAATTTTAGGGGGGTATTTCGAGGGGGAAGGGGTTAATTCGAGGTAATACGGTATTCTTTGTTTGGATTATGCCCAGATTTCGCTTGGATTATGTCCATATGCTGTAGCTTACATTGCAAAAAAGGGACTAAATTTTACATCTGGAGAGCTTGAATTATGTGCAAAATCTACTTAGATTAGGCCTGGTTGTATCATGCACACATTTGATTTCCCCGCCCCCCCCCCCCCCCTAAAGTTATGGTCCAACATTTTTTCCTTTGCCGTGCCCATTCGCAACAGTCATCTGCAGTGTTAATACACACATCTCTGGATTGTTTCTCTAATTTGGTTGTCTTCGATGATCACTTTCGTGCTGAGTTCCCTTTTTGCCTCTATCCAGTGGAATTCGGGGATCGGGTCACGTATGACAAGTTGCGAAATTTCCTAGTTGCCCATAGCGATTTGACCCACGTCTAAATTTGAGCGATTTTTCCGCAATTTTTTTCTCAAGTCGCTAATGTATGCTTCATTCTGTCAGTTTTCACCTTCATGATAGCTATATTCGTTTATATATGGTTATACCGTATTTCCTCGAAATACCCCCCCCCTCGAAATACCCCCCCCCCCTCGAAATACCCCCCCCTCAAAATGGACACTATGAACTTATAAACCCCCCCCTCGAAATACCCCCCCCCCCATAATTAGTGTATAGAGAACGTAAATGACAAAGGCTGCGGTTTGTCATCCCGGCAATGCAAAACACACGTTAAAAACGATGACTCTGTTATGTGAGAACAGTGTTTGTACGTCTACACACTTATAAATGTCTTTAGAGTCTTATAAATGGCGATTTTTGTGGCCTTTTTCGACGTCTGCGTACGTTTCAGACGACATTTTAGTACTGGGATTTCAAAAAATTTCTGGCGAAATAATAAACCCCCCCCTCGAAATACCCCCCCCCCCCTCGTTTAACCCCCCCTCAAAATTCTCACTCTGAAACAATAAACCCCCCGGGGGTATTTCGAGGAAATACGGTATATCTAATTTGAGCTTATTTTATAGCGGTGTCAAATTGTATTGGCAGGTTACTTGTCATACGGGGTGTCTCAGTAATTCGGTTTTCAGTGGTTTGCGAAATGTTGTCAACTTTGGCATTTGCGTTTTGTTTGTCTGTGTCAGAACGTTTTTGTTGTGCTTATGGATTGTAAAAGTGACTGCCCATTTCCTACCAGTTGTATTCTATTCTAAGGTCGCTTTTCATAGATAAATGTTGTTGTTGAGCTCGCACTTAAAGAATTATTGAACTTTGTAATACAATACATAAATGCTTTTTCCCCCAAGGCGATCCCCAGAAAAGCTCCTTCAATCTTTGTTCACATCGCATGCTTTCCAAACAGATTGTTGATGGATATAAAGTATCTTTTAAAAAATACCTACATCACATAGGTATGAACTCCGCGGACCGCGCGCATGCTATGTGTTTTTCTGAATCAAACACTCCATCATGACATCATCAGTAATAAAACAAAAATAGGTCTAAAAAAGAGAAGAACGTTTCAGGAAAGAAACATTCGTCGCTTGTATTTACCCGATCCCTCGTTTTTCTCCTAGAATTTAGTTTTAGAAGGTGTGTGCATAAGTATCCTGCTGGCGCGTTATCCACCAAGACATAAGTAATTGTGGACGCATACGTTGCGGTCCGCCGAGTATATTTAGGTACCTAAATACAGTATGAAGTGCGGTGTGTTCGTGACTGAACCTTCCATAATATGCGCGTAGCACACGATCCATAAACCCATTATCTGTTTTTGCTGCAAAAGTGCGGCGACACTTTCGAAAATCGAAAGTTTGCATGCTGGAAACAGCAGCGATCGTAATGTTTTCAGACAGGACGCACTCCCGCTGTGCATGTGATCGGAAGCACTTGAAACCTAAACTTAAGTGGGCCTCCTGCGGATGCATAATTGTTGTTGCCTAGCTGAAGAAGCCCCGCTCTCCGGCCCGTGGCTTTGCGTGTATCGGACGCGTTTCGACATAATTGTGACTTATTTTCTCCAAGGTTTTTATATTGACAATAGTGTGCGAGCGATAAAAATAACCTGAGCTGGGGCACCTTCGCTACAGGGCACGCACATGCATCTGTGCGCTCCCCGCTCCGCTATCGATTTGTTCATTCAATCGTTCATCGATTCAATTTTCATTCGCACACTAGCGATGCACATAGACAGATGAGCGTTCGGTCCAGCGCGCGCGCTCACTTGTGTTTACAAAAAGCCTGTAGGTATGGGAAAAACGTTGGTAATAGATGCGCTCGTGGGCGAGAATTTTTTGTGTGGTAGATCCCATTCAACATACAAGCCCAGATCCTGCACATGCCGCAGTGCCCATATCACATTATGTCTCCCTGCACATGCCCGCAAGTGCAGATCACATGTCTTTGTGTGCATTGCACATACACGCGGCGGTGTTGTGGAAATGCATGTGCACATATTTATCTCTATACATAATAGAAGAACACATGAGTCCTGTAACATGCATACAGATAATTAGAATAGATAACTACCCTGATTAACAAGGTGTAAATGCGCAGCAGCGTGAACAATTTGAATTGGTGATTTTGATTGCCCCCATGCATTTAATGTGCATTTAATTAGTTTTGGCATCAGTTGATAAAATTTCCAAAAAGTTAATTATTTGATTGCGTGATGCTGACTTTGGCACATGTGTTACTGAGGAATTTCCTGCTGGTCTGATGACACAAGGGAAGAATCCTCAATACTTGATACCCCCAGGTGTTGCCAATCTTTACCCCAAATTGGACCCCTGTAGCTGCTCCAGTGCAGCCACAGGGGCATTTTCTGTAAAAATGATGCAGGCACTGAGAACAGACAATCATCTATAGATAAATACATGCATGTCAAACACGCACATGCATTTCCACAACACTGCCAGTGTGTATGCGCAATGCACACTGCTACATGTGATCAGCACTCGCAGGCATGTGCAGGGCGACATACCGTGATATGGGCACTGTGGCATGTGCAGAGAGAGATACTGTGATCATAGGCAGCGCAAGGTCCCAATTTGTGCTTGTGACATTAACATTAGCCAAAATTTCCCCTTGTGTCACCTTCTTATCGGAGCCCTATGTGAAGTTGGCAGCCAGCCAAAAATTTCAAAATTGCTATAAATAAAAATAAAATTGGTTCAAAATACCTAGGTATATAACCATGTATATAGATGGAAATAGTGATTATAAAGGTGAAAATTTGCAAAATGGAGCAAGTTTGAGCTAATTTTGAGCTTGTGCAATGTAGCACTCTCTCAAGGTATGTGCCTCACCTGACTCTGCCCACGCGCGCCTACCTAAAGGTTTCTAAACCGCACAAAAAAGCGCACAAAAAATAAACACCTTTAGGTAGGCGCGCGTGGGCAGAGTCAGGCAATGGAAAAAAAACACAGAAATTGAACACAGAAACTCATTGAGTTTCTGGGCTTTTGTTTTATACAGAAACATGGAAACTCGAAATTTTTGAAAAACTCAAAACTCAAATGAGTTTTTTGTTGGAGAACACGGAAACACAGAAAAGTGTTTTGAGTTTTTCATTGGATTTGAGGAATACTGTGCTGTGTTTAACTGAACAAAATAAGAAATGTGCACAAGTGAATATAAACAGATAACAAAGTGTCCAATTTAATAACATATAACAAAATACAAACTAAGTATCAAAATGGCACCTGGTCACTTTGACAAATTATTGGAATTGTGATTGACACTGACTGATTGAAAAAGACACTTGCACCCACCAGCTCACTCTACCGAGTTGATGGCTCTCACCCCAAAGCTGCCAAAAGCATAACATGGTCACTTGTAATGTATTATTTACAACTATAATGGGTCAAAAGATGAGTTAGTCCAGTAAAACCAGTAAAGTAAAATGTCATCAAAAATCTCAAATGTTAAAACTTTAATTTGACATTTTGATGTCCATTTACATTCTCCAGCACATCTTACAGGGTCCCTGGCTTGTTTTGCATTGGACCACTGTATTTGAGTAAAAACTTGCATTTTATGAAAAAAACTAGAGTTTTTACAGGAAAAACACATAAATAAAAACAGAGTTACTCAAGTTTTTTCAAACTCAAACACTGGTATTCATTTTTGAAAAACTCAAAACAAAGAAAGTGTTTTTTCCGGAGGACTCCCCCATCGTTGGGTGAGGCACATGAGTGAGGTGAGGGTGAGGTGCAGCAACGCGACGGCAGTGTCGAAACGCGTCCTGACGCGTCCTGGGACACGTCACGCGACTCTCATGGAGGTGCAGCTGAGCGGCGGCGCGGCGTCAATGCATTCGTGCACCCGGCTGCACCTCTGGCCGGCCCAAAGTGGCCGCGCGGCGCACGCCCTTCCGACGCACTTTGCGCATGCATATTTGCTTTTTTACTCGGCCCGGTCAGACGGCAGCGGGCGCCGCGCCGCTCAGTCGCGGCAAAGCGTGCCGCTGCCGCATCTGTGTCTCCGTGGGTCGCGGCTTCTGCCCGAGCAATTCTGCAGCGGCGAATTAGTTATCAACGCTTAGCGCAGCCGTGCGGGCGGCCGCCGCGTCGCAGCAACGTGCGCCCGTCGTGCAAATCGCCCTCCTTGAATTGTGCGTGCTTTATTTAGCCTTGCAACTTCCTTTCTCTCTTTCCACAGTGCGCTCATCTCATTTTATTCCATGCAAACCGAATTTGGCCGCGCGTACATTCGAGACGGCTGCCGCGAGGGCGAGACTGCCCGAACCCGGACTGAGTGCATTTATTCGCGGGTCGCTGGCCGAGCCGCCGCGAATCAGAGTAGTATTTTGGGCGCGCTTCAAACTCAAACGGCGGCGGCGGCAGTGGTTTCGCTTTCGCAGCGGGTAGTCCGGCTTCATAATGCGGCTTGATCGGATTTTGCTGCCGCGGCGCCGTCCCAGCGCCCCGTGTGCAGATCACAACACACATTTTATCTAAACTTGAGTTCAGTTGCCCGTCTGGTTAAAGGAATTTTACTGAATCACTCGTATTTTCACTTTTTGAGTACACGTACGGTACGCTGAATTTTTTCATTACGAATACCTATTTTTGGCCACCTGGAGTGTGTCATGCTCCCATGAAAAATAGTAACGTTTTGCATGTGAAACCACCTACTGTATTGTTCCTTATCGAAGAGCGCTTTTTTCTCTACTTTTTAACCGCTCCTTCATTTTTCACCATTTTTCTTCACAGATAATTTCTGTTATTTAATCATGCAGAATACAGGGCCAAACTTTAAGTAAATACCGTCTTTCGTCGAATATTACCGTTTATTTTTTCATAGTGAAAATTTTGACGGGAAGGGAGGTTAAACGAGTTTATGTTTTATGGCCTTGCATGCAAGATTTGTGAAATTTTTGTAAAATGGTTTCATTTTATTAATGACATTTCAGAAAAACATAAAATAAAATGAAACATGAATAAAAATAATAATAATACAACTTGAAAAAAATAAAATACAATTCTATTAAAAAGAATTCTACTAAAACCAAGCCTGGTTGTCAACTAGTGTGTGGATTTCCAATCAGCGACAGCAGCTTCATTCTCTCAATCTCAATACAATCAGATCACAAAAATTGTTTGCTCTTTAGCAAAATGCTGTCCAGCCTTTCACATTTCAATGGCGTTATTGTATTTTCTTTACATGGCATTATTTTCAAATCTACGCTGCCTAGCCTGAAATGTGTGAATAGGAATGAAAATGCGTAGTATGGAGAAAAAAAAAGGGAAATGAAGAACATTCTGCCCTAATAAATGCCGCAAACAGATTTGAATGACATTTATGTTTATGTATGCCTTATACCCCTATATATTTACACATAACCATTTACCGTACTTCCTCGAGTTTTCCCACACTCAAATAATCTCTGCCCACGAAATACCCCCAACGGAAAGAGCATTATGAAACAGTAAAATTTAAGAAGTGGAAACATTCTGAAAAAAATGAAATGTATTTTGGCTGCCAGTATTTTGCATCACTGCTATACATTTAGTGAGTTATGTGACAAACAATTGATACATGTTACTTTGAAATGTGAACATTTGATCACCGATATTTATGTAAATATGAATTTATCTTGAACTGCAATGCTGACAGAAAAATAACCCCCCTCCCCCAAATTCAGTTGTTGTTTTACCGTATTACCTCGAATCATTTCCCCCATCCCCTTGAATCAACCCCCCTCAAAATGGGTTGGAGAAATAATAAACCCCCCTGGAAATACCCCCCCCCCTCTCCGGAATGATGTACATCATGTATGCAATGTACATGATGTATTTATCACTGCTAGTTTGCATTGCTGCAGCTATTGATGGAAAAGCGCCAGATTTTCCAGTGAATTTCCACTATCCACTGACACGCTTTTCTATTTTTTTCTGATTTATGGTGCACTCACTTGAAACCCCGCTGGCGCCATTTTGGTGCCCTGTCTGGGCAGAGCGCCAAGCGCCAAGGGCGCCATGGCGCCTTTCAGAAAGTGGGCGCCAGGTGCCGAGGGTGCCACAGGAAAATACAATGTTTATTACCTGTTTCGGGTATGCAAATCCCTACTATTTAGTACAATCGTTATGAAAATTTCTGACAAAATAATAAATCCCTCTCGAATAAGCCCATCCCTAGAATTAACCACCCTCAAATTTTGCTGGCGATATAATAAACCCCCATGGGGGTATTTTGAGGTAATACGGTAGGTTTTTCGAGGTTTTTCAAAAGTACCTGTACTGGTAAATACTTTCATTTTTACCCATGCTCAAAAAATACCCGAGTAAAATACTTTTTTACCCAGTACTTAGATAAAAGTATTTTTTCAAGTATTTTTGAGTAAATTGAGTATTTTTTTCTCATGGGAGCTTAAAATCGATTATTATTCAGGTTTCATGTTACCGTATTATCTCTAATATAAGGTATACCTTATATTGTTTTCATCAGATTTTTCGAGCCAAAAGATATGCCTTATATTAGAGGGTCACCAGATTTTAAAGAAATTTTACCAACAGTGAACAACGATACAATTTATTTTTTCAAATTGGAATGTACGAAATAGGTGGTACAGTATCACTACAAAATGGCAGAAGTCGACGAAGAGTTATCGCAGTGCCCTTCGGCAAGATTTTCATCATTTTCCGCCATGTTTGGCGACAGTTTTTATGATTTTGTGCGTTTTGGCACACATCCAGCTGTGTCTTTTATGAGCGGTATGCCTTATATTAGGGGGTACTTTATATTTATTTCGTCGCGTTTAAAATAGCCAAAAGTTATACCTTATATTAGAGGGTACCTTAAATTAGAGGGATGCCTTATATTTGAGGTAATACGGTATGTACATGTTTTTGTAATGTTTCATTAGTGATGGAAAAGACACCGGAAAAATGGCACCACACTGGCACTGGTGCTATAGCGTACACCGCACCAGCACTGGTATAATAATGTGGCGATGTAATCATTTTAAAATGCTCAACAATCAAAATCCGTAGTGATATCATGGAAATATGCAGTTTAAGAAAATACCTGATAAATACTTCGGAACCTTCAGCCCGGTGCGGTGCCTTTCGGTGCTAGCACCGGCAGCCGACCGGTGCCCAGGGTTTCGGTGCTAATTTTTCAAAATGGCACCTGTCCCGGTTCGGTGCGGTGCCATTTTTTGCCAGTGCATAAGGTGCCAGGTGCCCTTTCTGAGGAATAGCACCGGTGCCGTTGTGGTGCGCTGCCATATTTCTCGTTGCCTTTTCTATCACTAGTTCTGAGTGACCTGACGAGAAAACAAACCCCCTGTGTGTATTTTTAAGTAAAACGGTATGTAATGTGTACATAAATATGTATGCTTTCGCTCGCCGCTAATGTGCTTTCAGTGCCAATTGAACACTGAAAAAAATATCTGGTGGAATAGTTGCTCATTTTATTGTAAAACCTCAATATTATACTGCCCGCCTTTGATGCAGCTGCAGCCGCCGCAGCCATTTTACTTACTGAAAATGGTTCTATTTTCTTTTTTCCCGGCTGTTGCAGTTTTCAAGGGAAATATTCAACTGAAGAAATGTAAAAAATAAATGGAGGGTAAACTACCAGAAATAGTAAAATGGCGGCGAAAGTTTCTGCAACTTTTTTATCGTAGGAATATTCATGCGCAGGGACGTATCCAGGATTTTTGAGTGGGGGGGGGCTGCTTGTTTACGGGGGCTGGCGAACGGGGGGGCTCAGCCCCCCCCCCCCCTAAAAGGTTTCCCTATATAGGGACGGAAAGGCGTTCTTTATTTATTTTTTATTTCTATTTATTGTGGATTGCCTATAGAAGGAATCACCCTCCCGACACAGACTTCGGTTTTCCACGGAGATGGTGTACCGATCCCAACCAACCTTCGACGCCACGCACTTATTTCTGCCAATTTCCCAGTGTCACATGCGTGTCAGACGAAACCGGCATAACGCATGCCGGCATCCCTGAAATAGTGAATCGATTGTGTGATCATTCTAACAATTCGCATGTTTGGGCGCTAGCGCCATACAAAGGCGCCACGCCATGGCGCTATTGGCGTTGGTGCTAGCGCCAGGAACCGCATTATATGTATGTAAATATGCAGACATATACAGCGAGAGTCGTAAAAATGTGTTCATTTCGAAGGATATTGGTTTACAGGGACTTATCCAATTACAGGGGCTGAAAATACAATGCATGGGGAAGAAATTGCAACATAGAAACATCGAAACAGTTGTAAGAAAAGAAAAGAAATGTAAGAACATGTAAGAAAAGTTGTATTTTCCGGGACTTATTAGGTCTCACCCCCGGAAGGGAGGGGGCTGCAGCCCCCCCCCCCCCCCCCGCCCCCCTGGATACGTCCTTGTTCATGCGTGTTTCTCCACACTTGGAATGAAACGTTCAATTACGCGCAAGACCACGAGAAGTAAATATTTATTTACCAACAACACTCGCCGAAATTCGCTATTTGTCGTTTTTGCGCAGCGCCGTCCAGAAAGGCGTGACCAAAAATTACCAACTATCCCGAAATCGTACTTTTTTTCTAAAATAAAAAGGATTCTCCCAAAAAAAGAAAAAATACAAAGCGAACTTCGTGCCGTTATGTATTCCCGCGCGAGGCAGTCGAGTAATGTACTACTATGAGCGGGGCATGGCGGCGGGCGAGTTGTACAAACAGGTGCGGCATTAACTTAGCCCATATGGCCCGGTCAAATGCCGTGCAAAATGTCTAAAGTCATGTAAAAAGCCCTGCAATATGTAATATGTCCAGTAAAAATACATGAAAATGTGACATTTTACAGAGTATTCTTCACGACTTTTGACACTTTGCATGACATTTGACATTTTACAGGCCAGTTTACAGGGTGTTTTCTGATTGGAACTGCCAACGTAAACCGTGTCGATGGGGCAGCGCGTAGCCTTCCAAAAATGGAAGCAATGATTATGTAACCGAGCGAGGCCCGTGCCCCTTGAACCGCGCAGCTGAGCGAGTCGCAGCGGCGGCCGGTGGTGCGGCAGCACAGAGTCATCGTCGTGCCGCCCGGCAGGACTGCTGCCGCCTCGCTGTCGCCGCCGCTCCTCACAGACAACGTGAGCACCGAGGGGGTCTTGCCGCGGGCAATAGCGCCTTTACACTTTAACGCTACAAATGCAAAATATCTAGTGCTTAGTAGTACTAAAATTTTTGGCTGAGGTTTGTTTAATAAAAATAACGATTTCGATGGTCGGGTGTTAAAAAAATAAAGCGTTTTTTTAATTAAAATAAACCTTTGAAAACAAACCCGGCCATCCCTAACAGGCACCATGGATATATCGGTTCTCAGCGAAGAGTTATTTGTGTCACTTTACCCTCTATATATTTTTTCCATGTTCTAACTTTTCCGGATCGGGATTACGATTGGGGTAGTTTTTCGGGATAGCGATCTGAAAGTTTTGGATTGATCGTTTTTTTTAAATTGATTCCAGCGTTGGATTGATAATGATTGGAATTTCCAGATTTCGGGATCGGGATCAGGATTGGTGTTTCAGAATCGTGATCGGGACCACCAAATCCTCCAAAATATTTATCGGGATCGTGTAAACTGATTTTAATTCAAAAAAATAAAAAATTTTTTTTTAAACGCCTTGATTTTTTTTATCTAAACTTCAATTTTAAAAAAAATTGATTTTTTAAAATTAAAATCAGATTTTTTTTTAAATCGCCCAAAATGGGGGTATAGAGAAAAAATATGTCCATGTGAAGTGTCAGACAATGTATTGTTATTTCTATTGTGGTCATATTATGACTGGAGTCATGGGATGGTATTATAAGCAGTGATTTCATTCAAAAATATCCATTTTATGCCAACTTGTATTGTGGTATTTGCGCGCTTGCGCGCAAAATTGTTTTTAGAAGTGCCTTCAAAATCGCTTTAGAAAAGTACCATTTCTGGCAAATTTTCTTGTCCGGCCCGGGAACGGGGGGGGGCGGCCGGCAGCCCCCCCCCCCCTCCCGGGGTGAGACCAGAAAGTGGTCGGAAAATGCCACTTTTTCAACGTAAGCGTAAGATTTTTTTGCGCGCAAGCGCGCATTTTTCACCAGACATCATGTATTATCGGCCGATTTTCTCCCTGTGGCCGAAATCATTATACCTAAATATACTCAATTATGTGCTGTTTGCTGTATTTGTATGTATATTTACATACATATACAGCGTTCCATGGCGCTGGCGCCAACGCCAATGGCGCCATGGCGTTGCGCATACTAGTGGCGCCAGCGCCATGGCGCCATTCCGCCACTCCGTACGTAAAATTTTAGGGGGGGGCTGAGCCCCCCCCCCCCTCGCCGGCCTCCGTAAACAAGCAGCCCCCCCCCGCTCAAAAATCCTGGATACGTCCCTGAAATAAGTTGAACTAAAACAGATATTTTTGACAAAAATCACCCCTTATAATGCTATCCCAGGACACTACAGCCATTCTATGGCTATTTATAACATCACAAAGTATTGTCACCTGTCTGATTTACCTGTATATGTGGACTCATGAGTCATGACCATATCTGGGAGCTTTTGAAAACAAACGGTTTTATTTTTAAATAAAACAATGTTTTCGAAAAAACGGTTTAAAAAACCCCCCTGTCGTTTAAAAAAAACATTTTTCGGCCATCCCTATTTGGGAGCTTTAAAAAACGTTTTAAATTTTAAAACAGTCTGCCCGCAATAGACATAACAATACATTGTCTGACACTTAACATACACATATTTTTCTCTATACCCCCATTTTGGACGATTTTAATCTGGTTTTATCTTTAAAAATCTGGTTTAATCTGGTTCAAAAAATCTGGTTTTAATTTTTTTTAATCAGCTTTCTAAAGAAAAAAATTTATTTAAAAAAATCAAGGCGTTATCAAAATTGCTGGTTTTCATTTTTACTTTATAAACACGGATTATTGAGTTACCTAATCGTTGTTAACCACTAATTATCGCTGAACTAACCAAGTCCGCCATAGTTAACCCACCAAATCCGCCAGCTATCTATCTATCCCGAGACAAAATTTTTTGGCTACTACCCCCTGAGCCCCCCCCCTCAATCGCTCAGCTACCTACCTACTCGGAGCGATTTGTGAGAAATTTTCGCTCAACGTCATTAATTTTCACACAATTTTTCAACTTCAAAATCGCAGCTTTCGCCTATACATATGTTTATATACCGTTTTTTAGCTAATTTTAACTGTTTTTAGCGATTTTTGTCCCCTTTCTGCCTTCTATGCACTGAAAAAGCCTATATATTTTGCCCCCGGGAGCCCCACCCAAGCCCCCCCCCCAGCCCCCCCATAAAATTTTTCAGTTATCTATCCCTCCGGAGGAGCGATTTGCATCTATCCAGCCCCCGCGAGGCCAAAATCTTGGAGACCCCTACTGGGGATAGATATGAATATTTTGGCTGGGGACCCCAAATCCTCCAAACTGGAGACCCCTGGCTATTACGTTATCTAGCACAAAGTTTTTATGGCGCTGTGTTATTGTTTGGTTCACGATGTCTTTATCATGAAAAACGTGCGACAATGATTTTTACCTACCGCAGGTGATGACTGTTCGCGGACATAGAGCGGCCGCTGCCGCAAACTCTACCGTTGATGGGTCTGTCTGGTTTTGTGTTTTTTTCAAATTTAATTGTGTTGCTGTTGGTGAATTTTTAGCTGCGTGTTATTACCTAATAGTTATTATGGATAGTGGATGAATTATTATATCCGATATTCGAATATCGTGTATCGGATATTTTTAATATCGAATATCAATATCGAATATCGAACCTGTATTGTGTCCCTAATTAAAGTTATTATCGCATGAAACTGGGCACTTGCGTGTCAAATTTTTGCATTTTACCTACTGCATAAGTGCCAACATTTTTTGCCAGCATTTTTTGGACTGGGTGCTGTGATTGAAAAAATGATGCCATGATGCAAATATGTAAACAGTACTGTGTAATGCATAAGCCAAAAACTCTTTTGCATTTGAGCATAGGGTTGGCCGATGTTTTTTTTTCAACGTTTTTTTAAAAAAACAACGTTTTTTTAAATAAACATGACGTCCGAAATGTTTTTTTTATTAAAAAACATCGACCGAAATTTTTAGTACTAAGCACTAGGTATTTTGTAAAATTTTTGCGCGCAAGCGCGCAATTTCACACACAAATTGACATTGGTGGTTGTTTTCATTGGTTTTGTGGCATTTTTAGTATCAAAGTATCCATTTATATACTCTACCATGGGTTAATAAGCCGTCATATGTCGGTGTAATATATAATATTGAGGTAATGTGCTTCCATGTATTTACCTCCACAGTGTGTAACTTCACTCCCAAAGTAACAACCTCCTTTTATAACCTTGTTTCATCATTTTTCCATGCCAAACTTTACCTGAAGTCTAGAACATTGGACTATAAGGCGATATACGAACGTATCAACAAAAAATGGATATTTTTGACACAAATCACCACTTTTAATGCTATACCATGACTAAACAACCATTATATGGTCATATATAACATCACAGAGTATTGACACTGTCTGATATACCTATATATGTTGACACAAGGTCATATCTGGGAGCTTTAAAAAAAACGTTTTTTATTTTAAAAAAAACATCGAGTTAAAAAAAACGTTTTTTTTCAACCCTAGTCCCAGCCCTAAATTACAGTGCCAATTTTGTTTCTGCATTGCATAGTGACCGGGCACCATGCATGGAACTTTTTACAATATATAATGCTCTGGGCACTATGCTCGCGGGGGGCCTTACACTCAGAGAAATACGGTAAGCAACAAGTCAATGTGGAATGAGTAAACCCCATGTGGAATGAGTAAACCCCATGTGAAATGAATGAACCACTTATACTGTATAGGTAGAACGAGTAAAATAATCCGTTTACTGATTGTAAGGTTTACTCATTGCAAGGTGTAGGGTCTACTCGCGAGTGGCGTAGCCAGGATTTTTGAGCGGGGGGGCGGATTGTATACGGAGCCCGGCGAACGGGGGGGGGGAGAAAAGTTTTATACCTAGATGTCTGAAAATTTGTACCGCATTTAGTAATTTGAAGCGGTATTTATACTAATGCGACGTACATAACAACAAGAGAGATTGTGAGCAGGGTTGGCAAAATCTCGGAAAAGAATAAAAATAAAATAAAAATAAAATGGAAAATTGAAGAATAAAATAAAATAAAATAAAATGGAAAATTTCAAAATAATAATAAAAATTGTATAAAAATTCATGTTTTTTGTAAAAAAAATTCTGGTGTTTTTAGTTCAACCTGTTCATTCGCGGAGCTGGGGCAGTCCCAAGCCATGTAAAGTGTCAAAATGTCATATGAAATGGAATGGAAAGTGTCAATTTTCATGAAAATGTTAAGTAAAGTGTCAATTGTCATGACAAATATGAATTAAAGTGGAAACTGTAAAGCAAATTATATCCAAATCTTATCTTTTGTAACCAAATCTTGTTGTTTTTGTAAGCAAATCTGATGTGAACATTTGGATACAAAAACATACGATTTGGATACCAAAATATAAGGTTTGGATACCAAAACATAAGATTCAGATACACAATTTACACTCTGCACGACATTTGTCATGACAATTATACTTTGCTTGACATTTGAGATGCCAATTGACTCTTTACTACATTTGTCATGACAATTGACACTTTGCATGATGTTTTACAAATGTGCCCAGCACACTCCAGTAATCCTTCTACTGAAAATGCAAACCATTCTTATCAATAATTGTAACTTAACACTTGCAACTAGCTAACAATACCTACTGCATGCAACTTTTGCAAAGTATTGGAAAAATTTGTCACACGTTTTTCATGTTTAGGTCTAATTATCACATTTTTCTGACCTTGCATGCAATCGTCTGATTTTTTGTAAAATTTCTGTAAATTTTTTGTAAAATGGTCCATTTTATTATTTTGGAATAAAATAAAATAAAATAAAATGAAACAAGAATAAAATACATTTTTATACAATTTTAATACAATTTGTATACAAATGATTTTTATCAAACCAACCCTGATTGTGAGGGATGAAATGCGCGCTTGCGCGCAAAATTTTTGAAAACAACCTACAAAATCGGTATGCCCCCCCCCCTGGCTACGCCGCTGCTACTCGCCATGCAGACGACAGCCAACGCAAAGCTTTGTATTAAATGGCGGATTAGCGGCGGCGCTCTTGACCGCTGGTGGCTGTAAGTTTTCATTTATGCTTTATTTCATCGCTGTTCTGTGGGGCAGATAAACTCAGTGTTGGCATCTGGGCCGAAACTTATTTATTTATTTATTGGCGTAGTTTTTATCGACATTTTATTGACATTCCCCGGCTTCAGTGCCACGCATATTCATAAATACACATCATCTCCATGATTCAAAACAGACCAAAATAGCGGTGCATCACATTCTAAATATCATGGATTCTAAACAACAACAAATTACGCCGCAACACGAATAGGTGAGCTGAAAATTGCGTCGCTTCCATGCTGCCGTATTTCCATACGGCCGTTCATTCGCATGTGAATTTTTCACTGGAACGTCCTTGAACGGAGCTTGTTTGCACAGCGCCACAGTGGCGCGCAGGAATTTCGTAACCTTGCGTAATGTTGTCTTCGAATCGAACGCGGCTGATTGTCTACTGAATTGAATTGAGTTGACTAGCCATTTTTCTATGTATTTAGTTCTCTCTGAGTTTTGTAATTGGATGCGGGTTTTGGGCTTGGTGCCAGGCGTCACTCGGTTAATTCTTGAGTTCTGGAGGGTTTTTGTCGGCATTTTTTATTCTGCCCGCACTAGTTATTCCGGGCGTTTCAGCAATATTTTTGGTTTTTGGGTTTCGGGCATTGGGAATTAAGATATTAGATCAACTTCAAGTTGACCAACTGTACGGTAAATCTTCGATTTTACGGTAAACTGTACGGTAGGGAAAGCCGAGCCGACGCTGCGTTCGGGCGCATAAAAACGCACCACTAAGGGCAGACGTGTGCAGTCATTTCTTCAAGGATTTTCACACCTTTCGCGGAACATACTTCAACTTTTCAAGGTCACTCTCAGGTTGCATCCACTCTGATTTTCACGAGCCCATTGAATTTGCATGCGCTCGTGTAAGTACACAGATGTACGCGTTTGTGCAAATAGGTATATTGAATGTTCCTGATTCCTTCGCTTCCATAATTTCTATTGCAAAAAATGACTGCGACCGAAAACATAGCACAAATGTGTCGCAGCACGCCGTATTTCTCGATCCGACAGAAGCGACCGCGGAGCGCCCGGCCGAGTGCAGCGGCGCGCAGCCACGCAGGTGAGTCGCCCAGCCGAGCGTCCCAGCCGCCCACTGTGTGGGTAGTGCCAGAGTCGTGCGACGCTGCCATGGCGCTCGCCTCATTTTTCTGTTCAGCGTAGCTCGTCAAAATTAGCTGCGCTTCCGCTTATAAATACTTGGTGCCGCCCACATACCGTGTAAAATGCCCTTACATTGACTGTGACTGTAAAGTGACTGAGTCTAGTAAATTTTATTTGACATTTTAAATAGTTTTTGACACTTTATATGGAAACTATTATGATATGAAAATATTTTGAAACTTTGTATGACTAGGGATGGAAAAAAATGTTTTTAACGACCCTGTTTTTATTTAAAAAGCAGCATTTTTAAAAACAACGTTTAAAAAATAAAAGCTTTTTTTAAAGGTTCCAAATATTTGATGTTCCAAATATAAAGGTGATGAGTCAACATATTTTTCAAACAACATTTACAAAATAAAACAGTTGAAAAACCATTACATTACGTAAGCATGACATTTTACAAGGTCTGGGAGCGGCCCCAGGGTGGTAAAGGAAAGAAAGTTCCAAACGTATTCCCAGAGTGAAGTTCGACTCTGAAAGATCACCCCAGTGGTGACCGGTGTGACCGCCCATTCCTTTTAACTTTTTTTGTCGGCGCAAATATAAATATAACAATATACATATTTGGTCGCGGCGAAGTCGATTGTATGCACAACGATGGAAAAAACCACAGAAATTGAACACAGAAACTCATTGAGTTTCTGTGTTTTTGTTTTACACAGAAACACGGAAACTCACAAATTTTGAAAAACTCAAAACTCAAATGAGTTTTTATTGAGAACACAGAAACACGGAAACACAGAAAAAAAATTTGAGTTTTTTTCAGCGAAGTGGTTGAACACATTGTCAGAATGCACATGAATTCAGTTCAACTAAACAAGATAAGATATGCATGTATAGCATGTAAATATGTACATAATGTATTCATATTTTATGATGGAACAAAAAATAAATTAAAGTTGGCATGCACATCTCCTGCTGGACATGTTTAAATATAGTTGTAGTTCAAATCAATTCTGTAGTCTCCCATACAGTGCACATCCATTGAAGAATTTTGGAGTACCTTTTGAATTTTGGACAAAAACTATAGTTTTTTTAGAAAAAAAACTCGAGTTTTAACAAAAAACACAGAAATAAAAACAGTTACTCAAGTTTTTTTTAATAAAAAAACTCAAAACACAGGTATTCATTTTTGAAAAACTCAAAACACAGAAAGTGTTTTTTTTGGAGAACTTACCCATCGTTGTGTGTGCATGCCTCATATTTATACACGCATACGCCGTGGGTTCTGAGGTGCATTATCTCGCCGCCGGGAGCGGCGTCTTGCCGCGGCGCGCCGTTTTTATGTATCCGGCTGTAGCCATCGCTACACAATGGGAAATGGGGTCGATTCACTCAAACACCCATTTCCTATTCTTTCCGCCCACGCAAACACCTTTAATACATATTTAGCCCATCCATCGTTATTATCGAGCAATAATCCCGATTAAATCAATTCAGGTGCCACTGCCGGAATCTGTAAAATGTCAAATTTCATTCTAAGCGTCAAAAGTCGTGTAGCGTTGATACGTTTGTCATTTTGCAGGTTTTTTTCATAAGTCGATACACTTTGCATGACAACAGACATTTTGCAGGGTCTGTGAGTGTCCTCAGGCTGTCCCATTTCAGAGTGGAGCAGTAGCGGCGCTGACCAGCAGGACTGCCGGCTGTGCAGGGTGGACATGCAGCGGCGGCCGCCGCCCAGCTACAACTGCGGCAGCGCGCAGCCGCCGCTGGAGGAGGAGGTCGTGTGGCGCCGGCAGTGGTCGCCCAAGGTGCCGCTGGACGACAGCGCGCCGCCACAATTGCCGCCGCACTGCATCAGTGGCGCCGCTGTGGAACACATGCTCCACCCTAGTGTCGCCACTCCGCGCCACAGAAGTTAGTGCATTGTCAGTTAGGGCAGTTGTCCCCAGGGACGTAGCCAGGATTTTTGAGCGGGGGGGGCGGATTGTATACGGAGCTCGGCGAACGGGGGGGGCGGCGCCCCCCCCCCCCCTAAATTTGACCCCTGTGGAAAGGAATGGCGCCTTGGCGCCAGCGCCATTCGTAGGCGCGACGCCATGGCGCCATTGGCGTTGGCATTGGCGCCAAATAGTGATGTACTTGTATGTATTTTACATACATATACAGCGACGGGGGCGAATTTTCAGTGCATTTTTGGTCCTAAACCACAGGTAACTAAAATATACTGTGCGGCGCCGAAATGCGCGCTTGCGCGCAAAATTTTTCCGGACTGGCGACAAAATCGCTTTACGGAAGCACCATTTCCGGTATATTTTCTTGTCCGACCCGGGAAGGGGGGGGGGGCGGCCGCCCCCCCCGCCCCCCCCCTGGCTACGTCCTTGGTTGTCCCAGATGGATGGTACCCCCCAGCAAAAAAAAAACCCGCCCTGCTGTCTACCCATAGGCATAGAAGGAAGAAAAGGGTGAAAAATCGCTAAAAGTACGTGAAACATGCGTATATAAGCACATATACCACGAAAAATGGCAAAGGTATGAAAAATAGCGATAATGTCACTTTTTGTATAATTTGACCACAAATTGGGGGCATGTTTCTCAAGAATCGCTCAGGTAGGTAGATAGCTGGCCGATTTGGGGGGGGGGGGAGTTTAGTGGATAGAGGGCCTAAATTTTGCCTCCGTGATAGATAGATAGTTGAGCGGGCTCCGGGATAGATAGATGACTGGGCGGTTTGGGGGGTTAACCCCCCCCCCCCCAACGTAAGCCCATTGCCCATCTAAACCCATTGTCCATCTAGGCCAGTTGCCCATCTATGGAGTGCCGTGGGGGACGGGGGTTAGGGAGCGACATTTAGAAAACATATTTTTCATAGCGTGGTAGATAAAACACAAAGGGTACAAGAATTGACCCCCAACACGACAGTGTTCAATTGCCGCGCTGATTCACCACCCCAGGGACGTATCCAGGATTTTTGAGCGGGGGGGGCTGCTTGTTTACGGAGCCCGGCGAGGGGGGGGGGGGCTCAGCCCCCCCCCCTAAAATTTTAGCTACATAGTGGCGGAATGGCGCCATGGCGCTGGCGCCATTAGTAGGCGCCACGCAATGGCGCCATTGACGTTGGCGCCAGCGCCATGGAACGCTGTATATGTATGTAAATATACATACAAAACAGAAAAAAGTACAAAATTGAGTGTAGTTATAACGATTTGCGGCCACATGGAGCAAATCTGGTGATAATACCTTATGTCTGGTGAAGAATGCGCGCTCGCGCGCAAAATTTTTTACGCTGAAGTTCAAAAAGTCACATTTTCCGGTCACTTTCGGGTCTCGCCCCGGGAAGGGGGGGGGGGCTGCAGCCCCCCCCGCCCCCCCCCCTGGATACGGCCCTGCACCACCCGCTCAGCTATGCACTGGCTCAGCGATCGATCGCTTAAGGCTGCTCCCCTGCCGTTCCCCACCTACGCCCCCCCCAGATGGGCAACTGGCCTAGATGGACAATGGGTTTAGATGGACATCGGTACAGACTCACCCCTCCGACCCCCCCTGGTTTAAGCAGACACCACGCAATAAAAATCTTCACCATTCTTCTAGAATTGCTAAGACTCGCCCTACACACACTAATTCTCTACCGAATTTAATAAAGACTTTTGAAACTGTTGAAATTTGTCAAAACGGTTGCAAAACTCACGCTAACTCTGGCAGTTTCTACTAGTGATGATTGGCGTTTTAAAAAAAATTTTAAAACGATATTTTTAAATCTTATGTTCTATTGACTCATAAACCTATGTGGGAGCTGTTTAAAAACAACCTTAAAATAACGTTGTTAAACAGATTCGTTCCTAGTTTTTACTTGGTTTAGCGAAAGTTTTACTTAAAAACACTTGGGCGTGAGAAATCCGAGTAAAAGCTCGATATCATCAAATGAGTTAAGTAAAATAAAGTTTGATGGCATGGCAGTCGTTTTTGCAACGAAAATCTACATAAACAAGTTGCAGCGGCACGTACCTTTCGCTTCTTTCTATTTACCTGTTTAAAAATTATTTTTTCGTTTTCAGCAACAGATGTCATTTATGGAAGCATTTTTTATCTGCCGCCTTGTCGCTCTCGGCGGCGCGGCGCGTCAGTCGACGCGCAGTTTCTATGCGCGTTGGGCGTAGGTGCCGCTGCATTGTTTACGCATTACCTTTGTCGCGCCGGCGGCAAACGCTGTCCGTGTCGCCGCCGCGCCGCTGTTCTCCTTTCTCAATTCGAGTGACTTGGCATTTTGCATTTTTAGCCGAACGCCAAGGCGTCGCGCCGACGGCCATGTCGCGCTGCGCGGCGCCGTATACGAACGGACGGGCGGCGGTGTTCTCGCCGCCGCCGCCGCCCCAGTCGCATGATCAGCAGATGATTGCAGGCGCCCCCGTGAACTTCAGGTGTGCCATGGCCACGGCTAGATGTGGCATTTATCAAATTGTAATGTTGACTCGGTTCCAACGGGATTCCGAATCCCGATAATAGCGTTCCCGATCTCGCGATCACGAAAATTCCAAATGGCGATTTCAATATAATTTTTCCCAACCACGATCCCAAGAAAAATATGTGACTTTTTGAAAATCGAAATTTTTTGGAAAAAAAACTCATTGAGGAATGAGAAAGGAAACCTCCAGTGCCACTGGTACTTTTCACTTGCATCCAAGTGTGTTTAAAATTTAAATTAGTTTAGAAATCCTGATTACCAGATACCTGAATGATTTATTTCCAAAATACGTGTGCCGAGAAGCCGACCCGTGGAAGCCTAAACGCTGCCGCTGTAATCGTGCAGGAGCGCTGGCGGCGCGGCGGACTGGGGCGGCGCAGTGTCGCCCGAGCGGCGCTTCGCCATGCTCCAGCTGGACGATGCGACGTCGCTGCCAAGACGAACCCCGTCATTTGTCAAAGCCATTAGCAATGGATCCCTTGCCAACAGTGCGTTCACTGTTTTTTTTTGTTAAATTCATGTCGTGGGCCATTGCTAACTACTGCCACTTGTCTGGTATGCCGTATTACCTCGAAATACCCCCATGGGGGTTTATTATTTCGTCAGCAAAATTTGAGCGGGGTTAATTCGAGGGGGGGTTATTTTTTCGTCATAAACTTTCATAAGGATCGTAGTAAACAGTAGGCAATAAACGTTTCCAATAAACGTAGTAAACAGGTAATTAACGTTTCCAAACAGGATATATTTGGACATAAAAACGTAGATAGCGACACAAACTAGTCTATGTGTAGCTGCAATGCAAATTGACAGTAATAAATATTAGGTTGTAAACTAAATAACCTTAATTTTTTGCGATTTCACATTCATGCGCCCCATTATGTTGTACATTGGCGGATATTAATGCTGTTCGAGTAAGTTGTGGTTTGGGGTTGGGGCTATGACGAAATCTTTTTGTTTCCCCGAATAATCCCCCAGTCACGAGATAAGGGGGTCTAAAAAAAAGGTGGTCATTTTGAATGGCCGGTCTGTACGTTGTGTGGATGTTTTGAAGCTCCATACATCAGCCATTTCTGGGCCTATTTCGGTCGATCGATGCTTAAAATGATGACAATAACCTGAAGATTCCATTGTGATCTTCAGATCATCTGTACATTTAATTAGATTTAACATACAAGAAAATATTGTGAATTCTTGTATGAAATTATCATTTTGAGAATGCATAGAGATAACCTGAGCATCACAATGGGATCTCCAGATTATTGTGATCATTTTAAGTGTTCATCGGTGAAAATCGGCTGAGAAACGCTCGAGAGTTGGAGTTCTGACGTTGCACACATCACTCTTCATGCGGTTATTTATGTGGATGGGAGGCGAAAGTTTGAAGTGCTATAACTTTTGATTGGAACGAGATATTGAACTCATTCTTTCGGTATACGACTTCTCGTGGTCTAAAGTATACGATAGCATGTTCAGATAAATTTATTTTATGCGTCTAAAAACCGGGTTAAATCGGCATAAGGAATTTCGACATCACTTCCACGACCTCAAAAATAGAATCTGACGGCTGTCCCAATCATTTTAAGCGTTGAACAGTCCAAATCGGCCTAGAAATGAATGAGTTATGAAGTTTCTATCTCAATCAGCAAGATCGGCAATGCAAAATTACCATGTTTTTATAGACCCCCCTCATCTCGTGACTGAGGGATAATTCGAGGAAACAAAAAGATTTCGTCATAGCCTCAACCCCAAACCCCAACATACTCGAACAGCATTTATATCCGCCAATGTACAACAGAATGGGATGCATGACTGTGAAATCGCAAAAAATTAAGGTTATTTAGTTTACAACCTAATACATCATGTACATTGCATACCTTGATGTTAGGGTTCAAACGGGATTGACTTTTCGGGATCGGGATCGGGATTGGTTTTTTGAGATTTCGGGATCGGGATCGGGATTGGTCGGGATTGGGGTCACGGGATCGGGATCGGGATTGGCATTTTTTCGGGATCGGGATTGGGGTCTTGGGATAAAGTATTTGGCCAATGTTCTGGCATTAACAGTTGTTCATAAAGGTTTCAAAACACTGTTGGATGCCAGAAAAGTGGCATAAAATGAACGCTGGGGGTTTGCGTTCACATTTTTGATCGGGATCCCGGACTTTGGAGTTTCTCGGGATCGGGATTTTAAAATTTTCGGGATCGGGATCGGGACTGCTAAATCCCGGAATTTCACGGGATCCTGGATCGGGATCAGGATCCCGTTTGAACCCTACATGATGTACATCATTCCGGATGGGGGTACGTTGGGGGTTATTATTTCCACAGCCGATTTCGAGGGGTTTTTTTCCCAGCCCATTTTGAGGGGGGATTAATTCGATTGGGGTTAAGTCAAGGGGGAATACTTCGAGGTAATACGGTAAATACGTATGTATATGTTGCATGGGTAATTTGGATTTTGACCGTCCGAGGGTTTGATAGATAGCTGAGTGGCCTCCGAGATAGATAGCTAGCTGGAAAAAAATGGGGGGGGGTTGTGGGTGTACGATATTTTTCAACGTGTATGGCGCTCCACACACAGCGCAAAAATAAGTTCGAACGTTTTTTGGCAATCTATGAAAACCGTATTTCTTTTAATAATAGAGCGCCGTTCTATTTTTTTGGTCAACTTGTTAACCTGCCGTTCTATTGGAGGTTGACGGGACAAAAAGAACGGCGCTCTTCTATTATAAATAGAAGAAATGCGGTATACATACTTTGCCAAAACAACGTTTGAACTTATTTTAAAAATCGCTGTGTGTGGAGCGGCTATAAGGAAGAAAAGGGAGTAAAATAAAAGTAAAAGTATGTGAAAATGGCTAAAAATGGGTATATAAGCACATATAGTACTAAAAATAGGCAGTTAGACGCAGGAAGTAGTGATTTTGGAGGTGAAAATCTATAAGATGGTATGAAAAGTGGCGATTTTGAGCGAAAATTGTGGTATAGTTTCTCAAAAATCACTCCAGATAGGTAGATAGCTGGCCGATTTGGGGGGGGGGGGGTTAGGGGATAGTAGCCCAAAATTTTGCCTCCGAGACAGATAGATAGCTGAGCGGCCTCTGGGATAGATAAATAGCTGGGCGGTGCCCCCCCCCCTAGGAGACCCCTGATATGTTGACTTGATCATATTTCGGAGCTTAAAAGAGACGGTTTTTTAAACAAACACGTTTGTTAAAAACAGCGTGTTTCATTGCTAGTCCGCAGGAAGGGCATGGAAACGGCGCAGGTCCGCACAAGGCGAGCGCGAGCACGTCGGAGAGCAGTGTGCGCGACGCGTGCTGCAGCTCGACGCCGCTGACGGCGCACACGAACTTCTCGGCGCTGCGCACCACCGGCGCCAAGGTGTTCCGCTTCGGCACGGCGGCGAGTCTGTGCGGCAGCGGCGAGTTCGGCTCCAGCTGCGCGCCAGCTAATTGCGTCGGCTCCAATTCGCACTCCGAGTCCTCCACCCCGAGTAGAGTTACTGTGATTCGGAGACAAAGTTCCGGCGGTTCTAGGTGTGTTTGGAAATTACGGTTCAAACAAACGGGGTCCCGATCGCGAAACCCGATAATTTTCGGGGCTTTGCGTTAACTAATACAAATACAAAAAACACTACCGATTCCGATCCCGAAAAGTCGATCCCGTAGGAACCCTTATGGAAACTGGGAAGTAATTCTTTTTCTCCTAAGAACATGGCTGCTGGCGCACCACATAGAAATTTTCAGTTTAAGGTTTTTTAAACGTCGGAACTGAAACAAAATGCGAACAATTTTTCCATGAGTTCTGGTTTTTATAAATATTTTCAGTTCCGACTTTCTCTTATTTCCATTTCATATCATATTATGCTCTTATGCATTTCACCTACATTTTTCGATCTTTTGTTATACTCGGCGGACCGCAAAGTATGCGCCCGAAATTTTTTATGTCTTGGTCAAAAATGCGCGAACAGGATACTTATGTATTCACTTTCATAAAAAAAACATTTCAGAAAGAAAAATGTGGAGTCATGTACAAGTGTCGAATGTTTTTTCTTTTTTTGTTGGAACAATTTTTAATTTATTAACGATGACGTCATGATGGAGTGTTTCCTTCAGAAAAATGCATAGCATGCGGTCCGTGGAGTATACAAATCTACAAAAACTGAGAGGGGAAATTTTGTTCACGCAATGCATTATTCAATGATATTATACTTTTTGAATCAACTAAAAATTGATAAATTGCTTTTTCGCAGTTCTGTGTTCCGATTTCTCAAAAAAACCCTGAAATAGTTTTGATTTTTAAACGATTTTTTTCAAGGGTTTTTAGTCCGTTTATCGTTAGTATGATTTTCATAAGTGCTGTGTGTGGTGCGTCATTGCCCTCATTGATCATGGCAGTTGTGTTGTAGTTTTTTTCACTTCGAAAAGCACTTTCTACTCGGCGGCGTGCATTGTCTTAGCGTTGATTGGCGCGACGTAGCCACTGGCTTCTCTCAGACATGAACGGACGCCGGTGCGGTGGGTTGCGGACGCGGCCACGAGCCCCCGGTCGCCGGCGGCGGCGCACGACCCCTGCGGTGGCGCTGCCGCGTCGTCGCTGCGGCGGGCCAGCTCGAAGCGCGCGCGCGCCGCCTCTGTGCCGCCGACACTGCTCCAAGGTGCCGCCTGGTTTACATTTTGCTCACTCTCAGCTATACTCTGTGCAGCGCCACGTACGGATTACAAATGTCCGGATCCAAAATTGTTGCATCATGTCCGGATGTCCGGATTGTTGCTTTCATTGTTGTGACTGTTCACTGTATGTATGTTTTCCAAAAAATACCAGTATTTTAATAACACTGCATTGTACTCGTACATAAAATAGGTATAGTGTGCATGTAGACCCTATGTACTTAACGCCGGTGCCCATGTATGGTTGAAAAAGATGGGTCTACATGGTCACCGGGTAGAAATACATGGGCACTGGCACAGACCTAAAAGTAACCATAATAGGTTGAAAATGACTAAAAATACGTATATAACCATGTATATAGCCGAAAATCACTATTTTGAAGGTGAAAAACAATTTTGAGCAAAAACTGGGGCAAAATTTCTCAAAAATCACTCCAGATATACTCGGCGGACATGATACTCTGCCCTCGCACTGATTTATGTCTCATGTTGGAAGCGTGCCAACGATGATAAAGCATGCGATTTTTGTATCAAAGATGAACAAAAATCATTGTTGTGAATAAGTTAACGCATAGCATTATAACAGAGATGAGTTTTTATACTTTTTATGAAACTCCCATGCGTAAAAAAAACCCGTTGGCACGCTTCCAGCGGGAACCACGCGTGCAGGGTGTAAAGTGACTGGAGTATAGCTAACATAGCTAAAAGATAGCTGAGCGATTTGGGGGGAGGGTCTGAGGGGATAGTGGCCAAAAAATTTACCCCGGGATAGATAGATAGATAGCTGGCTGATTGGGGGGCAGCCCTCCCCCCAGCCCTCACCCCTTGGAAACTGCTGTATAACGATTTAGGGTGATAATTGGCACAGCGTTTCTCAAAAATCGCTTCCAGATAGATATATAGATAGCTAGCGATTTTTGTTGGAGGGGAGGTCGAAGGAAAGTAGCCAAAAGTTTAACTAGCTGATAGCTAGCAAAATGATCGTTCGGGGATCACCCCATCCAACCCCATACTAAACCCCTGCTTATGTCTTGCTCTGCGCGATAATGTCCCCTGCCCGATAATGCGCGAGTAAATTCTAAGTACCGTAAATTCTCTATTATTGCTGCCCCCTCCAATAAAAGGGACCCCTCTAATAATGTGACCCCTTTGGGCATGTTGTGTGAGTAAAATGCGACCCCCATCCAATAGTGTGACCCCCAGAGTAAAACACAAAACAAAAAACAACGTTACCCAGCTATCTAGCTATCTGGAGCTTTTTGGGAAATTTTGCCCATTATTTTTGCTGAAAATCGCTAATTTTCATACCTTTCTATGGATTTTCACCACCAAAATCACTAGTTGATGTATCTAACTGCCTGTTTTCAGCTATTTTTAGTACTATATGTTCTTCTATAACCTATTTTGAGAATAACAGCTAAATAAAATGCAACCCTCCCTGTGAATGCATCCCTCCCATAGCGTGACTCCTAAAAATGTGCTGAAAACAATAATGTGACATTCATATTAAGAGTATTTACGCTATTTAAAAATGAAAAGACAGAGTCGCGAACGCGTACAATTGTGGAATGTTTCTCTTTAAACTTTTTTTCTGTTTTTTTTTTTTAAAACCAATTTCTATTTTATTAACGATAGCGTCATGATGGAGTGTTTACTTCGGAAAAATGTATAGCGTGCGGTCACCGGAGTATAGCCATGCCCATATTTACGTATCTACGTATCGTTATGTGAAGCCGGGCTGTGCTCAAGCGCTACCCGTGCATGGATAACTTCATTTTTATCTGATAAGTAATGAGATTAGGGAAGGGCGCCCCTGCCGGCGACGCGCTGCCACTGGATTTGCATTATTCATGCGCATATTCGATTGGAGTCGCGTAGGGTTGGCACTTGATTTTTTAAACTGATTTTTATTTTAAAAAATCTGATTTTTTTTAAATCAAAGGGTGGCAACTGATTTTAATTTAAAAAAATCAAAAGGCAAAATTTCTGGTAGACATGTACTAGGTATTTTGCAATGTTTTTGCGCGCAAGCGCGCATTTTCTCATTTGCATTACAATTGGTGGTGTTTTCATGAGTTTTGGGGCATTTTTAGTGTAAAAGCTTCCATTTATTCATGTTACTGTGTAAAAATATGCCGTGATATGCCAGTGTAGTATATAATATCCAGCGAATATGCTCCCACATACTTCTACAGTGTCTAACGTCACTCTTAATGTATTAGCCTTCTCTTACAACGTTTTTTAAGCAATATTCCATGCTGAACTTCACTTGAAGTCACGAATGTTCTACAAAAGGCTATATGTAATAAGTCAATATAAAAGTGATATTTTTGAAAGAAATCACTGCTTATAATGCTATCCCATGACTCCACAGTCATAATATGACCACAATAGACATAACACTCAACATGCACCTATTTTTTCTCTTTACCCCCATTTTGGACGATTTTTAAAAAATTGATTAAAAAAATCAAGGCGTTTAAAAAATTGATTTTTTTCCAACCCTAGTGGCGGCCAGTTGTCGCTCAAGTTGATCGAGCTGCTGCCGTGGCGCGAGTGCGACGCGCGGCCAGTTTTCGATAGCCTTAGAGATGTATTGTTGCATAAGCGCCACATGCACTGGATGTCCACTGGTTTATCTGTCAACTCGATTTTAGTTCAATCTGCGTCGCAGAACAATTTTCAAGTGCACTTGCGGCAATCTCGACAAGAAATCAATATTGCCATTGTGCATTTGATCATGTTTTCGCAACCCATAAATCCCTAGTTGATGGGTTGTGAATAGGGTTCAAATGGGACCGCGGTCCAGGGACGTAGACATGATTTTTGAGCGGGGGAAGCTGTTTGTTTATGGAGCCCCGCGAACGGGGGGGGGCTCAGCCCCCCCCCCTAAAATTTTGCATACAAAGGGAGGTAATGGCGCCATGTCGCTGGCGCCATTCGTAGGCGCCACGCCATGGCGCTGGCGCCATCCGTAGTCGTCACGCCATGGCGACATTGGCGCTGGCGCTAGCGCCAGAAAGCACTGTATATGTATGGAAATACACTACATATAGAGCGACGGGCACACGATTGAGTGAAAGTTCATGGATTTGAGTGTATGGGGACCGATCTGCTGATAATTCTGTGTGCGCGACAAATGCGCACTTGCGCGCAAAATATTTTACGCGGCACTTTGAGACTTGGTACCGAAAATTGCATTTTCCCGGTATTTTTCCGTTCTCGCCCGGGAAGGGGGGGGGAGCTGCAGCCCCCCTCCCGCCCCCCCCGGGATACGTCCTTGCCGCGGTCCCAGTACATGGTTTGGCGAAAACTCGGGACTGGGGCGGTCCCGGTCCCGACACCCCAGTCCCGGCCCCGGTCCCAGTCCCAACATTTGAAAAAGCCAGTCCCGGTCCCGACCACCCTGTCCCGGTCCCTGTCCCGGAAGTTTTTAGTGGTCGCGGCAAGAGATGAAAAATATCGTTAGAGAATGCTAATACATTGATAGTGGTGTGTTACTGTGTTACACAGTGGAAATACTGCGTTGAAACACAATGGCTGGATATTTTTTACCACACTAACATATCACTACTTATTTTTACATGGTCCCGGTAAATACATGGTTCAGCAAAAAGTCAGTACATTTAGAAGCACACCCTTCAAATGCACATGGCAATATAAATTTATCTTCAACTTTACGGCACATGCACTTGAAAATTGTCTTGGTACCTCACTTGAACTAAAATCGAGTTGACACTGAAACAGTTGACATCCAGTGTGTGTGTCGCCATTTGGGCATGAAAAGTTGGGTGTATAATTTTGTATGCATGCTTAAGTGGGTTTAAGTAGGTTTCTTTTATCGTGTTTTTGAACAGTATAGTGTTATTTATATTAATGTACATGTTGAAGCAAATTTTTTTTACCGTTTTATTTAAAATAAATGTTTTTTTAAAACATGTGTATCGAAACCGTTTTAAAAAAAACATCAGTCAAAATTTTTTGTATTTATGCACTGGGTATGTTGCACTTTTTTGCGTGCAAGTGCGCAATTTCGCATACCCATTACCATTGGAGTCCGCGTTACCTTTCAAGCTGGCCAGTTTTCATGCCAGGTAAACGCGCCAGTTTTCATGCCATGTAAACGCGCCAGTTTTCGTGACATAAGGGCGACAGTTTATATACTGAAGCAATGTTCTCTCATGCCAGGTAAATGCGACACTTTAAGTACCGAAGTAAAGTTCTCTCACGCCAGGTAATTGGTGTTGCGTTATGGTGATGATAGTGATGCGGTGCGGTGAACTTTGTTTTGTATAATCGAACTTTTAACAACTCTGCAAATATAAAGGGTGATTTACAGCATAACGTTAAATACGTGCTGAAGCGACAAATTCAGTGTCGACAAATTACAAATACTCAAGAACGCTTAGAGATATCCATCCTTAAATTGACTGTTGAAAGCACTAACTGACACTAACTGATATATACATTGTGTTCAAAAATTATCCAAAAAGTTCCACTGGTTCTTAAGATACAAATCTAAATTAAATTTATATTTTGAGAACAACTGGAGCTTTTTGGATAATTTTTGGATACAATGTAAATATAGGTCAGTGCTTTTAACATGTCAATTTGGGTATGGAGATCTCTAAGTCCTCTCGAGTATTTCTAATTTGTCCACACTGAATTTGTCGCTTCAGCTCCTATTTGTTATTATGCTGTAAATCACCCTTAACGAAAAGCGCCACACCTGCTAGCTAATCCTTGGTGCTCTGCAAAAAATTGACGCGATGTGAACTGTCACACCAGTGCAGCATGAGAAGTGTCGCACTAGTGCAGCATCAGAAGTGTCGCACTTCAGCAGCAGGAAGCAAAAAATGCTGGTATATAAACTGTCGCGCTATAGCATGAAAAGTGTCGCGTTTTGGCATGAAAAGTGGCGTTTTTTACAGTATATAAAATGGCCAGTACGAGAAGTGTCTTGGCCTCTTACCAGTGGTGGTTGTTTTCATCAGTTTTGAGGCATTTTTAGTGTGAAAGCTTCCATTTGTTCATGTTATTGTATGTATCATAATAAACCGTGGTATGTTACTGTGGTATAAAGTATCCAGTCAATGTGCTCCCATATACTTGTACAGTGTTAAAAATCACTGCCAATCAGGGACGTATCCAGGATTTTTGAGCGGGGGGGGCTGCTTGTTTACGGGGGCCGGCGAACGGGGGGGGGGCTCAGCCCCCCCCACTAAATTTTTTTCCCTATATAGGGAAGGAAAGGCGTTTTGGCGCTAGCGCCATACAAAGCCGCCACGCCATGGCGCTATTGGCGTTGGCGCCAGCACCAGGAGCTGCTTTATATGTATGTAAACATGCATACATATGCAGTGAAATTTGCAAAAATGTGTTTATTTCCGAGGATTGTGGTTCGCAGGGGCCGATCCGTTGAAAATACAATGCATGGGGAAGAAATTGCGCGCTTGCGCCCGAAATTTTTAAGAAACATCGGAAAATATATAGGAAAATATGCATTTTCCGGGACTTTTTGGGTCTCACCCCGGGAAGGGGGGGGGGCTGCAGCCCCCCCCCCGCCCCCCCCCCCCCTGGATACGTCCTTGCTGCCAATGTACTAGCCTTCAATTGTAACCTAATTTGAACACGATCCCATGCCCAACTTCACTTGAAGTCATGAACATTTGACAAATGGCGATAGTGAGATACAAGACAAAAGGCGAATCTGGTACAATACCGTAAATTCTGGGGGGGGCGTCGCCTGGTTCGAACAAAAAATTTGCCAGAAATGGCACCTCCGTAAAGAAATTGTTTCAGCAGTGCAAAGATTTTGCGCGCAAAGATAAATACGTTTCCGCATGTATCACCCTTTCTCTTCAATATACAGGGGAGTTATTCGAGGGAGGAGTTATTTTTTCGTTAGAGTTTTTGAGGGGGGAGTTATTCGTGGGGGGTCTTATTCGAGGATATACGGTGTGTAGTAGGCATTGGATCCAACGCCATAACTCTATTCCGCTATCATAGGGGCCAACTTTAAGGGCGACCCGGCTCCGTATACAGACCGCCCCCCACCCTTCCCCGCTCAAGAATCATGGCTACGCCACTACCCCCCGCCGCCCCCCTCACCACGTCCTTGCGCGAGAGACAATACTTACAACGCTTGTGCTAATTTGTCAGTTGGGTACAACAAAGACCCAACGGGGTTCGATGTGTTCGCTCGGCAGCTAAATAAGAGATAGCGCGCTGGTGAGTGATGTGCCAGATTTGCGTTATCAGTGCATCGGCTATCGCTGGCGCCCGTTTCCATGGAGCGCCTCTGGCCGCCTACAGCTGTGCATGGTTGCGATTTCGCGCTGCGTTGAATTTAATTGACCCGATAGTCGGGCAGCTCAATTTTGGAGGCTTAGTTGGCCCGATATTCATTTTGAAGGAGGATTAATGCGGGATGGCCTGAAGATTTACTTCACCGTTTCTTTTTGTAAACAACGCAAACACCGAAAAAGTTCCTTTAAAAACGCAGTTGAAGCTTTCAGTACTTACTCACTAGCTAGGTATTTTGCTATATTCTGCATAAATACAAGAGCGAAATTTCATACGCAAATTCGCATCAGGCTTGTTTTCATTGGTTTTGTTCCTGTTGTATTGTTAGTGGCACACCTTATTTGTGCTTGCAATCCCACATTTCGGCTGCACACTAAATTCCATCTGTATTCTGTACATGTGGTTTAGAACCAAAAAAGCACTCAAAATGTGTCCCCGTTGATGTATATGTATGTAAAATGAATACATGTACAGCAGTATTTGGTGCCAATGATGCCATGGCATTGTGCCTACGAATTCGCCATTCCTTTACCTCAGGGGTCAGGTTTTATGTCAGGTCAAGGCGCCGCCCACTTATTCACCGGGCTTTACAATCCACCCTCACACAAAAATCCTGGCGAATCCCTGGTTAGGTTTATTGTGGTCATATGATGACCGGAGTCATGGGATAGCATTGATGTAGTGATTTCTGTCAAAAATATCAATTTTTATTTCAATTCATTACATATATTTATCACCTTTTGTCAAATGTTCATAACTTAAAGTGAAGTTTGGCATGGAATAGTGCTTAAATAAGCTTATAAATTATGAACATTGACAGTGATGTTTCACATTATAGAGTAAGTGTTTGAGCGCATTTGCTGGATGTTATATTTATACTACAGTAAACTATCACGGCTTATTATCACACAAAAGCATGAACAAATGGAAGCTTTTACGCTAAAAATGTCTCAAAACCAATGTAAATAATCACCAATGTTAATGTGTATGTGAAATGGCGGTGCACTTGTACGCACGAATGCCTGGTACGCACAAACGCCCGGTACGCACAAAATTGTGCCCGCCACGCACATCTGCCCGGTACGAAATGACATTATATTAAGTTTTGACCGTGTTTTTCACTTCACACTTGTGAGTAAAGTGAAAAAAAGTTGTGCAATGACATTAGTTAACTTTTTGTCACTTCACACATATTTGAACATCACTTGAAAAAGTGTCAAGTGAAAAAAAACGATGGATAATGGCTATTTTTGACCGTTTTTTTCACTTGACACTTTTTCAAGTGATTTTCAGATATAAGTTAAGTGAAAAAAGCTGTGCAATAACATTAGTGACCATCTGTCCGGTACGCAAAGATCATCAGTCATGTAAGTACCGGGCAGATGTGCGTGGCGGGCACAATTTTGTGCGTGCCGGGCGTTTGTGCGTACCGGGCATTTGTGCGTAGGAGGCCTGGCCCTGTGAAATTGCATAGTTGGGACTTTTCAGCATAGAAAAACAGTCTGCTGGGGGTTCACTACACTTTGCTTCCCAGTTTCTTATCCTTTGCCTAATTTTGATGCCGTTTCAGTATGTTGGGGCTTGAGGCTGTGGCCACTACTAAAACAAATTGTTTGCTCGAATAACCCCCCAGGTTGCAAAAATTTTGCCTGCAAGCGCGCATTCCCGGCCGCTCATTACCACTAATTCGTATTTATGCATGTTCTGGGCGAAAATACCCACAAAATGCGTTCACGTCGCTGTATATGTATACAAATACAATAAATACATGTACAGCGGCATTAGACGCCAATGGCGCCATTTGGTGGCGCCTACGAATGGCGCTGGCGCCAATGCGCCACTCCTTTACCACAGGGATCAAATTTTAGGCGCCCCATTCGCCGGCAATTTAGATCAACGCTTTAGATTTTGAATAACTTGACACTGGGTCGCCGGTCGAAACTCAAATTTTAAGTGAACATTAACAACTAAATAGGAAAAGTTTCCACAAAATACGGCTGCGATAGGTTCACTTTGTCACAAGTTATTCACGCAAACGTTTAATTGGCAGACGCGCAAGGTTGTCTAAAGCGAAGATTATTGGTGTTTGCTTGAATAACTCTTGAACCAGTAAAGCGATCGCAGCCATATTTTGCGGAAAGCTTTCCCATTTAGTTGTTAATGTTAGTGTCAAGTTATTCAAAATCTAAAGCGTTGGTCTAAATTGCCGCACCCTGTCTATGTTATACGCATGTACATATTTTCACTGTTAATCACTCACTGTGTGTATTTTGCCTTCGAACTGAAGGTCTATCTTTGAAAACAATTCTGTAATCCGTGGATACATCAGCACGTATTTATTTACCAGTTGATTCCATTTGCCATTGGCCACCCAAGTAAAGAGCCGCATGAAATTGTTCAATTCCGGCCGCTCTTGTGCAACGTTATTAATAGCTACCGTATTTCCTCGAGATACCCCCCTCGAAATACCCCCTGACCCTGGCTGACTGAAAAACACCACTTCGAAATGAATACACCCCCTCGTATTTTCAAACGAATACACCCCTCTTACAAACAACAAATAACTACTGGGAGTTCAAAAACATTCCGGCGAAAAAATAAACTCCCCTCAAATTACCCCCTCAAAATTTGCACTGGCAAAATACACCCCTGGGGAAATCACTCTAGGAAATACGGTACGTTTGAAACTTTGATACGTTTGAACGGAAAGGCAACTTGGCACTCGCATTTCTTGAATAGTCTCGCGCTGAATGTACCGTTCGCGTGGGCGGCCGGTGATAAGTGTGAGCTGCCCGATTCACTACCGCTGACATTTGACCATTTGATCATGGGAGTGCTGTCTGTAGCGTTGGCTTGTTGATTGTTTTTCAACGGGTTTTTCAAAACGTTGAAACAGTCCTGTTCCTGGAGCCAGCAACATTTTTCTTCAGACAACATTGCCAGTAACACCGAAAATAACACTCTCAAACCCCACGACCCGGGTTTGACTGCTCTAAAAGCAAGTGAGCAAACAGCACACACAATTAACCAAAGAAATCACATAAAAAGCATGTTATTGCAAAGTGGCAAATGTTTCCTAGCTAGGGTTGGCCGAGGTTTTTTTAAACGTTTTTTTTTTTAAAAACATGACGTCCGAAATGTTTTTTTTTATATAAAAAACATCAACCGAAATTTTTAGTACTAAGCATTAGGTATTTTGCAAAATTTTTGCGCGCAAGCGCGCAATTTCACACACAAATTGACATTGGTGGTTGTTTTCATTGGTTTTGTGGCATTTTTAGTATCAAAGTATCCATTTCTATGTGCTACCATGGGTTAATAAGCCATCATATGCTGCTGTACTTTATAATATTGAGGTAATATGCTTCCATGTACCTCCACAGTGTGTAACTTCACTCCCAAAGTAACAAGCTCCTTTTATAATGTCGAACAATATGTTGATGAAAAATGGATATTTTTGACACAAATCACCACTTATGATGCTATCCCATGGCTCCACAGCCAATATATGGTCATATATAACATCACAGAGTATTGCCACTGTCTGATATACCTATATATGTTGACACAAGGTCATATCTGGGAGCTTTAAAAAACAACGTTTTTTATTTAAAAGCTAAAATTTCACACACAAATTGACATTGGTGGTTGTTTTCATTGGTGTTGTGGCATTTTTAGTATCAAAGCATCCATTTCTATGTGCTACCATTGGTAAATAAGCCGTCATATGTTGCTGTAGTATATAATATTCAGATAATGTACCGTGTGTCCACAGTGTGTAACATCACTCCCAAAGTAACAACCTCCTTTTATAACCTGGTTTGATCACTATTCCGTGCCAAACTTCACTTGAAGTCATGAACATTCGACTATAAGGCAATATACGAACATGCCGACAAAAAATGGACATTTTTGACACAAATCACCACTTACAATGCTATCCCCTGGCTCCACAGCCATTATATGGCATGTAAATATAGCATCACAGAGTGTTGTCACTTGTCTGATATACCTATATATATTGACCCAGGGCTATATCTGGGAGCTTGTAAAAAAAAAGTTTTAAAAAAACGTTTTTTCCAACCCTAGACTAGATAAAATCAAAAACCAAAATTTTTGGTCCTGATCAACTAGGAAACAACTTTTCGCATGCAAGCATGCGATTTCACCTACTAATTAACATTGTGTGTTGTTTTCACTGGCTTTGTTGCATTTTCTGTGTTAATTTTTCACTGCTAGATAGAAAATCTAGCCAATGAGCATCCACACTAGTGATGGAAAAAGCGCCAGGACTTTGGCGCCAAGCGTCATGGCGCATTTCCGAACCCCAGCGCCAAGCACCAATGGCGCCACAGCAAAATGGCGCCAAGCGACAGAAGCGCGATGGCGCTTTTTGCTTTGGCGCTAGCGTCAAGCGCCAGCGTCAGGCATTTTGTTCCTGGCGCCACGCAAAAATAGCGCCAAGCGTCAAAAGCGACACGGTGATTTTTCCTTTGGTGCTAGCGCCAGGCGCCAGCGCTAATCCACACCCTTCTGAAATATATGAAGTATCACTCAATCTATTGACCCTATCTTCTAAACTTGTTATAACACTAATTCACATCAAATTTCTACTTTACTTTTTTGAAATCATGAGCATTCAACAGAAGATTTATGTAGAGAGAAGAAATATAAGAAATGTTTTTTTGGCAGAAGTGAGCACTCATGAATCTATCCTATTCCGCTAGCTTTCCTTAGCTATTCCTTAGCTCCTAGCCATTACATGTCTACAATAAGCATTAGGCGGCGTTTACACGGATTTGCTGTGACGACAAAAAACGAAATTTTTATAACTGTTCTTGTGCAATCAACGTGAAATATATTACACGTGTGATACCTCAATTGATTGTGATTGTGCCAGCTTCACTGCCTGGGGCATACATCAAATTCCATGATTTCCCTAATCACGCACACTAGATCACACTTTTTTCATGTTGTCGTAGCTTTGTCGGAGGGTTTGTTCTACGCGGTCTCGCTAGCGAGGCTTAAATACATTTAAGTACATCTTTTATTGTTGTTTACCCAAATTTTTGGTCTATATAAAATTATTTTCATTCAACATTCAGTTAACAATAGTGTAAATATATTTGGCTTGTAAAACATATTTTGTATCCCTGCTAAGGATGGCATTCGATTGTTTAATGATATCATTAATGACGTGAAATCAAGTAGCTTAAAATGGTGTTAAAAATGTGTCATTTGTTATTGTAATGCTTTTCAAACAAATTTCCAATACTCATCTCAACCACCCAACTTTCAACTGCAACCCATTTCGCGAATGGAATGGTGAAATAGAAAGCGTCGACGCATTTCGTGGCTACACGCGCATGCGTCCTCTGAGCTCTGAGGTACAGAAGAGATTCATGGTGTGGGCTTCGAAATTCCCAGAGGTGCTTTCAGTTTGCCGCGCCTCGTTGCACAGTTGTTAAGATACTGGTATTTTTGGAAAATGTAAATGCAAACATAAATACGTTTTCAAATTTTGAGTACCGTATTACCTCGAAATACCCCCATGGGGTTTATTATTTCGCCAGCCAAAATTAGAGGGGAGATAATTCTAGGGGGGTCTATTATTTCGCCAGAATTTTTTGAAAATTCTCCATACTCAGACTTATAAAAATCAAACAATTACATATATGTACATGTGTTTATAGTCATAATATGACGGTATATACACATAAACCCTTCCCTAACGTCACTCCATCATCGGTTTTAACGTGTGTTCTGCATGGTACAGATCACAAACTGTGGTATTTGCCATGTACGTTCTCTTTACATTCAATTTTAGAGGGGGGTATGCGAGGAGGGGGTTTATTATTTTCTCAGACAAATTTTAGGTGGGGTATTTCGAGGGGGGGGGGGGGTTGATTCGAGGTAATACGGTATTTATACTAAGCGTAAAGTGCTTTTGAAACACAAAAAGGAAAGGCGTAAATGGTCAGGTATTTGCTGTTATAGATTTTGTGCCATTATCGATTTTTCAAATCGTATAACTCCTTTGTTTTCCATTTTATATTTCCATTTAGACATGCTATCCCGTGGCTCCACAGCCTATGGCTTTATTTCACATCACAAACTACTGGCAATTGTCTGATATACCTGTATATGTTGACCCATAACCATATTTGGGAACTTTAAAAAAACAGTTTTTTAAACATGTTTTTTTTACAAAAAAATGTTGTTGTTTTTAAACGGTCGTTAAAAACATTTTTAGGCCATCCCTACCTTCATACAATGTTTTTACGTTTTTCAGTACCCAGGTAGTTTTAACAGGAAAGCGTAACAAGTCATGTGGTATTTTATGAAAATGTAGACGTAATTGTGAGTAGCAATGCCTGGAATACCAATCCCGTGTAAACGTAAATGCGTTTTCGCAACTCTGCTTGAGCGTGCCGCGCGGCCGCAACGCGCAGCGTTTGAAAGGTTTTCCGATGGTCCGATGCTCGTGATTTTTCTTTTCAAGATTCACCCTTTGTTATATAGCCCCTTGTAGCCCGTACCTGGTATGGCCATCTCGACTTTTAAACTTAAGAGAGAAAGAGTTGTGTTGCTCTGGTGGCAGTTCCGCAACTGGAAAAGTAAAACAGCAATCTGAAATTAGACGTAAAACATGAAAACAAACGTTAATTTTAAAAGTTATTTAACTTTTCACGTATAAATACTCTTTTCTTTAAACTTTTTACTTAAAATATTTTTTTACTTCACATTGTTTTCTTCTCCATTTGCGGAACGGACCCTGCCTGCTCTCCCTGCGATTTCTGTGCTGCTAGTGACCTTTTCCCTGTAATATATTTATTTTTGCTTCGTTCAGGGTGGATTTCACCGGTCCAAACCAGACGTTTTCCCACCGAATAATACATTAGTTTGAGTGAATCTGTGCTTATTTTGGAACACATGTGTACTTCTCTGATGCCTCAGAGTGCAGTCATTCTTCAGCAAATTTGTGCATCTGCTGCTAGAGATGGAAATATACTTTCGGAAATAGATAGGTGCAGACTTTCGCTCTGTAACATTGGTACACAAATAGAAAGTCAGCTAAATCATTTCATAAATACAATAGCACCGCTTATAGACACGAACAATTGCACACACGCTGGGTGTTAACTGGCTTCGATGTCAATTCAGGTTTTAATTTTGGAGTATTGACACGGCATCGAGAAGGAATAAATATTGGTATGTGCATTTGAACGACTGAGGCCTTCTGTGCATGTTTACCCGTTGTGCATGTAGACCCTAATTTTCACTCAAAATCGCTAATTTTCATACCCATTTTGTAGATTTTCACCTTCAAAATCACTAGTTCAAGTGTTTAATTGTCTATTTTTAGCTATTTTTGTAGTATGTGTGCTTATATACCCATTTTTAGTAATTTTTCACTTACTTTTGGCGATTGTTCTGCATTTTTTCTACATCTTGAAAAAGCCTATATATTGAACCCCAGCGAACCCCCAAACGACCCAAAAGTTTTTCCCCAGCTATCTATCCCTCCAGAGGAGCGATTAGCCGTCTATCTGACCCCCTGGAAGGTCAAAATCTAGAATACCATTGACATGCACAGCGGGTAAACATGCACAGAGGCACAGGCCCCATTTGAACATCTTTCCATGACCCATCAACTAAAATCTGAACGGAAACCAGTTGGCCGAGTTGACACCTTATGACATTGTCAACTGGTGAGTGTGTGTGTGTGTGGCCCATCGTGTTGCCAATAGGGGAGCTGCTCCCCAATTTAGCCAGCTATCTATTTCTAGCTAGGCAAACGTTTATTGTTTCTATCCCCTGAGCCCCCTAACTATGTGGAGAAAGTTTTGAGCAGTTCAATATCAATTTTATTTAAGAATTCTATTTTTTTATATTTTTTAAATAGATTTTTAGCCAACCCTACCTGTGCCAGACTGTTTTTCTGTGGCAATTTATTTGAGCCATTTCCATCACTAACAGTGGCGCTGCGATTCCTGCTGTGTTTGGAGCTTTCAGGAAATGAATGTAAATAATTGCGAGAAAAATACATACCTGTAACAGGCTACAAAGGATTGCCAAGTGTACATACGATTGGAAGAAAAGTACCTAGTATTGAATATAGGTAGACACTAAAATATCAGGGGACCCCAAATAGCAAAGTGTACATACCGTTACCCCCAAATCGCCCATCTATCGATCTATCTGGAATGGTTTTGAAAAAAATGAACAAAGGTTATCCTGCAAGCAGAATTTCGATGACATTTTGAATTGACCCAAGTTGAAACTCATTCTCATTCATTTTGTTCTGTTCTGAAAAATTGTTGATCAGTTCTGTATACAGCAGCCCACACTTAGCTGAGTTGAGAGGTGTTTGGGTATTTACAGCCCCAAAAGTTTTTAATTTATCAACCCATAACTGCAGATTTATTTTAAACCACTTGGTGCATGACTTGGCCTGGTGCCGGTTCCGCAAGTGGACAAGTTAAGAGTTAAAAGTTAAGAGTTGAGTAAAATGACAAATGGCGAGTTAAGAGTAAAGTTAAAGTTTAAGAGAAAAGTTAAAATTTAAGAGTTGAGTTAAAAGTTGAGTTAAATGTTAAGAGTTGAGTTAAAGGTTAAAAGTTGAGTTAAGAGTTAAGAGTTGAGTTAAGAGACAAGTGGAAAATGATGGTAAAAAAATAAAAATGTGAAATTGGTATTGATACGGCTGTTCGCTGGCATGCTGCCAATGTTGTATGCACGACATTTGAAAATAACGTATCCAAAAAAATTATCGCAAAAAAAAAAATCGCGGAACGTTGTTTCAGAATGGCCGTGCGGGGACAAAATATGATTGAAGATCAGCGTATCGCGCTTCTGCAACGAATGACCCATTTGTCTTTTAAATCAACTTTTAACTCACCTTTTAACCTTTAACTCAACTCTTAACTTTTAACTCAACTTTTGACTAAACTTTTAACCTTTAACTCAACTCTTAACTTTTAACTCAACTTTTGACTAAACTTTTAACCTTTAACTCAACTCTTAACTTTTAACTCAACTTTTGACTAAATTTTTAACCTTTAACTCAACTCTTAACTTTTAACTCAACTTTTGACTGAACTTTTAACCTTTAACTCAACTCTTAACTTTTAACTCTTAACTTGTCTACTTGCGGAACTGGCCCCTGGACAGACAAAATTGCAATAAAAATCACATATATTTTTGACAGCCCCACATTTTCCACATCTGGTGGACCCCACATTTTCTCCCTTAAAGTGCCACCCCCAATTTTTTCTGTGCCCGGTAGGGTTTGAACGACATGACTTTTCGATATCAATTTTCAATGTTTGATTTTTTTTTTCTGAAACACAATATTCGATATCGATACGATATGGAACCTAGATATCGATATTCGAAATTGAAAAATGGTCAATATTCGAGATTTCGATATTTTCGATATTCAATATTGCAATTTGCTTTTGGTATAGCAAGGCAAATTTCAAGCGGCATATTGTATTTTCATGTTGTTGCACACATGGTTAATCATCTCTTTACTGAAATGTGAATGGTACAAGTGATTTAAAAAAGGTTTACATCAGTCAAAAGTAGAAAATGGCAGATAAACATGATGAATCAAAGTGTATCAGGCAAACAACAATTGGTAGATATGATAGTCCATACTTGTAACCGAATTGCTTAATGCATGTTGCAAGAAATAGCATATCAGCATTTTCAGGCTTCAAATTTAGCACTCCAACAAAAATGACATTATAAATATTGTACTTTTACTCATCAAATAAAATACTATAAGTAAATCAGATCAATCACTAATATCTCGAAATGAAAAAAATAACTTTAATTAGTGACACAATACAGGTTCGATATATTGAAAAAATGGTTGATATTCGATATCGATACTCGATATAAAAAAAATTTGATATCGATATTTGATATTTTTCAAAATTTTCGATATCGATATTCGATATTAAAAAATGGTCGATATCCGATATTCGATACGATACGATATATCGTTTGAACCCTACCCACCGGTCCACATTGTCCCTATAATTTCCCGCCTTCCACTCCAAAAAGACCACTTGATTAAGAATCTCCAAACAGCGGCGCGGCATCGAAGTCTGGATATTCAGATGGGAGGGATGTACTTTTTGTAGATGTATGGCGCGCCTGGAGCGGCAAGATCTACGTCATAGCTGCGCCCGGCTCCGGGGCTCCCATACATCAGGCACATTTTCTTATTTATGCAGATGTGCACAGCTGATGCGACCACTTTGCCTGTGTAGCTTTCTCTCATTATTTGCGCATTTTTAGGTATGTGCAAATTTTGCCTGGTCGTTTTTTGGGGTTCAAAATTGATGGTTTTGCCTATGCCTTCTGAGCTATTTTTGAATGTTTTTGATGTAGTGTGTCTCTGAGATCGTGTGTACTTCACCGCACTAACTTTTGCTTTTTTATTAAATGCGATGCGCTTGATTATATTCTGGGATGCTGATTTCCGGGTTAAGTATCAGTTCAGGAATTGCGTTGTTCTAAGTTTTCTGTCCGTCTAGGAAACAGATACGTGCCAATTATTTTTCAAGCCCCGCAGCAAGTAGTTATAATTGAGGCGTCTACTTCTAAAAGTCGACAAGTCCAAAATATGACAATTTCGAGTTAGACCCGGAAACGTCATCTGGGGCTACATCCGCACATTTTTTATCATTTTCCATAAAAAAATTTGACCTCACATGACCATATGGCAAAGTGCCAAATTTGACATTTTTGGGGAAAAATGCAAAAATTTCGGGCAAGAAGTCGACAAGTCCACCTAGTTTAGTGCAAGAAGTCGACAAGTCCATTCCTCCGCTTCCTTTTTATGGGAAAAAATAGCAAGAAATGTGATATGTTCACTATGGACAGCTACTTCTAAAAGTCGACAAGTGCATAAATTGCCCATAAGGCAGCCTCGACCTCCCCGGGAACAAAAATGTTTGTTAGTGCAAGAAGTCGACAAGTCCAATTCCCTCCCAAAAACAGTTTTGCTCTGACCGAATGGAATATTATGGACACCCACTTTTTCACATAAAGGTTGAGAGCAGGGGCTGAAAATTTGACACTTGATTGTCAACATATAGAACTTAATGGAAAGCATGAGAGAGCCAAATTGGACACGCACCACGGGCCTGGAATTGGGTCCGATACTTAAAATGCGATTTACTCAAAATCACATTTTGTGGACTTGTCGACTTTTAGAAGTAGAGGCCTCAATTATCTCCTTGCCAAACTGAGAGCTTATATGCGCCCCTCATTTTCTCTGCCCGGTCAGGTGTGAAACGATGTCGGATCAGGCAAATGCACGTCAACTGGGAGTTAATATAGATAGTCAATCGTTCCTCCAGAGGGATAGATAGCTGGAAAAAATATATTTTTTTTTTGGGGGGGGGGGCGGGGGTTCAGTATATAGGCTCCGTCTATACGCTAAAAGTAGGTGAAAATACATATATAAGTATACAAGTACCCCCCCCCCACCCTCCCCCCATACTGAGCTGTGGAGAAATGGGATAGTATTAAGTATAGAAATGGGACGGCGCGCCATGGCGCTCTTCATGGGCCTGGCGTCACAGCAAGATAGCGCCAAGCGTCAAGAGCGCCATGTCACTTCTACATCACTAGGCATGATTTTTTTGAATTCATTTTTCTCCGGTAAGACTATTCCGTCGATGTAAATGTTTCCTTACCGACTTCGGTTTAACATGAAACGGGCATCTGTAACCGCTCTTTCAGGCGGCCATATCACTTTACAAGCGACGGATTTGAACTCGTGCGGAGACATTGTGACACAGATCCAAGCAGCGCATGAATCACGCGGCGATTTCTCCAAGCTCGCGATTTGCGGAGTCAATAGCGCATTTTTTCGCCGCGCCGCCGCCATTTCTCCATGTGCGGCTGCGTGCGGTGGTAAATCATAAAGGGAGGCGGCGAGGCCGCTGCCCGTCTGGTGCTTCTTGCGGCGGCAATCAACAGCGCCGCTCGTAAATTACAAGCGCGTCGGCTCTCACACGTGTCCGGGTGCGCGGCGGCACAACGGCCGCTTGTACCACTCGCGCAACTGCCCCAATCCGCGTGCAACCGTGTCCTTGTTATTTTAATACTACGCCTTTGATTGTGAATGATTAAGTAAGCACTGAACTGCTCAGCTCATTATACATATATACACTTGCAGAGCACTGCATCAGCGACCAGTGCAGCTGGAGCGAGAGCGCGTCACCAGCGGCGCACGGCTCGCGGCCGCCGGCCACGCACAGCGGCAACTGCGTCAGCGAGCAGCCCGACGACCTGCTGGTGCCGCTCCCAGACCATGAAAAATGCCCAGCGCAGTGTAGGATGTCATGCAAATTGTCTAAAGTCATGCAAAATGCCATGTAAAATGTAAGATGTCGTGTAAAGTGCCTTGGAAAATGGCAAACGTACGTTTGCTATTTTGCATGACTTTATACACTTTGCGTGACATGAGACACTTTGCAGAGCATTTTGCATGGTGCGGGAGTGTGCCCGGTGCGCATCGAGCTGCGGCCGGACTGCGCCGAGCGTCACTGGGAGCCGTGGCCGGACGAGCAGCTGGTGGTGGTGCGCACGGAGAGGCCGCAGCAGCCGGCCGCGCAGCACAGGCACCTCAGCGTGCTGCTCGAGCACGGCGACGAGCTGCTGCTGAACGGCCACGCCGCCGCCCATGAAACAGGTTTGTCGCCATTTGCGCTCGCTATTTGCGTACTGGGCACAGTCCCGCACCGAGCAAAGTGTCAAATGGCGTGCAAAATGCCACACAAATTTGTCAACTGTCGTCAAAAGTTCAACTGTAATTAGATATTCTTTGATTTTATTTGAAAAATTACGTAACGTTTCACATGGTGCGGGACTGCCACCGGGGGATAGTTGTTTCCTGGCACCAGTAATGAAGCGTTCTGGTTAGGTTGTATTTCGGGTTTTCTGCCACTCTATACAGCATCTAGCGCTGCCAGCGATTTTAAAAGGCATTGGCAGATGGCCAAAATCGTGTATTCTTGAATACGGCTGATTTCGAGCATTTTTGAGCTTTGGGCCCGTTTTTCTTCATTTTTCACATCGATATTTTTTCCCTAAATCAAAGGTTGGTATGCTTTATATGGCAGCAGGCACTCGCGCCACTGCTAAGGTTCAAACGGGATCCCGATCCCGAATCCCGAAGATTTTCGGGATTTTGCGGCCCTGATCCCGAAGGTCCAATCCCGATCCCGATCCTGAAATCTCAAAAAGCCAATCCCGATCCTTAAAATTTTCAAATCCCAATCCCGATCCCGTGACCCCAATACCGATCCCGATCCCGGAAAAATCTGTGGAAATTAAAAAGCTGAAAAAATGATGTTTTTCCACTATAAAATGTAAACGGAAACTTCTAGCATCTATTTTATGACTGAGGCCTTCTGTGCATGTTTACCCGCTGTGCATGTAGACCCGAATTTTCACTCAAAATCGCTAATTTTCACACCTTTTTAGATTTTCACCTTCAAAATCAACAGTTTATGTGTTTTATTGTTGTTTTTTTCAGCTATGTTTGGTAGTATATGTGCTTTTATACCATTTTTTAGTATTTTTTCACCTACTTAAAACGATTTTTCTACCTTTTTTCTACATCATGAAAAAGCCTATATATTGAACCCCTGCGAACCCCCAAACCCCCCAAACACTTTTTCAAGCTATCTATCCCTCCATAGGAGCGATTAGCTATCTACCCAACCCCCTGGAGCGCCAAAATCTAGAATATCTCTGACCTGCACAGCGGGTAAACATGCACAGAGGCACAGGCCCCTATTTTATGCCACTTTTCTGGCATCCAAGAGTGTTTTTATACCTTTCTGAACAACTCTGACTGTCCGAATTTCGGCCAAAAGGTTGATCTCAAGACCCAAATCCCGATCCCGAAAAACTGCCAATCCCGATCCTGTGGCCCCAATCCCGATCCCGATCACGAAATCTCCAAAAACCAATCCCAATCCCGTTTAAACCCAAGCAGTATTCTGCTAAACTGCACACTATCCATGCGATTTTTCCAACTGTGAGCGGGTAGTTGGGCTACCAAAAATGCAGATAAATTGAGTTTAACCCCCTACAAAAATGAGTATAATCGAGGCCAAATTTTTTTAAATGAAATCGTCATATTTAGTTCCTCGATTAATTGTATTGTCCAAAGGAGCCTGAACACCAGTGTATCATCCAGTTGCTATATAGCACATAGGTATATTTTTTGCTGGTATTTCAAGTTTGTTCATTGTTTCCTACCACATAAACTGCAAATCATCAAATATGCCCCACAATTGAAAAATGTCAATCACGTTAACAAATTTTTAGCCCTAACATCATTTTTTACAATCGAAAAATTTCAAATATTGTAGTGGCCATGCCTTCAGACGGCGTTTTTCAAGGGTTTGCTTGTTCTTTTACATGATTGGTAAATAATTATGTATCAAGCTGGCAAACACTGCTTATGTACTACTTTATTATAAATATAATGGAATTGGATGTGCACATATCGCCGTTGGTCGTGCAGTCGCAGTGGGCAGGGCGCAGTGCGTCGCATCGCAGCGCATCCACTGCGCACCTGCAGCGGCGGCGCGGCCAGTGCAAATGCGTCAATGCGCCGCGCTGCGAGCCACTCTGCGCAGCCGGCCCCCACCTACACTGCAAACATAGGCGCTCGTTGATGCGGCGACTTTTGTTCTGGCTCGGGTCAACTGCAGCCGCGCGTTCCTCTTGTTTGCCCCATCGAAACACCGCTAGCCGAACTCGAGTGCCGCGCTAATGCTTCGTCTGGCTAAGCTGGCCACTGAGCGTCGCGCCGCACTGCCGCTCACCGAGATCTGATCACTTCAAACGAGACGAATCGAATCTAGTCGGCTAGCTGGAGTTCGAATTGACTCATTCACGCGAGTCGAGCAGCATGGACGCGAACGGAGTGCAGTTGCGTCGGCAGCTGCGGCAGCAACAACATGCTTCGGTGCGCGTTCGGCCGACTGCGCAGCGGGCCCAGGTGCTGCACGCGTCCGTTCGCGTGCGCACGCCGTCGCACCGGCCGCGACTCGTCCGAATGGGCGCCGTCGAGCTGCCCGACGTGGCCGCTGCGCCGCACCGCGACCACGACGACGGGAGGCTGCAGCGCGCCGTGTCCGCCGACCAGAGCGCCGCGCCCTCCGGCCTGCAGCACACGCAGTCGGCCGTGTCGCTGCACCGCAACGCGCCCGCCGGTGCCGCCGCCGGACTCAAGGGCGCCGCCAGCGGCGACTTGGTGCCGCGCTTGAGGCACGTCCAGGTGCCGTCCGAGGCGCCCGCTGAGCGCCACGCCGCCGAGGTGCAGCGCCAGCCGCTACCGCCCGTGCTGCGCAAGAGTCGACGCAATGTTTTGATTAGCAGGTCGCTCGAGGCCATCGACCGAATGGGTGAAAACGGTTCGTTGCTTGTGGCTGCTTAAGGCGGTGTTTACACGGATTCTTTGTGACGACAAAAATCGCTAGCGAGGTCGCGTAGAACAAACCCTCCGACAAACCTACGACTAGGGATGGCTAAAAAGGGCTTTTTTAAACGGCCCCGCTTTTTTTTTAAAAAAGCGCTTTTTTTTAAAAAAACGCGCTTTTTTCGCTTTTTTTCAAAAAATGTCGGGACGTTCACCAAAAAGCTCCCAAATATGGTTCCGTATCAATATATACAGGTATATCAGACAAGTGGCACTACTTGTGATGATATATAGCCATAGAATGGCTGTGTAGCCATAGGATAGCATTATAAGTGGCGATTTCTGCCAAAAAAATACTTTTAATTTTGACTCATCATGTATATCGCCCTTTGTGAATGTTTCGCGACTTCAAGTAAAGTGAGGCATGAAATAGTGCTTAATGCTTATAAAAAAGGCTATAAGAGAAGGATAATACATTGAGAGTAATGTTTTACACTGTAGAAGTATGTGGTAGGACATTGGCTGGATATTCTATGCTACACTAACATATCACTACTTATTATTACATGATAGCATACAGGAATAGAAGCAATGGCACAAAAAATGCCACAAAACCGATGAAAACAACCACCAGTGCTAATGTGCATGTGAAATCGCGAGTGCTTGCGCGCGAAAAATTGGAAAATACCTAGTGCATAAGTACTGAAAATTTTTTGCCAGCGCTCTTTTTTAAAAAAAAGCGCTGGGACCCTTGCGCTTTTTTAAAAAAAAGCGGCGTTTTTTAAAAAAAAAGCGCTTGAAAAAAAGCGCTGGCCATCCCTACCTACGACAACATGCAAAAAGTGTGATCTAGTGTGCGTGATTAGGGAAATTATGTAAATTTTGATGTTTGCCCCAGGCAGTGAAGCTGGCACAACCACAATCAATTGAGGTATCACACATGTAATATATTTCACGTTGATTCAACAAGAACAGTTGAAAAATTGCATTTTTTTGTCGTCACAGAAAATCCGTGTAAGCGCCGCCTAATTTTTTTGAGCTTTCTCCGAATTCCTCTGCCGTGATGACAAAATACGAATTTTTAAGCAGCGTTTACACTTATTCCTGTGCAGCGAATAAGCAGCAGCGATGCCTGGATAGATCATGATATCAGCTTCACTGCTTGAGGTAAACATCAAATTCCATAGATTGTGTAATCATGCCCACTAGATCACACGTTTTCATGTTGTCGCCCTATTTGCTCTACGCGGCCTCGTTAGCGAACCCGCATATAAGAAATCCTTCAACAACCTCCGACAACAAAAAAATATGTTATCTAGTGTCTATTATTACTTAATCTATAAAACTTAATTATTGTTCCATGGCTCCATGCAGCGAGGTGATCAAATCATGATTAATCGAGGCGTCCCATCTATCTACTAATTGATTTTCATCCCAAAAAATGGTTGAAAAGATCGAAAAAATGTTGAACGTCACAGAAAAACCGTGTAAACGCCGCCTCAGTCATTTGCTGGTGCAGACGCCCACGGCAGTCACTCACGCGGGTCGATAATTAGCAAGCAATTAAGGCCGATTTCCGCTGGGCTAGCTGACCCCCGCTGGTGTGCTCGCGGGCGCTCGAGCGTATTCGTGCGCTGCGGCAGCGATGCGTTTGAATTGGCCGTTCCGTGCGGCGACAGCTGGCCGTGCCGTTCGCGGTGCTGCGTGGCGCTGCTTTTGCGCGTGTTTCGCTGCGTCCACGTCAAGTGGCCTGCACATGGTTTCAGGCTTGATTTTCAATCACGCCGCATATAAATGCTACATTTTAAGTTGATTGAGCGTTCCACGTGCTGTTTGCGATTAATTGTTTCAGATTATTTCATTTGGCAATTTTAAGCAAAAGCGCCAGCCGTGAAAATGCGCCGTGTTTGTTTGCGCCACTGAGACCGTCTTTTTGTCTATTGGACATGGTTTGGTGACATGCCGCGTAAAGATAATTTTTTAGAGAAATTTTTCCCTACCGTGATATTCCATAGCATAGCCCATTACATATTCTCAATAAGATGGCATTATCGCTGCCACGTCATTCATTCCCATCTTTTTATTCCCCACCGTTATGAAAGCCTGAAAAATCTGGTTTAATTTTTAATTAATTTAAACAAATTGATTTTTTCAAACGCTATCTGAAACACGATATTTTGCTATCCCTAATTGGGCAGCTAATAATGGAATGGGTGCGTGCGCGCAGCGGCGTGATTCTGATTGCCCTGGGGCAGCAGGAAGTGGCCATTTCCTTTTGTTTGTCGCCCATGTGCGCTGCGGCCGTGCCAGCAATCGGCTCACATCCTCCCAGCGCCTGGGCCCAATTCCAATCCGAACGTAAGGAGCATTAAAGGCGACTGACTGGTGCTCGAATTCGACTCTAGACTTGATTTTCACTGACTCGCCGACTCGATCGAAACACATTTGTGGCTATCACTAGGTTGTAACGGGATTGACTATTCGTAATCGGGATCGGGAATGGCCTTTTTGAGTTTCTGGATGAGTTTTGGGGTTACAGGATCGGGATTGCGATTTGAAAATTTTTGGGATTGCAGTTTGAAAATTTCCGGATCGTGACCTGGATCTTCAGATTTCGGTATGGGTATCAGGGTTATGGTTCCGGGATTGGGAGGCTGAATCTCGGAAATTGTCGGGATTGGGATAGGGATCCCGTTTGAACAGTAGCCGTTACTCGCAATTTTTCCCTTGCCGTGCAAATTTTTGCTTTCTGTTTCCGTCATTTCATTTTTCCGTTTTCCGGTAAGTGCAAAAATTTTCCATTTTCGTTCTCCGAAAAAAGTTCTTTGACACCCTAGTTGCGAGCCCCACGTCTCACACATCAAACTGTGCGTATTCTGCTCACAATTTCATGTCCATTCTGGCGTCTGGGCCCCTGACTGCACCTCACGTTTTGATTAAATCGGTCCCCTGGCCGCGTTTTTCCTCAGCCTTGTATCTAGCTCAAGGCAATTGCACGCGACTGTGTGAAGGCAGCCCCAGGTGTAGAATGTGCCGCTATCGTTTATTGTTTGCTGTGACAAGCGGCGAGGCTGCGAGTCTGCCCCCTGCTGCAGCTGCAGCGCGCAGGTGGGCTGTGTTCTGTGTGAACGATGGCAACAAATATTGAAATTGTAGCATTTTATTTTTATAGTATTTGTTATTTTATTTGTTTACCTTACGGTGAGAATATTTGAAATGTTGAAAAGTATATAGTAGTTGTTTATTTCTCTAAAATATTCATGCATTAGCTCACTGCATTGTGCGATGGAATAAAGGTTGTTGCCAATAGTTGGTTTATCCATTTATCCAACAAAAATTATTAGAAATAGTGTTCAAAAATGGTTTTACCATATGCTCAATATGCTGAAATTCGAGAGCGTTTCATGAGAAACAAAAAAAAAAACAAAAAAAATACTTAGATAAATAGGTAAATATTTTGTCATATCTTGCCACCAGTATGTGTGGAACGGCCCACCTGTGTGGCGGTCAGAAACTGCTGCAACAACAATGCACCTGTGTTCACACAAACCTTCTGTTCTCGATTGACCACTGCCCACTTCGCTTTCGCTGTTCCGTTTTGGAAAAGTACCTATGCACCCAAGGACGTATCCAGGGGGGGGGGGCTGCAGCCCCCCCCCCTTCCCGGGGTGAGACCCAAAAAGTCCCGGAAAATGCAACTTTTCCTATATATTTTCCGATGTTTCTTGTGCGTGCGTAATGACTGGTGTGCGCGGCGGCAATAGCCCAGTGCATGTTTAAGATGGAAAGCAGCTTCAGGCATGCCTGACGACGGCGCGGCGTGGCAGAGCGGCGCGGCGGCAGCGACGGCCGGCAGTGGCGCGCCGCAGCTGGTCGGCCCCAGCAGACAGCACCGGCAGCAGCCGGCCAAGGCGGCCCGACCCAAGTCCGACTTGGACCCGCCCGCCCCCCTGCCCGACTCGGACGAGGCCGACTCCGAGTTCAGCCAGGCCGTGTCCGTGGTCGACGGACTCATCAGCAAGGCCAGGGCCGTGCCCTCTGCCAGGAGCAATGGGTGCGTTCCTTCTCGCTGCTTTCCCGCTTTAAATGTGATCCACTCTTTGCCATCAGCCTCGTGATTTTGGCAAAAATGTTCGGTTTGGGCCTTTGGGGTTCGCTTAATATCTCACAAAAAAATCTAACCTACTCGGATGACAGAAGCACACTGAGATTTTCATTCATATTTTTCAGCACAAATAGGACACTTTTTAATGTTTCACTTTGAAATTTGGTCGTTTTTCGGGATCGGGATTGGATGCATTTTTCGGGATCGCGATTGGAGCGTCGGGATGGCTAGGTCAATGCCGAAAATGATCGGGATTGGGGGTGGGGAAGCCGTGTGACGCCTACTGGCTTGGTGGTGCGCGTGGCGCCGTGTATCCGTGTCGTTGTCGCAGCGCCGTGGCCATGGTCCAGCAGCAGCAGGCGTCCAAGCTGCGCATGCCTTCGCTCAGCTCGTCTTCCAATGCGCACATACAGAGATTCATCAGATTGTTCTCGTCCAACGACTCCAAGGTGAGCTCTGCTAGCAGATGGCCCGTTTTTTCATGCTTTTTTTGTGGTCCCTAGGTCATTGCAAATGAAGCTTCCACTTCTAAAATTGATGAGTCAAGCACGAAAGCTGCATCTAGTATCGGTTCCGCACATTCTGTTGCCTTTTTCCTTTTTTTTCAACGTCACTTTCCGTTTTTGAAAGTGTCACATTTTGCACTTTGGAGCAATTAGGAACAATTTACAAATAATCTTCAACGAGAAGTAAAAGTCCATGCGGTATACACTATACAGCTGAAACATTATGATAAACAACTAGCAAGCCCATGATACATGCATTGCTGGCAGATATTGTCTACGAAAATGTTGTGTAAATGTATTTGTTTGATTAGTCGACTCGTAGAAGTGAACATGGTGCGACGAAGTGAATGTACGTTTGCGGGTGCGTCGCAGGCTTCGACGAGCTCCTCGCCGGCCGAGCTGCTAGGCGGGCCGCGCTGCAGCTCGAGGCGGCGGCACCAAGACGCGGCCGCCACGTCGTCCTTCCCCGTGGGCGAGGCGGCACCGCCGGACCACGTGCCGCACGCGCGTCTGCTGCACCAGGGCGAGCTGCTGCGGCGGGCGGCGGCCGACCAGCCGTGGCGCCCTCTGTACGCCCTGCTCGCGCCCGGCGTGCTGCACACGCGGCCGCGCAAGCCCGCCGCCCTGGTCGGCCCCGACGGCGCCATGGTGAGTCGGCGAGCACATTTATTGCTGCAGCTTACACTGCCACCGGTGACGACTAACATTTTTGGCTTTCATGTCATCAAAATTGAATATTTGTTGTGACGTACACCTAGATCTCAATGTCTGAAAAATAGTAAAAAATATAAGGGCGGTCTCCATCCAAGATTCCAATAGAAGGGCGGGTAAAAAGGTTGATGAAAAAATAAAGAAGGGCACCCTTCTAATAGAAGAAATACGGTATTTATTAGGTATATCTGTGGCTTGTAAACCGTAATACTTTGGCACGTAAACTGTTTTACCGTGGGATGAAAAGTGTCATATCGATTTGGCATGTAAACTAATGTCTGGGGCTTCAAAACCGTTTGTTTTAGCAAGTAAAACGGAGCATAATAGATGAAAACCGTGAGCATGTAAACAGTTAGGGATGAAAAGTGGAACACACTCATCTATACATGCCATCTATTCACATGTGTTTCTGTCTTAAAATGCAGGCATAGATAAATACATGTTTTTTTTCCCAGATCCCATAAAATAGCTGGAAAAATATCTTATTTTACTCTTCCATGAAGAAAAAATACTTTTACGCAATACTACCAAGGTACTGGGTACAAAAGTATTTTAAAGTATTTTATCATTATGATTATTATTATTTTTTAAAGTATTTTTTTACGTATTGAAAAAGTATTTTACCCAGGAATTTGATGATCATGGGTAAAAGTCAGAGTATTTAGACATACATAGGGTTGGGACGATATGATCTTTCGATATCGATATTCGATATTTTTTTCTGAAACTCGATATTCGATATCGATACGATATGGACCCTCGATATCGATATTTGATATTTAAAAATGCTCGATATTCGATTTTGATATTTTTGATATTTCTATATTTTGCTTTTGGTATAGCAGGGCATATCTCATTTGACATATTGCATTTCCATTTGATCACAAACCCAACTGATCATCTCTACTGAAAAGTAGATGATACAAATTTAAATGGCACACAATGATCAAAATGAGAAAAGATTTTAAAATGTGACAGATGTGGTAAGGAAAAGGTGCCAGCCCCATTTATAGGTGCCATGCCATGGTGCCATTGATGTTTCCATGGTGTAAGTAGCTATTAAACATACATATACTCTTATGTGAACATCTGAGAGAGCATTTGCACATGATTTGATGCTTCCGCAAGTGCTGAAACAAAAAAACCTGTCATGTGAGAACAAAGTGCGCGCTTGCGCGCAAAATTTGTTAAAATTGCTTATGAAATCACCTTCTAATAGTGCCATTCCTGGCTTATTTGAAGTCAGGCCCAGGGAGTATAGAATATCGAAAATATCAAAAAAATGGTCGATATTCAATATTTTTTCAAAATTTTCGATATCAATATTCAATATGAAAAAATAGTCTATATCCGATATTCGATACAATATATCGTCCCAACCCTAGACATACACATGCTCAAAAAAGTTTGATACTTATAACAACGCTGATTCATTGTCAGGTTTGATAAAATTTCAGAAAAAAATATAAAAAATGAAGAATAGAATAAAATAAACTGGAAAATATAAAAATGAAAGTAAAAATTGTATAAAAATTCGAATTTTTTGTAAAAAAAATTACTAGAAGTGTATTTACAAAAATTTAAATTTTCACTCGAACCGAACCCGCTTTTCATCTAAACAAATATAGAAAGTGTGCCAAGTGTGTTATCTCTAATGTGTGTCAGGGCTCTGGGGTTATTGGGTCGGGGGTTTGGTAGTGATGTTGTGGGGTCCCCCTAGGGATGGAAAAAAACTTTTTTCAATGACCCCGTTTTTTAAAAACGGTTTCGCTGCTTGCGTTTTTAACCATTTAAAGAGCCCCTGTTATCCCTAGCCCCCCAATGCTTTAGCTATCTAGCTATCGCAGGCACTGCTCAGCTTTATATCTATCCCAAAGCAAAATATTTATTTTTAGCTATTTTCAATCTACTATTAGCGATTTTACCCTTTTTTCTGTAGCTTTAGGTTAATATTTACTACTTCAGAAGCATGTGAATGCATGCCTAAATTCTGACCAAAGAATACATATCATATCTAAATAAACCTGATCACTAAATTGTTGCACCCTGTAATGTCTATCCTGTATGCACTCTCTGAATAAATAGAATTGACTGTGTTGCCCCAGTGCTGCATTGAGTGTAGTGATGGCAAAGTGCCAGAAGGAAGGGCGCCAGCATTCTTGGTGTGTTCATTACCGTACCATTGCTTCTAGCGACTTCCCGTTCCAGCAAAGCTGCAACAGTGAATTCAACCAAAGACTTATACTGATAATGGCTGAAAATTATGGAAACACGTTGCAAATTGGCACTCACACCTGTATCACTCGACATACACTTCCCTCCGCATATTGATGTTTTCTTGCAGTTAACGAAAACATAATTGCAATGATTAGACTCGGTCAATTCACAGGTAGGTTGCAAGCTTGACAGTTGACATGAATATCGCTTTTTGATAGAAGAGTTTCTTACTTTTCTTTATTTACGCGGAACTCGCCTTGAAACCATGCTGGAGCCATTTTGGCGCCCTCTCTTAGCATAGGGCGCCATGTCGCCATTTAAAACTTGGGCGCCAGGCGCCAATGGCGCAATCAAGCGGCGCCCTTTGGCCCCCTCAAATGGCGCTAATACCATGGCGCCATTCCATCACTAATTGAGTGCAGTCGCCATAGTGGACAATGGCCAGTGGTAATTTATGCATGACCTACCTGACAATTGTCCGCTTGGTATCGCAATGACGCTTGCGCTGTGTTCGAGTGTTCTGATTTGGATGTGTTTGCCCAGGGCCCAAATCCAGTTGAAGGGTGTGCTTCTAAAAGTACTGATCTACATAAAAATCGATTTTGAGATTATCGCAATTGAATGTTTGGAGTATGCAATACCCATACATATTTAGGTATTGGGTATGGGAATTTTGGGTATGGGTATTTCGGCCATATTATTGGGGAATTGCCAATTCCCCATAACTGCGTATTGCACATTTGTAATAAACCTCCCATAAGTGCAGCGCTTTGCACAAATTAATTAATTGCACATGGGGACATAAAATTCCCCATGGCGGGCAAAGATTCACCCCTGATATGGGTATCCATTTGCCATAACACAAAGTATGCGCAGGCCTCAAGTGCAATTGTCTGTATCCATGTGCAAATGTGGAGGGTCCAAATTCACAGTATTTACGATAATGCAAGTTAATGCAAACACACAGCTGCTCTTCATTGTATAGTAGTGTCAATGATACCTATTACCCACATATTTATGGCCATTGGCACTATCTGTCACTGTTGTGTTTGGGGTTGATTGAAAAACTATAAAATTTCAGTTGGCTGATTTGTTAGCCAATATTAAACTTCAATTTTATTATTGCTTCAATGAAACCGAGTCTCATTTTTTTTCAAAATTCTCTGAAGGGAATTTAAATAGATGAGCTAGAAGCTATTCCAAATGATAGCCAGTAATAGCAATTGTCACCAAATATATGGCCCTAGACATACTATTTAGTTGACAACAGAAATTCCAAAGCTGATAAATATGTTTTAAACACATTTCAGTTTGCCAGAATGAATAAGTTGATGCAGATTAAAAATCTAATATTGAGTAAACTCGGCGGACATGAAACAAATCAGTGATTTGGCCCTGGGTTACCAATTATTTATGTTTTTTTATTCGAGCTTGAATGGACAGATTCCATTTGGGTCACGATACATTTTATACAATCCGACTTTTTATAAGAGAACAATATGAATTTGATAGACATATAGTTACAGAAAGTCAGATTGTAAGGCCTTAGGTCGGATCTTTTCGTCGCAGCCCAGACAGATTCCTCCAAAAAAGGAATGACATTAATTTGGCACACATCCAAATTCTCTGCATTTCATACCAAAAAGATTAAAGATGCACGATTTCTGTTCACGTCACTGATAATGGCAGCGGAATGTGATTAAGTAAACACAAGTTTCAACTAGTATGCGGGTCTCCATTTGCAGTCGCTTAATTGGATTCCGCGGGCCGCGGCCATTATCGTCCGCGGCCGTGACACGAACAGAAATCTTGCATCTTTTAAATTGTTTACCTGAAACTCAAGGAGCTTGGACATGTGCCAAGTTTAAGTATTCACACTCGTAAAAAAACCCATAGAACAAATACTTCCAAAAAATCAGCTGAGTTTAATACTGTTCACAGATACTAAAAATCATTCACTATGGTAAACACAAATGAGTTCAAAACAGATTAATCAGTTTTGGAAATTTCAGTTGTCAACTAGGTAGTGTGTGCAGACACAATCACAGAGATCAGATAAACCAAATAAATCAGGTCCATGAGAAGGGATGAAACCTGTACCTTTCACTTTTGTTTAATAACTCAACTATGCACCTATTTGCACAGACACAGTCACCTAAATACTTACTAATCCATTTGATTTCACTGCTGCATACTTTGCATTATGGGGAATTTACTGGTGCCATGTGCAATTTGCGCCACTTGAAACTCGCGATATATTTATGTGCAATCTTTGTTTGGCCATGTTCAATTGTTGGCGCGTATGTGCAATATTAGCTTTGTGCAACACAGCAAAAAAATTGTGCAGCTAATTCCTATGTGCAATACGCCGTATGGGCAAAACGTATGGTCTCATATTATTGGGTATCCACAATGTGGATTCCACATGCATGGGTATAATCATTGTTTATACATATAACACTAGCTATATAACATGTGAATCATATTTTTTGTAGTACAGTACATTTTAAAGGAACAAATTGGTAATAGCATGTAGATCGGTACATTTTGAAGCACAAAATCAGATAGATGTAGATCGGTACTTTTACCCATAGTAAAAAAGCACAAATTGAGTTTTTGCTGCTGATGCCGAGCTGATATCGGTACTTTTAGAAGCACAAAAAATAAAGTGCAGATCGGTACATTTATGAGTACAATTTTTAAAAATGTGTGTAGATCGGTACTTTTTAAAATACAAAAGCTGAAAAAGCTTATAGATCGGTACTTTTTAAATTGCAAAAACTATTTTGCGATTTTTTTTGCTTTTTTCGACCCCCCATATCTCAAAATTGAATTTCGCACCCACCACGTGTTATATCGTTTTTTGAAGCGCATTTTTATGGGGACCCCAAAAATGGTCCTAACTCAAATTTAAAAAAATTGTAGATCGGTACTTTTAGAAGCACACCCTTCAGTTGGAACGTAAGGCGCCCGAGCCCGACATGCGACCAAGCGCTGAAGATGCCCTACGTTTGAACAACTTACTCGCGTCGGTCGTTTCACGTGCACCTTACTCTCTGATGGAATCCGACCCCTGGGTGCTGTAGTGTGTAAGGTTGTTATGTCGGGTAGTTTGGTACCTTACGTATTTACATAATGACTGCCGTCATTCTTGCAGCGAGAAGTGACATAATCGCATTTTCACTCGAACATTTGGTACCAGAGATCATTGTTGGCAATATTTATAGGAAATGGTTATTCCCCCGCGTGCGTGTTGTAATATTACCTGAAATCTGACAAAATCGAGCGATTATCATCGAAATTTGTTGTAATACGTAATTACTTATGCGCTCAGACGGTCGGATGCATGTGAAGGCCTTGAAATTTAGTGCCAAATTCATACAAACACACGCGGTGATTGCATGAATGTGAAATTTCCTCCCTTTGAGGTTGTGTGAGTCAATGTCACTTTTGCAATGTCTTTTTACTCGTAATCCTTAATGACTGTGAAATTTTCTGATCCGATCGCTTGGGTTATGAAAATTTTATTGCCCTCAATTTGTTTCTGTGTGCACTGAATTGAGTGTGATGTGTCCTACTTGAGTGTGCGGCAGCGCGGGGTTTTGTCAATTCTCAGAGCGACCACTCCCCTGCCCAACTGCATGCATGCATAGGTATATAGCGACGTGTGTGTGTGGGTATCTGTGGTCTGTGTGCCAATTTCTGGGATCGGCTACTCCATTACGGCTGTACGCTATGAATCGAACCCGCATGAAATGACTCGGATTCGGGAGTCTCGAATCGGGCGTACACCCCCCCCCCCAAATCGCCCAGCTATCTATTTATCTACAATGTGAATTTCACGATAATCGCATCTGATGGTTATATGTGCGGCTAACTGCAGGGGAAAGGTGTTGTGCCAGTAGTTTTGGAACAGGGCAGGCAGCGTGCGTTTTTGCGGCGAGTCGCGGCAGCTGCGGGCGCACATGCGGCGGCGCGGGATGCGCGCTGGCGGCGCTGCAATATGCGGTAGTTAGTCGAGTCTGTTCGGGTCCACTGCAAATTGCGCCCGTGCGGGGCTGCATTGGCAAATATTGCGGTCGGCCGGCGCGGCGGCGGCTGTCGCGCGTGTCACGCTGCCCAGTCTCTTTGCCCAGGCGACGGCTGGCCCGCCCTTGATTGTTTCAAGTTGCGCCGCCATGTGCCGCTTCCTGCAAACTTGTTTTCACCTTGGTGCACTTTTTTTCATGTGCGTCGCTGTTTTCCAGTATTTATCTGAATGCAATTGAGTTTGTGAGAAGAACTACTCAAGATTTAATTCTCCCTACAGATTTTGTAGGGTAGGGCGTGCGCCCGATAAATTTTCCACGTTCCGACAGGTCGACGCACATGCAATATTACGTATTATACTTAGATTTTGGCTCGGAATACACGATTTCGCCATTTCTTGGCCGTCGGCCAACTCTTTCTTTTTCGATCTTATTGGGCGTATTACTCGCGATTTCATATAGTCAGATGGGGCTAGGGTGTCAACCTTCCGTTTTCTGTTTCCGCTTTCCGGAGGAAAATTTTTACCCTTTCCGTTTTCCGGCAGCTGAAAATTTTTACCTTTTCGTTTTCCGGCAGCTAAAAAATTGTACCCTTTCCATTTCCGTTTTTCCGTGATGTGGATGCTGGCTGACTGGTGGGGGGGGGGGGTGAATTTAGTCCCATATTATTTTGTTCAATTCACTGGTTTTTATCTGCATTTGAATCACGCTGTTTAAGTTGGTAATTTTTGAGCGGAAGTTTTCATTTTCATTGACTGCCGGTCATGGAAAAAATGAAATTTGCATGGAAATGGAAAAACATTGTTGAAATTTTGCCAGAAAATGGAAAAAAATTGCTGAAATTTGCTGGAAATGGTAAAAATTGCTTAAATTTTGATGGAAAATGGAAAATAATTCACATAATTGAAAGCCTCCCCCGTTCGCCGAGCTCTGTATACAATCCGCCCCCCTCCCGCTCAAAAATCCTGGCTACATCCCTGGTGTGTATATTATGTAGGATATTTATGTCTCAGTGCCATTAATTGGGTCATTCTTTTCTCATTTTTGCATTGATGTTTTTTATCCGGCTGAATAGGTCTTCCTTCTGAATCAGTGTGAATGTTTGTTTTGTCATATGGGGTTCAGAGTGAATATGTTGGTTGTAGCGTAGGAATGGCATTCTTTAAAAAAACAGGCATAGGAACCGTTTTAAAAAAAACCTCAGCGCAAATTTTTAGTACTACTGAGTAGGTAGTTGAATATTTTGCAAAAATTTTGCATGCAAGCACGCAATTTCACATACACATTATCATTGGTGGTGGTTTGCATTGGTTTTGATACATTTTTAGTGTAAGAGCTTCCGATTGACTGTATTTTCCGTCCGGCCTATGGCTTGGCTTGGGTTGCACGCGGGACGTTTTTTATAAAGCGGGCGTCTGCTGACCAAATTGTACGCATTTGATTGATTTTCTAATGAAAGACACGACCCCCACACTGCACGCGTATTAATTGCGCTGATTGAATAGACACTTTTCATGCCAACAATTTTGTGCGGAATGGATCAAAGGTTGAATGCGACCGGATTAATACTTTCCATGTGTACTTACATGTTATGTCTATTCGACGTTTACATAGGCATAAATCGTTGGCAATAGTGAATTAAAACTTTTACAAGAATACATTTTAGAAATCCATCTACAAATTTTTTATCAAGTCTAGATGTAGAGTGAGAAGATACATGGGAAAGTAAGAAATAAAATGGCGAGTAAAAATGAAGTAAACTTTGTTCTTCTTATTGTACATCGAGTTTTACTTTTTACTTGCCATTTCACTTATCAGTACTCACTTCTCACAGGATTTAACCTTTCCACTTGCGGAAAACACCCCAGATTATCGCCTATAATTCCCATGCAAACAGCTCTTAGCTCATTGCCGATCAGAATCAATTTTTATGTACATGCACAGAGTTCATGACAATCTGTGTCTGTGTCTGTTCAATGCCCATCAAAATTCTACCGGTCATAAGTGCACACACAAGTCTTATTAAAGGCACCACACCCAACTAATCCCAAGTGAGTGCAAACTTAATCCCATGGCATTCAACCTTTGATCCATTCCGCCGCCGACCCCGACCTGAGTTCATCATCAAGGCGGGGTCAACGCCTAAAAAACTCCCAAGCACAAGCGGGCAGCGAGCCAAACCGGACGGAAAGTAGAATCTAGCGAGCTTCCATGTGTTTGTGCTATTGTGTCATAACTAGCAGGATTCTCTCCGACCTTCGGTCGGGTTTTGTGGTTCTCTACAATTAATACCATTGGAGAAAATATGATACTTTAGTTAAGTTTGCCCACATGCTAGGCATGTGTTTTGAAATGCGGTATGTAATCTACCAACAATAACAAGACCAATACCAAAGATGCAATGTTTTGGAATGGATTTTTGTAAACTTCTGTAAAATGGTTGGGCATGAAACTCGGTAGTAAAATGTAGACAGTTTGCGATTTGGTATGATGGTGTGCAGTGTGCATTCTGTGTGGTATAGGTTTTGTGATATGAGAGTGTGGTTTTTGCAAGGTGTCAAACTTTGTTGTAATCTTCAATTGGTTACATTTGTGCTTTGCTGTTCTTTTTGTGTTTGTAAATCCTTGTGGTATAAATTGTAGAGAACCACAAAACCCAACTGAAGGTTGGACAGAATCCTGCTATAGGTACCCACTACTCAGAGGCTTGCAAAAACTGACACCCCAATGGGGACCCCCCTCCAAATGGCACCCCCTGGGGAACCTCCCAAAAGTGGCACCCCCTGGGAACCGCCCAAAAATGGGACCTCCTAGGGCCCCACAAATATGGCACCCCCTGAGGACCACCAGAAAATGGCACCCCTTAGGGACCCCCCAAAAATGGCACCCCCTTGGGATCCCATAAAAATAGCACCCCCTGGGGACCCCCCAAACATGGCACCCCCTAGGAACCCCCACAAAAATGGCACCCCCTGGGGACCCACCCAAAGTTGGCTCCCCCTGGGGACTCTCCAAAAATGGCACCCCCCTGGGGACCCTGTGCATTCTGTGTGGTATAGGTTTTGTGATATGATAGTGTGGTTTTTGCAAGGTGTCAAACTTTGTTGTAATCTTCAATTGGTTACATTTGTGCTTTGCTGTTCTTTTTGTGTTTGTAAATCCTTGTGGTATAAATTGTAGAGAACCACAAAACCCAACTGAAGGTTGGAGAGAATCCTGCTATAGGTACCCACTACTCAGAGGCTTGCAAAAACTGACACCCCAGTGGGGACCCCCCTCCAAATGGCACCCCCTGGGGAACCTCCCAAAAGTGGCACCCCCTGGGAACTGCCCAAAAATGGGACCCCCTAGGGCCCCACAAATATGGCACCCCCTGAGGACCACCAGAAAATGGCACCCCTTAGGGACCCCCCAAAAATGGCACCCCCTTGGGACCCCATAAAAATAGCACCCCCTGGGGACCCCCCAAACATGGCACCCCCTAGGAACCCCCACAAAAATGGCACCCCCTGGGGACCCACCCAAAGTTGGCTCCCCCTGGGGACTCTCCAAAAATGGCACCCCCCTGGGGACCCTGTGCATTCTGTGTGGTATAGGTTTTGTGATATGATAGTGTGGTTTTTGCAAGGTGTCAAACTTTGTTGTAATCTTCAATTGGTTACATTTGTGCTTTGCTGTTTTTTTTGTGTTTGTAAATCCTTGTGGTATAAATTGTAGAGAACCACAAAACCCAACTGAAGGTTGGAGAGAATCCTGCTATAGGTACCCACTACTCAGAGGCTTGCAAAAACTGACACCCCAATGGGGACCCCCCTCCAAATGGCACCCCCTGGGGAACCTCCCAAAAGTGGCACCCCCTGGGAACCGCCCAAAAATGGGACCCCCTAGGGCCCCACAAATATGGCACCCCCTGAGGACCACCAAAAAATGGCACCCCTTAGGGACCCCCCAAAAATGGCACCCCTTAGGGACCCCCCAAAAATAGCACCCCTGGGGACCCCCCAAACATGGCACCCCCTAGGAACCCCCACAAAAATGGCACCCCCTGGGGACCCACCCAAAGTTGGCTCCCCCTGGGGACTCTACAAAACCCAACTGAAGGTTGGAGAGAATCCTGCTTTAGGTACCCACTTCTCAGAGGCTTGCAAAAACTGACACCCCAATGGGGACCCCCCTCCAAATGGCACCCCCTGGGGAACCCCCCAAAAGTGGCACCCCCTGGGAACCGCCCAAAAATGGGACCCCCTAGGGCCCCACAAATATGGCACCCCCTGAGGACCACCAGAAAATGGCACCCCTTAGGGACCCCCCAAAAATGGCACCCCCTTGGGACCCCCCAAAAATAGCACCCCCTGGGGACCCCCCAAACATGGCACCCCCTAGGAACCCCCACAAAAATGGCACCCCCTGGGGACCCACCCAAAGTTGGCTCCCCCTGGGGACTCTCCAAAAATGGCACCCCCCTGGGGACCCCTCTCAAAATGGCACCCCATATGGACCCCCCCCCGCAAAAAAAAATATAGCACCCCCCTGAGGACCACCAAAAAATGGCACCCCTGGGGACCACCCAAAAAATGGCATCCCATGTGGACCCCCTTTAAATGGCACCCCCATATGTACCTCCAGAAAATGGCACCCCCTGGAGACCCCCCAAAAATGGCACCCCATGGGGACCCCCTCTAAATCCTGTAAACACAGCCCCTAGTTTGGAAACTCCTGTAAACTCAGCCCCTAATTTGGAAAATGGTATGAATATTTCAAAAAATCACTATCATCAATCCACAAATGCATCAATTCACAATTTTCAATTTTTTAGCCCCAGGGGTTAGACTTAAAAAGTTATGGTAATGTAGAGTAGAAATGGAGTGCACATCTCAAATCAGTGCAATAAAAAACCCACAAATGCATCATTTCACAAATTGAAAGTTTTTGTGCCCAGGGGTTCATTATCAGGGTTTTAGTCATGTGGTGTCAAAATGGAGTGCATATTTGAAATCGCTACAATCAGAAACCCACAAACACATCATTTTATGATTTGAAAATTTTTGGCCCTGGGGGTTCATTTTCAGGGTTATGGTAATGTAGTGTCAAAATGAAGTGCATATTTCAAATCAAGGCAATCAAAAAGCCACAAATGCATCATTTCACAATTTCTAATTTATTAGCCCCATGGGTTCAATTTAAGGCTTACAGTAATGTAGAGTTGAAATTGAGTCATTTCAAATCAGTGCAATTAGAAACCTGCAAAATGCATCATTTCACAATAAGAAATTTTTGGGTCTAGGGGTTCAATTTAGGGTTTTAGTAATGTAGTGTCAAAATGGAGTGCATATTTGAAATCGCTACAATCAGAAACCCACAAATGCATCATTTTATGATTTGAAAGTTTTTGGCTTAGGGGGTTTATTTTTATGGTTATGGTAATGTAGTGTGAAAATGAAGTGCATATTTCAAATGAGTGAAATCAGAAACCTGAAAATTTATGATTTCACAAATTGAAAGTTTTTGGCTCCAGAGGTTCATTTTCAGGGTTATGGTTATGTAGTTTTCAGGGTTATGTAGTGTCAAAATGGATTGCATATTTCAAATCAGTGCAATTAGAAACCCACATCAAATCATTTCACAATTTCTAATTTTTTAAGCCCTGGGCATATTTGAAATTGCTACACTCAGAAACCCACAAATCCATCATTTTATGGTTTGAAAGTTTTTGGCCCAGGGGGTTCATTTTTAGGGTTATGGTAATGTAGTGTCAAAATGAAGTGCATATTTCAAATGAGTGCTTTCAGAAACCCAAAAATGCATCATTTCTCAAATTGAAAGTATTTGGCCCCATGGGTTCATTTTTAGGGTTTATAAAATCCTAGCAAGCACATGAAATTTGTTTGGCTACTTACGTAGGACTCGATTGCTAATTTAATTTATATTGTACAAATAATATTCAATAAGTCAATGAAAAGCTACTTTATTATATCTCTCCACTGCGTCTGAATACTAGAATGAATTCAACGCTCAAAAACCCGCGAGCAAATGCACCGAGAACAACAACATTTACTGAAACAGAAAGGTATGTTTAGTCTAGGCACTCAAAGTCGGCAAGCATTTCAGCTAATAAAATGTCGCGTAATAAGGAATGTGTCGTTCGATCGCAAGACAGAAAAAATGCAATTACGATAATGATAAAATCACATGTCTGAAATTTCCAGCTTTCAGCACACTCCCAAACAAACAAAAATGGCTAGAAATAGCTATTCTATTTTAGCAGGCAAATGCGATTACTCTTTAGGCAATAAATCTTCGCTATTCACGTCCCCCGGATCATCATCCTCCATTTCCTCGACATGGGCGTCTTTCATTTGAGAGACTTTGTCTTGGTGTTTCTGGGCAGGGTCGCCGCGATTCGATCCTGTTTTGGAAACGGATGAAGTTGAACTTGAACTTGATGATGATTCGGTAGATGATCTACGTCTACGTCTTTTTGGGGGCCGTGAAGTTTGACATCCAACAGTTCGAAATTTGAGGGGTGTTTTGTGAGATTTGATGTTGGTGAATTGATTGACATTTGACTTTTTGTTGAACCGAGTTGAAGTTGAAATTGCTGTAACTCGATGTTGTTTATTGACTCTCCCGATTCCTGGTGGCTGAAGGTTGTCCAGGGTAATCCTGATACGTTTTGGTGGGTATTCAGCCATGTCATAGGACGGGGTTTTCGACGCCTCATTGGCAGAGGGCTCAGTTCGAATGTTCGGGTCAATATTGGATTGGGAAGTGATGTCAGGTCTATTGAAGTTTCTGATGGTTGGGCTTCTAGACTCGCAACTTCCTCGTTGCTCATCACCTGTTTCAGCGGTGGCGATTTCCGGTCCAGTTTCTTCAACCGGCGGTGAATTCGGAAGCCACATCCTTTGCTGCAGGACCGGCCACGTATCGACTTCCACTGTAAATACAGATAGATTAAATAGCCAATTACCGCTAAAACAAATAATAAAATAATTATGTTCAATGCAGTTTGAAGTGGCCCGGTCAGTAATGTATCCAAAATGGATGCACTGCCGGCTGCAGTACCATGAACAATGTGACCTAATTCCTTCCCTACGCCTTCGAAATATGCTCCAATTCCCTGACCAATTCCAGCCACAAAGGCTTGGACAGCCCTTGGGTCGTTTGACATGCTTGAAAAATACTCGACGGCCGTATTTAATTGTTTTTCAACTCGGTGCAATTTTTCAAATTGGTGACGTGAAGCAATAATGCTAAAGGTGACATCTGTCATACTTTTGCTCGGGGTGCCAGACACATTTAATGTGAATGGCTTCCAAGCACCATTCCAGACCAGTTCTAGGGGAATTTTTGTGACATGTAAATTAGTGGGTCCATTTTCATTGGCCCAGTTTCCATTTTTTAATTCATAGTACTTATGGTCTTTGTACTGACAATGTTCCTCTGGTGAGTGAGTTATTAAATCCCGACTGCCAGGGGACACAAAGAGTAAGTGAGTGTGATTTCTGATCATTACTGGCAAAAACTTGTAACATTTGTCATTTACTTTGTGATTGAAGTAAATTCGTTCTGCATTTACTTTTTTACATTCCCAGAACATTAGAATTTCACCATGCCACTCAGCGTACACTTCTTGGCGCCCGAGTAGCGCTCTCAACCCCAGGGTGGGATTAAATGTGATGAATTGTGAAATCAGGTCAAGGTGATGTTGACGTAAATGACACAATTGTTGCCAGATTAATGAAAATTGTTGAGATTCTAAGAAGGTGATTTTATCCAACATAAATTGCCGTTGACTCACTAAAAAATGAGTTAAGTCTAATTTTTTGACATCATCGCTTTTCCAGCGATGTTGGATCAATTGTGACTTTGATTTGGTGATTTCTAGAAATGTTGAACCTTGATCGGTGTATTTTGCTATGTTAGGTACACATTCAGAGTTGGGCGGACGATAGCTCTGCGTTGACAGTGTAAAGGCCGCCTGTAAATCGGGGATTATTATGTGATTTCCGGATTTTTGTCCCTCGAAATTTCCCACATGTTGAAATGCACACTGATATTCAAATTTTGTCGCATTCCATATGGCTACTGCGTTACTACTGTCAAAACAATACCCCGCTTGTGGGCTACAGTGAGAGAAGTCTTGAATTTCTGACACCAATGTTTTACCATTTAGACTGGCTACTGTGCCCATTTCTACGTTGAAATTTGTAATTGTGTTTGTGAAGTTCCGACAAAAATAGCAGTATTGGATGTGTAGGGATTTATTTGTGCTCCACAGTGCTTCGTTAATTTGCACTAGTGGAATTCCTTTCCACATTTTGTCTTTTATCACATTTAGACATTCCGACACTGTGACAATTTTATTTGTTAATATTTCTGGGGGCAGCATGGCTTTCCCTCCCACCAAACTCATGTACGTGACTATAGAGTGCTCTTGTTCATAGCACCTTGTGACTTGCGTTTTTTGTGGTTCTGTGCGTAGCGACCAAATTCTAACTCCCAATTTTTCTATTTGAGTTGGCACTGGAATTTTGCATGTGACTTTGTTTGGGATTAGAATAGGATGCCCTGTTCGTGTCTTGTGACATAAGTTGAATTGTTTATTGTATGAGGTACCCCAATTTTCATTCGCGTTTGTTGTTGAAATCATTGCAATCATCATGATTGCCATTGTTGACCAGAAGGCATATGAACCCACGTATTTGCATGCTCTGGCTGGGGTCTTCCTCTTTTCTTGAATTTTTCCATTTTGTTTCTTGATTTCATTGATTTCTCTTTCTGTCGAATTGATTTCAGTCTTGATTTCTAAGGGGCATAATTGATTTGGAGATCTTTCAATTTCATGACCCGTGTTTGTTTTCACTTTCACACTTCTTATTTTGTGATCAGTTGAACGGTTAATTCCTGTGATTTTTCCTAATTGCCATGCACCCCTGGGCATCTTATCTTGTTTAATTAGAACAACTTGATTTACAACCGGTGATGTTTGCAGTCCAGGACGCTTGACATTTTTTCTATTTGCGGCATCTCTTAACATGTCAATGTATTGTTTTTGCCATGTTTGCCATAGTGATTCCCGATTGTGTCTGATATTTTCCCACAGAATTAACATTTCATCTCGTTCTTTTTCTGCTATCGAATTTAATTCCATACTATCGATGCAGTTGGCGTGATTTTCTATGTTTTCGTGTGATTTATTGTGTTCCTCCATTGCTTGCGCCAATGGGGGCGTCCCCCAAAGAAAATGGATGGGTCGGAGCACAAATGCCGAGATGTCATCGTTGGAGACATAGGTAATGGGGCGTGAATTAACTGAATGTTCTATGTCGAGTATCACCGTGACCATTTCTTTCCATAGCAACAATCTTCTGCCACATGCCTTTTTTAGGAGCCTTTTTACCAGCCCCACCATTCTTTCATACACTCCCCCTTGCCAGGGGCTGCATGAAGTAATGAATTTCCATTTAATTTGTGACATCATTTTTGCACAATTCTTAAATGCTGGAGCATTATCCGACCACATTGTGGATGGCAATCCGCGACGACACATGAATCGTTTAAGCGCCAACACAGTGTCTGCCGTAGACACTGTGTCACAGCATTCTAAGTGAATTGCTCTCGTTGTAAAGCATGTGATCAGTAAAATGTGTTGTTTTTGTGTGACATTGTGAAATGAGTACAACACTGGTCCCATGAAGTCTAGGCCACAGTGTGTGAACGGCTTGATGTGACTTTGTGATCTTGTGAAGGGCATGGTGTGAAATGTGGGTAGCGCAAAGGTTTCACCTTCTGCTTTTCTACAGGTCACGCATCTGCGCAAAATGGACGCAACAACCCTTTTTGCACATGGCAGCCAGCAATATTCCCTTACGTCTGCTGCCGTGTGCAACACTCCTGAGTGGCCCGCTAGTTGATGAAAATGTCTGACCACCAGTTCTGTGACATGTCCAGTTTTTGGTAAATAAAACAGGACAATTGGTTGGCGAGAGCTGTCTTTTGAAATTCTTGAAGTCCTGACTATCAATTGAGTTTCTTGATCCCATGATAAGTCTGGGTGAGCTGTTGAAGTCACTAATTTAATCAACTGTTCACTCTCTTCCTTTTGAGCTATCCGGAGGGCACTTTGCCAAGCCATATTTCTTTCCTCGACGGTTACAGGTTCACTTAGCGAGATGTACTCACGTTTCTTTATGTTTGACAGCCAGTTATTTTTGGCTCTTTGAAGTCGCACTAACGTGTGGAGCAGTTTCGTTAGTGACCCGAATCGGTGAAGATCGATTTCGAATGGGTTGATTTGTGATTTTTCGGTTTTGATTGGTATTTTTCTTTGGGTGGATGCTCCAGCCCAAATTGGCTTATTTATGTGATCGCTTCCTTTTGCGATTTCCGTTGTGACTTGTTGATAGCATGACACATCGATCATTTTCTCCGTTATCGGTGCTTTTAAGAAGTCTGGACCCGATAACTACTGATCTGCTTGAAGTAGGTCATCAATGTAGCACCCTCTTGAAGCCAGATCTGATGGGTTTTCCTCAGTAGCTACTTTAGCTACTTTGAATTGACATTTTTGACTTAGTTCATTGATTTTTTGAACTCTGTTGTGAACAAACGTTGCTAGTGGTTTTGCTGTTGATAGCCAGCCGAGCACTACGGTACTGTCTGTCCACACAATTGTGTCCTTGAAATTCCAGCCCCCTAACCTGCCCAGTTCTTCCTTTAAATACTTAACTAGCTCCGCCCCGATGGTGACTGATAGTAATTCCAGTCTAGTGATTGGCGTGGTAGAACCAGTTTTGGATGGGAGGGGAGACAATTTTGTCCTGGCAGTTAGGAAGGCGGTGTGAAATTGATCGATGTCTTCCGTTGATTTCTGTCTTACATACGCACAGGTTGCATACCCTATTTTCGACGCGTCACAAAATACATGAAGCTCGATTTCGCGGTTTGTGTCAAATACATCAATGCCATAACTGTGCAGTGATCTTGGTAATTTTATTCTGTGAATTTGGCTGAGGTGATATTTCAAATCTTCTAGTAGTTTGTCTGCTTTGGGATCGAAAATGACATCATCCCAGGCAGTTGTTTTCGTTTCTTTCAACAATGTTGACAATTGTGACTTGAGTGTTAGGCTGACCGGTGCTGAAAACCCCATTGGGTCATAGGCAGATGCCAGTAATTTATTGAGATTTCTTCTTGTTGGCACTGTGATATTTTCCACTTGTAATTTTGGTTTTGCCAGCTGCAATGTGTCGGTTTGATGGTCATACTTGACTCCTAGAACCTTAATAATTTTTTCTCTTTTTGGGCTCAGGTCTTTTTCAGGGATTTTGTTCATTGCTAGTGGTGAATTCGAAAGCCATTCCCGCATGTTCATTGCACACTGGTCAAACAGTGTTTTGATTTGCTCATAAATGGCAACTACTTGATTTTCATGATTTACACTCAATATCAAATTGTCCACATAAATATTATTTAGAATCAAGAGAATTCTGTGATTTTCCTTTTCGTTCTCCTCATTTTCCTGTGATTTACTGGACAGTTTGTTTTCCAGGTGATATTTTATGACTGCGCCTAATATGGCAGGACTGCACACCAGCCCGAATAGTACCCTTGTAAATCGTAAAATTACTACATTTTCTTCTAAATGGGGTTTTGAAGGGTCTTTGAACCAGAAAAATCTTGCAAAATCTCTGGCCGGGGGGTGCAGACCAATTTGAAGGAATGCCTTTTCTATATCTGCTAGCAGCGTGAATTTTCCACCTCGGAAGCGCATCAGGAGGCCTAATGCCAACGGGGTGTTAATTGGGCCTCTGAATAGACATTCATTCAGGCTAGGTTTGCCTGCAGAACCGTCATATACAATTCTGCAGGCAGTTGATTTGCCCGGAGTTAATACCGGTTGATGTGGTAAGTAGTGAACTTGTTGTGATGTTTGATTGATTGGGCATTTTTCGAGAATATTTTTGTTTAATTGATCGTCTATTACTTGACTGTAAGTTTTCAATAATTCTGGGTCTTTTTGAAATCTCCGGGCTAGTGATTTGAACCGGACAAAGGCTTCTGCCTTATTTTCAGGCAAATCCTTGATTGAATTCTTATATGGCCAGTCAACGTAATAGCGATTTTCGTTTTCGTTGAATTCGATTGAATTTACAATTAATTCTTCTGCTATATCGTCATCTACCGCATAAGGATCATCTGAAATCCCTACGGCTTCTAGACTGTGAAATTGCCTTAAGGTTTCTTTTCCTACAGCAATTGCTGACGAAGTGCCTGTTGCACTGGCAGATAATTCACACATGTCCGAATCTCGGTCTACATTATGTTCTGCCCCCGCGAGCATGTACCCCAGAATTGATTCTAAGACTAATAAGCCTGAAGGGAGTACTACGCCTGATGGTTGAATTTTGAATTTCCATATATTATCTTGTCCTATGACCACTGCGGGTTGTGATATGTGAATTTGATTTTTGATTTCTGGCGCTTCTATATTTTCTGCAAATAATTTTTGTGCGTCATTTCCCCAGTGATCGTATATGGCATTTTTATCCTTTTGTGATAGTGGGGGAGGCTGGCAGTATGTTGCCAGTTCATTGACCGCCCTTAGTGTGAGTTCAATATCTTGTTGATTTTTATGTCCCATGGGGATGTCAGCTTCGACCAATTTGGCTTTGACAACTATGGGTTTAGCTACCGCAAACACATTCATGTTTAAAGTGACGTTCCCACTACTTGGTAATTCAAGCTCACTGGCTAGATTTTGCTTCACAAACGAGTACTCGCAGCCAGAGTCAAAAAATATGTCCATTAGGTCAGACATGACCCCTGTAGACCTATTCATCACTACTGTCCGGGCCACTTGAAGTCGCACTAACGGATAAAACTTTGACTTACTGGCGGTATCCGGCTCTCTTCCCGTTGCGGACGCGCCCGTGATTTCCTTTCTGCCGTACTCGTTGTGATCCTGGCCCTGAAACAAAATGGCACAATTTGCCGAAGTGTTTTCAGGTTGAATTGATGAAGCATTTGCAGAACTTTGATGTGATTTAACCTGTTGATTTTGCTGCCGTTGACCTCCCGCGCCACCGAAATGGGTTGGGCACAGCGTACTGTGATGGCTTTCTTTGGCCTTGCAGTACCAGCAGTTGAGTTTCGAGTAGCAGTCCGCCTTTTTGTGGCCGAACCGCGTGCAGCGCAGGCACCGCTCGGGATTTTGCTTGAGTTTGCCCATCCTAGCCGCTACAGTTGCAAATTTTTTGCAGTCAGTTGAATAATGTTCTTGTTCACAGAACAGGCAACTGTAGATGGGCTTTTCAGTGACTTTTTGATTTTTCGGGGGGCCCTTTTGAAATTTCCCTGTGGCTGCCGCTGCCGCTGCGGTTTGGTTGCCGCGCGTGGCGTCGGTGCTGGAAAATGCAACCGAATTTTGAAATGGCTGAGATTTTTGTTTTTTGAATTTGTTTCCTTCTTGTGAATTTTGTGAATTTTTGTCTTTTTCCTTATTACTTTCTGGCAATGACGCCATTCGAATTTTAGCAATGTGAAATAAAGAGTCAACAAACTTTTTTACGGTCAGTTTTGCATCCGGCTGACCACGGTTTGCATTGCGATGTTCTTCATTGACTGCAAGAAGGATGTTTGATGGTAAATAACTTTTGATTTTGTTCATTACGGAGCCTGACTCAGTTGTTTCGCCTCGTTTTTCTAACTGTGACAAAGCAAAGGAGAGGGCCCTGTGAAATTGCAACAAACTATCCCCCCTACCCGTTGGATTTGGTAATTTTTCTAGCTCATTCCACAATGCACTAGTAACAATAGTTGAGTCGCCGAAATTGTCTTTTAACAGAGCGATTATGTCTTCATAATCAGCTCCATCGGTTTTCTTGCCAGCTAGCAGTTTTTCTGCTTCGCCGGTGAGTGCATTATTTAAATAAGTGCACTTTAAACCATCTGTTAAATCATCTCTATCGTGAATTTGTTCCTTATAGAGTTCCCACCAACGTTCCCATTTCAAAGGATCGCCGTCATAGGGCTTTAAGTCAAATTTAGACAGTTTCATCAGCGCTTGTTTGCGTGGTGAATGTGTGCCCTCTACCCTTGAGGTACCCGGTGAATTAGCCTCAACTTTTGACTCACTTGAAGCCTTTAAATCGGCGCTCTGTTTTTCGGTCATGTGAATTTGTGCCTTGATGTAGCAGCTGCGCTCCCTCAGCTTTTCTAGGACTGAAAATATGCCATTTTCACTGAATAGCACGTCCTCCATTTTCGCAGTTTCTTGCTCGGCAAGTTGTTTCGTAGCTGCCGCGGCACCCGCTGTCGTGGATTCTTTTATAACAGCTTGAATTAATTCTTGATATTTGTCGGCCGCTAGCTGGATGCTGTTGATTTTCATGTCAACTTTATTTTGCAGATTAACCAGTCCATTTACAGCCAAATCTGCCACTTCCGCATTAGCTTGTCGAGTGAGTTTCGAATCAAATTGATAAAATGGAATTTTTTCCTTCAATATTATTATAGCTTGCGAGCGGTACGCGTTTAGGGACGCGCGCATCGGCCGCGAAGCTGTTAGATCGCTCATTTTTATTTCTGTGAAGTTTTTGAGCTGTGATATGTGAAGTGTGACGTTATTTAATTACCCGTGAAGTAATCTGTTGGGGTTTGTGAGTTCACTGCGGCTGCGCCATATAAAATCCTAGCAAGCACATGAAATTTGTTTGGCTACTTACGTAGGACTCGATTGCTAATTTAATTTATATTGTACAAATAATATTCAATAAGTCAATGAAAAGCTACTTTATTATATCTCTCCACTGCGTCTGAATACTAGAATGAATTCAACGCTCAAAAACCCGCGAGCAAATGCACCGAGAACAACAACATTTACTGAAACAGAAAGGTATGTTTAGTCTAGGCACTCAAAGTCGGCAAGCATTTCAGCTAATAAAATGTCGCGTAATAAGGAATGTGTCGTTCGATCGCAAGACAGAAAAAATGCAATTACGATAATGATAAAATCACATGTCTGAAATTTCCAGCTTTCAGCACAGGGTTATGGTAATGTAGTGTCAAAATGGAGTGCATATATCAAATTGGTGCAATCAGAGACCCAAATTTGAAATCAGTGCAATCAGAAACCCAAAAATGAATGATTTCACAAATTGAAAGTTTTTGGCTCCAGAGCTTCATTTTCAGGGTTATGGTTATGTAGTTTTCAGGGTTATGTAGTGTCAAAACAGAGTGCATATTTCAAATCAGTGCAATTAGAAACCCACATTGAATCATTTCACAATTTCTAATTTTTTAAGCCCTGGGCATATTTGAAATCGCTACACTCAGAAACCCACAAATCCATCATTTTATGGTTTGAAAGTTTTTGGCCCAGGGGGTTCATTTTAGGGTTATGGTAATGTAGTGTCAAAATGAAGTGCATATTTCAAATGAGTGCTATCAGAAACACAAAAATGCATCATTTCTCAAATTGAAAGTATTTGGCCCCATGGGTTCATTTTTAGGGTTATGGTAATGTAGTGTCAAAATGGAGTGCATATATCAAATTGGTGCAATCAGAGACCCAAATTTGAAATCAGTGCAATCAGAAACCCAAAAATGAATGATTTCACAAATTGAAAGTTTTTGGCTCCAGAGGTTCATTTTCAGGGTTATGGTTATGTAGTTTTCAGGGTTATGTAGTGTCAAAACAGAGTGCATATTTCAAATCAGTGCAATTAGAAACCCACATTGAATCATTTCACAATTTCTAATTTTTTAAGCCCTGGGCATATTTGAAATCGCTACACTCAGAAACCCACAAATCCATCATTTTATGGTTTGAAAGTTTTTGGCCCAGGGGGTTCATTTTAGGGTTATGGTTATGTAGTGTCAAAATGAAGTGCATATTTCAAATGAGTGCAATCAGAAACCCGAAAATGCATCATTTCCCAAATTGAAAGTATTTAACCCCATGGGTCCATTTTGAGGGTTATGGTAATGTAGTGTCAAAATGGAGTGCATGTATCAAATCAGTGCAATCAGAAACCCAAATTTGAAATCAGTGCAATCAGAAACCCAAAAATGCATCATTTCACAAATTGAAAGTTTTTGGCCCCAGTGGTTCATTTTCAGGGTTATGGTAATGTAGTGTCAAAATGAAGTGCATATTTCAAATGAGTGCAATCAGAAACCCAAAAATGCATCATTTCTCAAATTGAAAGTATTTGGCCCCATGGGTTCATTAACGGGTTATGGTAATGTAGTGTCAATGGAGTGCATATATCAAATCAGTGCAATCAGAAACCAAAATTTGAAATCAGTTAAATCAGAAACGCAAAATTGCATCATTTCACAAATTGAAAGTTTTTGGCCCCAGTGGTTCATTTTCAGGGTTATGGTAATGTAGTGTCAAAATGGAGTGCATTATATATCAAATCAGTGTAATTAGAAACCCACAATGCATCATTTCACAATTTGAAAGTTTTGGCCCCGGGGGCCTCACTTAAGGATTATGGTAATGTTATTGTTAACTCCCATAAACTCAGCCCCTAATTTGGCAAACACCCATCAACTCAACTCCCATAAACTCGGCCTCTAATTTGTGAACTTGTGTCAACAGCCCCTTATTTTTAAACTTCTGTCAACTCAACCCTAATTTATAAACACCCATCAACTCAACCCTGAATTGTAAACTCAGCCCCTAAAAACTCAAGTCAACCCCCTATACATGTGCAATTGCATTCTTGGGAAGCAAGTTTGCCATCTACTAACCCTGTTTGTCAAGATTGTAACGTGTTTGTAAAGGGCATTTGTACTAATAAATAGTGACTGCATTGTGTGCAAAAACACACACGAATTGGGCACAATGATGCCTGTGATTGTGTGTCCTATCTTTTACATTAGGCATACCTAGCACGCAATTCTTTCACAATTGTATATGTTTTGATAAACCGTGCTATGCTTGTGTTGTAAATAAATATGATAATATACAGCAATTCTATGGTCATAGGTATATAACATTTCAAATTACTGCCACTGGTCTTATATACCGTGTATTTATATTGACTCGTAACCATATATGGGAGCTTTAAAAATGGTTTTATTGTATAAAAAAACGTTGTTTTAAAATAGGGTCGTTAAAACAACGTTTTTACCATCCATAATTGGTTTACATAATCATTATATTTTAAATTTCATATTCAAATTTTAGATGCCTATACACTAGTTTCCAACCGACATAATGGAAACTCACGAATTCAATTTGAATGTTTTTGTTTAACGGGGATGGGATGAGGTGTCCGTCAACTACAGTCGATGGGGATCAAAAATGACTCATTTCAGTGAACTTAAATGCATTCAAAGCTGATTTATGAGTTTTCGAAATTTGGGTTGAATGCTAGTGTGTGTGTGCACTTTGAGCGTCACGACGAAAAATCAGTGTATGCACATACGTTATGACATATTCAATAAATTGTGCACTCTCGTTGAGGCGTTCGACCTCGCATCCAGCTGGGGCGGCGGCAGCGGCTGCGCCTCGTCTATCAGCTTGCAGTCGGCGGCGCAGGTGCTCGTGTTGGACACGCGCGAACACGTCTTCTCCGTGGACGCGTCTTGCTCTTTCAAGGTCGCTTGGCTTAGTTTATTCAAAATGCACCGGAAAACAAAATTTGGTGCCTGGAAAGCAGAAATGGCAAAATGTTCCCTGCTGAAACTGAAAATAGAAAGAAAACATTCTACCTGCGACACCCCCCACACCCCCACCCCGCAATAAACAACGAACTTTTTTCAGCTGGTTACAATGTCCCCCACCCCCCGGTGTCAAAATCTGAATACAGCTGCTGGCGCATCATGCATTATCCCGCTCACAGGCGTCGAGTGCTGACGATATGCTTCGCTGGGTGGAACAACTGCAAGCGGCAGCGATGCCCTCCGCTGACAAGGTTTGTTTTTCACTTTTGGGAACTTTGGGGATTACTTGGGAACGTGATATTTGGGTCTGGGTGTTGAAACGCACGCCAAAGTATGGTAAAATCGCAGTGAGTTTAACGGTTGGGCGCTGTTCCCCCCCTGTATGATGAGTGAGGAAAAAAAATTCTGCCTTGAATAATTCCCCCCTTTAAGGCATATGATCAATTTGTTATTTTCAATTTGAACAAAAATAGCATATTGTGTTAATGAGGAATGTTTTGTGGAAACATGCTTGAAAAATTGAAGGAAATAATAATACCCTCCCTTGAATAATCCATCCTCAATAAAGTCTGACGAAATAATAATTCTCCAGGGGATTATTCGAGCAAAGACGGTAATTTTTGTGTTGCTCAGAACAGTTGCAATTTGTTTGTTGATTCCGCGCGATTTTGGCACATGTGAGGACCAAAATGTGTTTTTACTTTACGTTAAATTTTGTGGTATTTTTGTGTGTACACTAGGGATAACTGATGTTTATACAAAGGTTTTTATTAAAAAATAGGTTCGTTGACAAAAAAAGACGTGTTTTTTCATCCCTAATTCACACCGCCTGCGATGGGACCGATGCAGGGATGAAGTTGTGTTCTATGTGTGTGTGTGTCTGCTGCCTAGAAGTGCCTCAGGCATTTTCACATTGCTGCGCCCGACTGAATCCATATCATACAGACAATGGACATTTATTTACTAATGTGGCCGCACTAGCTAGTTTTCATGGTTCCAATTTGAAAACTCGTTCAAAAACTGAATGGCGACGCGAATGCTGAATGTTGCTTCCACCATTACGTAACTGACCACATTGATTTGGTGCACTAGTGTTAGGATGCAATTATTAGTTTACAGAAATGATCAGTCCGTGAACTACTGTTTCAGAAGATTGACAAGATTTCGGCCGAGTTTTCAAATTGGAACCATGAAAACTAGCTTGTGTGGCGCCGTGAAGCCATAGAGTTGTTGTTCGAGTGGCTTGTGTTCCCTTTAAATTGCCATGACATTGCGATACGGGTAATCGGTCTGAATACATAACTTGTGGAATTATCCTAGACATTTCTGCCGTGCCCTGGTGGGGCTGTCGCGAGTGCCGTGCGCCCGTAACCGTTGCACTGTGCGGCGCTGCGGGCTTGTGCATGCAACGCTTAGCAGCGCCGCTCAAAATAGTCGCGCTGGCGGCGGGATGCGCACTGCACCGCGGCGACTCGAGGCAGCGTCAGCTCGCGGCCGCGCCGTGGCCGACTGCCGCCAGTAATTGACGCTCGACGGGCGGCGCCGCCCCGCCGATGCGAGTGCGCGGCCGACTGCGGCCGCCGGCCATTGGCCTAGCTAGGCGCGCAGTCAAATCAATAGCACAGATTATTAGTGCAAAGTTGCGGCCGCGCCGCCCGCCCGCCGCGCTTCCCCTTCGCATGAGCGCCACCCGCGCGCGCAACTACATATAGCTGAATACCTCGCGGCGATATTTTTGGACACTTTTGAAGCCGCCCGCGGTGCCGAGTGCCCGTCTACACCAACGCGTAGTGTGGCTTTGCGACGATGAGACTTTTTAATCTGTCAAGTGCTCCATATTTTTTGGGGGTTTTTTCGCGGGTTTTTTTCACTGCATAGACGATGCCCTACGAACGCGTCGGGGCTACAATTGTACCATTATGACGAGATGACGACCGAGTGTCGCCATTAGTGATGTGAAAGCGCCATGGCGCTATGGGCTCCGCACCTGTACGCACAAACGCCTGGCACGCACAAAATGAAAGTCCGGTACGCAAAGACGCCCGGTATGCACAAAACTGTAGCTGTGTGCGTGCCGCACAATGTGCGTGCCAGTCTTTTGTGCGCGCCGGTCATATGTGCGGGCGGGGCTTGTATCCTGGCTGGCTGGCTTGGCTCATTACCCCCCCCATTAATTAGTAATAATACTTTAATTACCCTAGTTTGCCAGCCGCAATAATCTCAAAATTGCCGCTTGTAATGCAGGTGCTCATTTATGGGGGGTGCAAACACAAAGTAGGGGAGGCGTGTGAAAATCCCCTGCCCGGTATGCACAAATGACTGGTACGCACAAATGCCCGGTATGCACAGAGCATCAGATTTGCGCTTACCGGGCATTTGTGCATGGCGGGCTCAATTTTGTGCGTGCCGGGCGTTTGTGCGCGCCAGGCGTTTGTGCGTAGGAGGCTTGGCCCGCGCTATGTCCTATTTTGCTGTGGTGCCATTGGCGCTTGGCGCTATACCCATGAAAAGCGCCATGGCGCTTTTGGCGCTTGGCGCTTCTTTTGACCAAAATGCCTGGCGCTGGCGCTTGGCGCGAGTCTGCATCAAAATATAAATAGCGCATAATTCAAACAGCATAATCCAAACACTTTTGTAGCATAATCCAAACAAAAATGAGGCCAAATCCAAACACTTTGGGTGCCACCAACTGCAGCATCCAAACAGAAGTAAGGCATAATCCAAACAAAAGTTAAGCAAAATCCAAACAAAAATGTAGCAAATTCAAAGCACTTTTCATCCAATAATGTCCACCATATGTGTTCAGTTCCATGGATTAACTTTCTTTTGATTTGAAATGAATATCTAATATGTCACAAGAGATAAGCTGTGTGTGATAACTTTGAAGTGACCGAATTGTCTGCTTTGAAGTGACTGACTGCAACTGTCTTCATTGGTTTTCACCATGATTGTCATTCTATTATTATATTGTCACTTTTTCACTTTATATTTATTTCAATATACTTGTGATTGTATTTCCACTTCCATTGTATTTCCACACGATTGTATTTCCACATTTCCAATTGTATTTCCACCTTCATTTGAACTTAAAATCAATTACAAATAATATTGCATATCTATGTATCATTTTAGCACATCAATGATACAAAAACATGTAAGAACATGCAATATGAGTGTTTGGATTTTGCTTAACTTTTGTTTGGATTATGCCTAACTTCTGTTTGGATTCTGCCTCATTTCATTTGGATATTGCTGCATTTGGTGGCACAAAAATGTGTTTAAATTTTGCCTCATTTTTGTTTGGATTATGCTACAAAAGTGTTTGGATTATACACTTTGGATTTTGGTTTTTGCCCCTTGGCGCTAGCACCAAAGCAAAAAGCACCGTGGCACTTCTGGCCTTTGGTGCCATTTTGCTGTGGCGCCATTGGCGCTTGGCGCTAGGGGATAGAAAAGTGTTATGGTGCTTGGTGCCAAAGTTTTGGCGCTTTTACATCACTAGTCGCCATTGTAGTGTTAGAAATTTTGAAATGTGCACAAATGTTTTGAAAAATTCTACCATCATGTATTCACATTTATTTATTTTTACTAATCATACATCGACCACAAAATGTTTATTTGTTCGAATGTTACCCAATGGCTGCATATCTACCACTGGCTATCAGTATCAGCTGCTACTGGAACAACATATCTTTTTGGTGATAAATCAAAATCCAAGTGTGCATAATCCAAGCACTACAGATACAAAATCCAGTCACTTTTGCACCATGAACTGCAGCATAATCCAAGCAAAAGTTTGTCATAATCCATGAGAAAATTAGGCTGAATCTAAGTACCTTTCTTGTATATTCATGTCTGTTTATGTGTAAATTGCATGTAAATATGGGTGAAAATTTAATAAGTCTTTAGTTGTTTAAGGTTTTGTTTTTATTTTGCTCCATTTTGTGCTTGGATTATGCCTGATTGGACTAGGCACACTTTGATTATGATGCAGAATCTCCCGTTTTTGTTTTGTCTGGGATTCTATGACTGTTCGCTTGTTCATTTTTGCTCCGGATCAACAAAATCAAAGATGCTTTGAAAGTGGAAGGACACAAGATTTTTTCCTAGTCTGAAGCAGTTCAAGCAATCAAACTAAATTTATGGATTTTGAGTATGACGACATAAGTAAATAGCCTAGTGGGCATTGATTTTCTGAGTTGCTGGGTTTCTCTCCGAATAAACAAATGGGGCTGGCAAAAAATGACCTACCTCTTCGTATATTTAGGCGCCCTTCACACTGTCAAACTGTGACGACAAAAAATGCAATTTTTCAGCCATTTTTGTTGGGTGCATATGAAATATTTTACATGTGTGAAGCCTCAATCGATCATAACTTGATCAGCCCCACTGCCTAAGACAAACATCAAATTATATACATTGTGTGTTCATGCACACTAGATCACACTTTTTTTTGTTGTCGGAGGCTGTCACTGTATTTGTTCAAGGGGCGTTGTCGGCGGCCTCGTTAAAGGGGCTGGCGACAACAAATCAGCGACTACCTCCGACAACAAGAAAAAAGTGTGATCTAGTGTGCATGAACACGCAATATATATAATTTTATGTTTGTCTTAGGCAGTGGGGCTGATCAAGTCATGATCGATTGAGGCTTCACACATGAAAAATATTTCATATGTATCGCACAACAATGGCTGAAAAATCGCATTTTTTGTCGTCGCAGTTCGACAGTGTGAACGCTGTCTAAGGTATTTAGGTAGGCAAATCAAGCCATCCTGTTTCGAAGGTGCTTTTGAAGGGACCGACATAGACATAGTCAGAAGGGCAGAAGCATTTGATGCACTGACGTCATTGTTTTATTGGGTCACGAAAATCGCGCGTTCGTCATCGCTGGCGTGTAGCAGGGCGGCCGCGTGAATCAAAGTTGTGTGAAGTGAAGCCGTGTCTGCCGCCGCTAAGCAGCCTGGGCGACGCGCCTACGCGCTGCGGCGGCTCACGCGCAGCCAAACATTGCTGTCGTCATCGCGCCGGTGCGAGCCGCTCCTCCGGCACGCGGCCCGCATGCACACATGTGATAGGCGGGCAACGGCCATCGACGCGCGGAAATTCGATTTGTGCACGAAGTGCCACCGCACCGCTGGAGACTCTAAGGCAGCGCAGTTCCGTGCGGCCCGACGTCGCTTCTACTTGGGCTGCGGCAGTGCTGCCCAAATCACCGCTCGGCGACATGTTTTCAAGTCCGCGAATAGCAGCAGCTGCGGGGCGGGCGGCGCCTTTCAGCGCGACCCACTGACAGTTTGTTATTTCAAGCCGGCAGCGGGCGCTGGCTGCGGTATCGTGCGCAATCGTTGCGGGCGCATGGCTTCCGCAGCGCTGCCGCATACGCTCGCGTGTACATAATGTATGGAGCAAGTGCGGCGTGCCCGCCCCGCCGCCCGATCGATATCCCCGCGCTCGCACGCGCAGCCGGCACACGAAGCTGCCCGCCGGTGGGCGCTGCAGCCGACTGCTCAAAGTGCGCCGCTGTCTGCCGCGCCGGCGACTGCTCTGCGCTGGAGACATCTGCAACGACCATGTTGCGGCACCCTCGCGGCCAGTAGTCGCCCCAATCGGGCACGTGCAGGTGCAGGTGGACGCCGACTGCGCCACGCCAGCGGCACGGCTCGCCGGCGGGCTCGTCGCGCTGCGCCGTGCAGCTCATGGGCGCGGCTCGGTCTCATGCCCGCGCCGGCCATGAGAGCCATGAAACGGCCTCGGCGAGAACGGGAGCCGAGCACATGCATGCATGCTCAGTGCGGCCTGTTCTGCCCGCAGCGGCAATAGCTCGACTTGCCAGCAGGGCGCGGTGCCCCGGCGCTGCTGCCGCTGCCGCTGCCGCCCCTCTCGGTTGGATTAAAAGCGGCTAGCCCGCCCGGCGGGGTGCAGTTGTGCAGCAGCCACTAGCGCCGTCCATGTGCACTTGGGTGTATACATAGCTGTGCGGTGCGGCGCGCCCAGCCGCCAGTCATTCAGCTTCTCTTACCAGCCGCAAGTGCAGCCGGCCCGTGTCCCAGCGCCGGCAGCATTGCGGGTTTGGGCGGAGTGCGGCCGCATGGTGCCGCTCGGCGCACGGCGCCGCACTTGTGCGCCGATGCGAGGGCGCCGCAGCGCGTCGCTGTGCCGCCGCCCCACCGATGACGAGCCTTTCGTGTGCGCTCCAAATTACCGCGCCATGTGTACGCGCCCGGCCGCGCACCCATCTCGCTCATGTTGTTCGAACTTAACCCGAGCTCGTGCTGCCGGCTTGCGCGCTCGCTACACTTTGTCCACTGTGAATGTCGACCGTCGAATGTGTTGCACACGCAGGCGAACACTTGATTATAATTACATGTCTACGCACCCGGCTGCATTGCGCCGTGGTAGAGGCAGTTGCAGCGGCGAAATGCGGCGCGGCTGGCCGCTCGGCTGATCTGAACGCGACATGGCCGACAGCAAGCGCTCGTCCGAGTCGGGCCACGTGACGCCCACCGTGAACATTACCATTGAGCAGTACGACGAGCCCGCCGACGCGCCCGCCGACCAGCACAGGGAGCTCACCATCGAAGAGATACTCGAGCTGCTCGCTGCCGCCGCCGCCGATGCTCAGGTGTCCTCATTTGTGCCGCTCAACCCTAATTCGCGCGCCCCACACGCGCTGTGTCCGCTACCCGAAACAACGTGTCGGTCTGATTCACTTTCAGCACCGGTCCTAATTTTTTTGTGCTCCTTGTTTTCGAGTTGAGTTTTTCTGTGTATTGCGTTGGAAAAACTGAAAACATAAGATTACATTGTGTGAAAATTCGATCAAAATGGGTTACGTTCTATCCGAACATATAGTGGGTGGGTGGTGCGTGTGTGTGGATAAATAGGCGTTATTTTTATCATCTGCATAGATTTATGGCTAATAAAATCTGACCACAGACATGCTCAACACCCCCTTGGAGATCCCTGGTTCCCTGGATAACGTACCTACAGTAGTCCCCAATGGGCGGTGGGTTGGGGGGTACCCCCTCCCCAAAACCGCCCTGCTATCTAACTTTAACACAAGCCGCTCAGCTATCTATCTGTATTGAAGGCAAAAATTTTGGCTAGTATCCCCTGAACCCACTACCACAATCGGCCAGCTATCTACCTATCTGAAGCGATTTTTTAGAAATTATACCCAATTTCTAGTTTGTTTGTTTTTTGTACCTTTTTATAGATTTTCACCTCCAAAATCACTAGTTCATGTCTGGAGGTATTCTAGACTTTGACCCTCAAGTGGGTTGTATCGACAGATGAGCGGCCTCCGAGATAGATAGCTGGAAAAATGGGGGAAGGGGTTGCGGGGGTTTGATTTATACGTTTTTTCGAGGTGTATAAAGAAGAAACGAGAGAAAAATCGCTAAGAGTAGGTGAAAATGCTAAAAATGGGTATATAAGTGCATATAGCACTAAAAATAGCTAAAAATAGGCAGTTAGACACATGAACTAGTTATTTTGGAGGTGAAAATGTATGAAAAAGGTATGAAAAAAAGCGATCTTGAGTGAAAATTGGGGTATAATTTCTCAAAAATCGCTCCAGACAGGTAGATAACTGGCTGATTGGGGGGGGTGGTGTTTAGGGGATAGATAAGATAGATAGGTAACCCCCCCCCCTATATATGTTCTGATATAACTATTGTTAAGGGCATTGCCGTCGCAGCATGTCAGCCCCTTGCAGTGACTAGCAGGCCGCCTCTGTGGTCTAGCTCTTGGGGAGCTCATGTTCTTTACGAGGGATGCGGGTTCGATTCCCGCCGGGTTCAACTTGCACTCTTTCTCACTTTTGAGCTTTTTTCACCTACTTTTAGCGATTTTTCTCCCTTTTCTTCCTTCTACGTTTTAAAAAAAGCCGAAATATTGAGCCACCGCATCCCGCTTAACTCCCTCCCACCAAACAGTTCTTTCGGTTTCTATCCCTCCCGTGGAGCGATTCAGGGGTGTTCTAGATTTTGACTTTCCGGGGGGGGGGGTTGAATAGATAGCTGAGCGGCCTCCAGGGTAGATAGATAGCTGGAAAAAATTGGGGGGAGGGGTTGCTTGGGTTCGATATATAGGCTTTTTCAGGGTGAATAAGGAAGAAAATGGAAAAATCGCTAAAAAAGCGGCTCAAAATGGTATATAAGCACATATAGTACTAAACATAGGCTTTTAGCCATTTTTCACCTACTTTTAGCGATTTCTCCATTTTCTTCCTTATTCACCTTGAAAAAGCCTACATATCGACCCCCCCCCCATTATTCCAGCTATCTATCTATCTCGGAGGCCGCTCAGCTACCTATCCAACCCCCTGGTGGGTCAAAATCTAGAATACCCCAGTGTACGTATTTAGGTATATCCGAAAAACGTTTGGGTCTCGGTTGGCATCAAAGCCAAGTTTTTGCCCAATTATGTTTGTGAATATTGAGTGATTCAGCACATGGGGTTCGCATAAAATCGTATCGAAATTGCCGATGAGACATTGGTGGATGGCGGGGCGCGCGAGTCCAGCCGCGCACTAGTGTTCCAGACTGCATAGAGTGGTCTTGCCTGGCGCCGGCGGCGTGCCTCGCCGCTGCAAGGTCAACTTCTGGCTGTGGCGCGTGCGTGTCGCCATATCATGTCGTAACTCGGTCGCAGTCGGCCCATTACCACCACATGCGTGAAATGGCTGTTGTTTTGCACGTCGCCTGCATTGACGGCCTGGCGCAGCTCGCTATTTCTCATCTCCGCGCTATTCACAGTTCATGGTGGCCATTTTATCGGTTACGACCATATTGATTGCAAGACGCACAGTCACCGACCGCCTTTATCGTTGTCACATCACTTTATGCATGGATTTTGATAATTTTTGGCCCGCGCGGATTTCTTCCCTTTGAAAAAGATCAAATAGAAAATTTTACGTCACTTGTTTGTCCATGTGTTTCAATTTAACACTTTTGTTAGGCTATTCTGAAAATTCTGTTTGATCTATGCCTCCGATAAGCCCATGAACAACACAGCTCCTAAAATGCACCTGGCACAATGTAACATGACAAAAGGTGTGCAGTCCAAGTGAGCGATTTGATGTCAAAGTGTAGATATCCTACATGTTGAAAATCTTTTGCAAGTATACAAGTGGGTGGCTCAAGCGTGTAGGTATCCCTGAAAATGTCAACTGCACTGTCAAATGATAGATTGAAGATAAAAATTTAAAATGACAATTAAGCGTTTCATGTGCCGACCAAGATTGTCTGAAAAAGTTCCATAATTCCGGAATTAAGTTCCATATATGCAAGAAAAAGCAGTGATGTCACAGTCACAGTCCACACCCAATTTGCAGATTATTTGAGCCTGTCGTTCAATACTTATAGGCATTTGAAAACGAATTTCAATTGTCGGCTTGGTTTTCTTTTTGAAACCGAACCGACAACTGAAATTTGTTTAAAATGCTTAAGCGGCGTTTACACTGACACGTGTGACGACAAAAAAATTTTTGGGCTGTCAACTTTCTTTATGTCACGAAAATTATTTAATTGTTGTGTCAGACACCTAGATCTCGATCACCCTTTCTGCCTGGGACAAACATAAATTTTTATATATAACGTTATCATACACAATAAAACGAAACAAAATTTTTGTCGTCACAGGTTGTCGGTTCGAGTTGTTCCCGGGAGCCTCGTTAACGAGGCTCCCGGGAACAACTCGAACCGACAACTTGTGACGACAAATTTTCTTGTTTGTTTTATTGTGTATGATCACGTCATATATAAAAATTTATGTTTGTCCTAGGCAAAAAGAGTGATCGAGATCTAGGTATCTGACACAACAAATATTCAATTTTCGTCACATAACGAAAGTTAAAAGCCCAAAAAAATTTTGTCGTCACACGTGCCAGTGTAAACGCAGCTTTATAAGTTTTGAACCATAGGATCAAATTATCTGAATATTGGCACGTGTATAAACTTAACAAGTGAGTATACTTCACTGCCCTTTCTTGCATATCTGGAACTTTATTCCGGAATTATGGAACTTTTTCATTTAATTTTTGTGTAGGCACATGAAACGGTGTAAGGTGAAATGACCTTTTAAGGTTTATAAATCCCCTGTGAAAATCTTTACGGGGCATCTGCATTTTGTCACTTGGTGAGTAATTCGTAGTCTGCTCTGAGCTTTATAACAATAATCACATGACATAGCCACTGTATTAATTGTGACTATGCACACATACAGTCGACAACTAAAACTTCCAAGACTGTTAAATCTGTTGTTTTTTATAATCAATTATCTGAATAGTTTGACTCACCTTTCATTCCGGTGAACTTAAATATGTTGGAAACATAATTATCACCCAATGAAATGTGTGTTGGCAACTAGTGCCTAGTGCCTCTAACACTTTCGTGAGGAATTGTCCCCTGCGTGTGAAGCGGGCCAGGACAAACAGTTGGTTACAATGGCCGGTGCCTTCGGTGTGCCACCCATTAGCGCCCCAAAGTCCCAGTGTCGCATTTGTTTATTCTGCCGCGGTACTAGGCTGGGCAGCGGCAGCGGCAAGTCTGGCCTGCCGCCGCGGCAATTTCGATTCGGTAAAAGGAAATCAGCGAGCTGCATTTTAAGTAAATACAATTTCACCAACTACACCAGAGTGTGCGGTCTGGGGGCACTCCCAGACCCTGGATAATGTCAAATCACTCAAATGTCATGCAAAGTGCCTGAAGTAATGTGAAATGCCCCGGAAAATAGCAACCGTTTGGCGCATTCCTGGGCATTATCCATGACTTTAGACACTTTGCATGATATTTGACATTTTACAGGGTCTGGGAATGGCACCTGGGGTAGACGAGGCGTGCGCGCGCGTTTTAGTTCATTTTTTGTCAGGTCTGAAAGCTCTTGTCAACTTGAGAGACGAATGTTCTCCGATGCACTTGCATTATTCTATTTTTTTGGTGTGACAACGCGGTGACGACAATTCTGCCAGGCAAAGTGGCCGCGCGGCGTGTCTATTGCCGTTGCAGACACTAGTTTTCGACCGAAACTTGCGAAACCCATACGTCAGCTCGGATGCATTTTACTTTACCGCAATGAGTCATTTTTTATCCCCATCAACTGTCGTTGACAGACACCTAATTCTAGAAAGTTCAGAAGTGTTAAAAAATGATTTATGAGTTTGGAAATTTCGATTTGTAAAGTAGTGTGTGTTGGCCATTCATTCATCGGCATTTTCACACTTTTTTCACACTTTTTGAGTCTCTCCCTGCAGTTTCAGACGGCCAAAAATATTCACGCCGCAGCGATAGCGCCTGCCACTTTGTCAATAATTTTTGAGGTTGTGTTGCCGAAAGAATATTGAATACATGTGTTGTTTATTCAAGCGGTCGCGAGAAACTACCATTTTGTTAATGCACGTTGCGGCTGTTTCAATGCACACTGCACGATTTGCGCAGTGCCAGTGGATCAAGACGAAATTTACTTGCCAGTTCCTACTTAAAATATATTCATGCAGCCTGGAGCCAGTCCCACACCCTGTAAAGTGTTGAGTAAATTGTCATATGTCAATTAAAATGTTTTATCACCGAAAATTTGACATTTTGCTCAATATTTGACAAATTTGCATGAGATTTTACCTGATATTTGACACTTTTCTTTACAGGGTCCGGGACTGTAAAGTAAAAAGTTATGTATACAATTTCATATTAAATGTCAATTGAGATAAACAGAAAAAAATTATTGCTGAATTTATGACAAGTTACAATGTTGTAAAAATAGATGACATTTTATATATCCTGCACTTAACAAATGATTTTACAATGTTTGACAAATGAAACTACACTTAACAAAAGATTTTACACTTTACAAATGACCGTACGCTTTACAAATGACTCGACACTTTCATGGCGCGTTACTGTCCCAGGCCTAGTTCCCATTTTGTTAAGGGACAAGGTTTTTGTAGTTTCCTATCGATTTTTTAACGGTCGATATCAATTGTCACTTTAGATAATCCCACCTTTTCTTGTCGCTTAGCAAGGTGTAGTATTATTGTATTTGTGTACCGTATTTCCTCGAAATACCCCCCCCCCCTCGAAATACCCCCATCAGAATGGGCACTATGATTTTGTGGTCCGGGAAATGCATAACAGACGTTCAACACACTTACTGTGTTACGTTAGAACATCGTTTATACCATCTACATCCTTATTTAAGACTCCCTATGTTTCTATCAAAACGCATTTTTGTCATACAAATCAGTTTTGCATATTTGTTCGCCTATTTGTTAAACCGAATATTCGTCATACACGCGGGCAATTTGCCAGTAGGTGAAGGCAGTTCATCATGGGATTAAGTTTCAGGTGCAGGCAATTTATCATACAAACAGAATATTTATCATACTGAAAGGTATGGTGCTCTATTCAAAGGATTATAAGTGACAGTGTAAATATTTTTCATAATACCAGGTATTGGATGGTTCACTCAAAGGAGGAAAGTGTGCTAATAATTGTGCACTGTATCCATGGAAAATTGTGATGCCACATGAAGAGCTTCATTCCAAAAGTCCTGAAATTTCTATTTTTCAAAATTGCATTTTAAAAGTTTAAATTGCAGTTAAAGGTTTGAGATGAGATTTTTTAATTGATAAGCTATTGATAAAAGCTTGATTTTCACACATAGATCTATGTTTTTGCAAATAGAAATTTCAATTTGCTCATGTAAAACATATTGTTTGCAAATCGAAATTTTGATTTGCAAATGTAGATAAATTGTATTTTTTCAATTTCAATAAATTTCAGATAAATTTCAATCTTTTGCAAATTAAAATTTATATTCATTTGCAAATACATGACTATATGTTCAAATCAAAATTTCAATCTGCAACAATATGCTTATTTGCATGTGCAAAAGAAAATCGCAATTTGCAAAAACAAAAAACAAACATATTTATTTATGTGTGCAAATTGAAATTTTGATTGCCAAAAACATAATTGACAAAAAAAATCAATATCTCTACCTATATATCCTTATATTCAAAAAATACAAAAATAGATAAAGGCCACTATAAATAGTGAAAAATAAAGGCCACTACAAAAAGTGTACAATAAATGCCACTATAACACACCTTTACTCTACACAATTATCATTCCCTCATCTGTTAAGGTTTAAGGTTCCTAATACATTTAAGGATTATCCTTTTGAGATTTATTTACACAGGTCAATAGCTATCTATTGTTCCTGGCTAGTGTAAGTTGCAATATGACAAATCTTAGGTCTGTATTGAACACAAACAACTGCACTATACTTTGTGTTATGACGAATATACACCCCCTTGATGATAAATATTCCGCTGTGTATGACAAAACTTCCGTCAAACTGGCAAATTAATTCGTATGACAAAAGCACCGTCAAATTGACAAATCTATTAGCAAAACAAATGCGCGATTTGATGAATAGGTATTTGCCCTTATTTAAGGCTGTAAACACTTATAAATGGTGGTTATTGTTGCATTTTTCACGTTTTTCTCTCAAAATTTTCACTCTGAAAAAAATAAACCCCCGGGGGGTAATACGGTATGTACAAACGTTTTATACATTCATGATTTCAGATAAATGTATTTCACTCTTCTTAAGCCGATATTACAGCTCAGCGTGAATTTGACGTAAAATGATGACGTAAAATTACGTCGTAATATGTATTACATGAGTGTGGATGATGCTACAGGTCTACAATTTTTTATGGATAATATATGAATCGTAATACCTTAATCGTGTCCATTACTGAGTGTTATCAGCCACAGCTAGAGCGAATTTAAAATTTAAAGTTTTTTTTTCATTTTACGTCATCATTTTACTTCAGGGAACTAATTTTACATTTCACGTCAACGATTTCATCCAACCATTGACGTGAAATGTAAAATTGGTTCCCTGACGTAAAATGAAAATAAAATTGAATTTTTCAATTCGCTCTAGCTGTGGCTGATAACACACAGTATTGGACACGATTAAGGTATTGATTCATATATTATCCATAAAAAATTGTAGACCTGTAGCATCATTCACACTCATGTAATTAATTTTACGCCATCATTTTACGTCAAAATCACGCTGACCTGTAATCCCAGCTTTATGCATGCATCTGTTTTCCATTGTAACATTTATTACAGTTTGGAAATTGTAGTATCGTAAATAATTGTCTGATAAGACTTAATCAGGTATTTTTATAAATAAGTATAAATACCTATGTCGAATGGTGTCTATTTACGTTTCTATGCTTAAATACGTAAATAAAAACATATATTTACCACATAGTGATGTCATGTCTGCATTATGCACAAAAATAAATAGATATCTGACAAAATGCAAATAGCACCAGGGTGTAAAATTTTTTAACAGGACTGCATACTTTTTTTCATCATTTTTATGATCCTCCAGCAGACTGATTCGTCAAAAAAACAACATTATTTCCCAAAAAATTCCTAATCTCGTGATGCGTGTATTTCACACGATGTGTACTTATTTATCATGAGAGTTTGGATGTTTACATCAGGGATGCCACTAGCACCGCATAAACTATACAGTGTTTGGTTCTGCGAAACTATACAGCCAGGTACATTTTATTTTATTTACGTTCTGCCTATTTTTTACACATGACGATAAAATTGTGTTTGCTGAAAGTGTGCAAATACAACACAGATGGTAAAGAAATTGTTCTTTTGCACACATACAATAGCTATTGTTATGTGATACCTGGTTGACGTTGCAATGTGTTAGATGCCTATGAAATTTCATTTTCCCCGACAGAATTTTTAAAAAGCTCTTTGTGAGTAAAAAAAAATGCAATTCCCAGTTCAATTAGGTACAGATGGTAGCCAGGAGCCAATTTCGCAAGTGAACCTTAAGGCGGCACTTCTCACTTAAGAAGAAAAGTGGTATGATAAATCCTACTTGGATATGCAGAATTTATCAAACCACTTATATTTATATACCCACCATGAAATTTCCTGGAAAATTCTGCTAAAGAAATATCACTCCGCTTAGTGAATAACTTCCCAGTCAAAAACATCCGACATGAAATAACACCCTGGGGGATTTATTCGAGCATATACGGTACACACATATTATTTATATATATTTTCCTGTGTTCCATTACGTAATCATGTCGTTCCACCTTTTAGTGCACAAACTTTTGATGTGTAATTATTTGTGGATTTGCATTCGTGTTATATGCATATTTGTCAGTACGCATCCCCTAAAGACAGACGGATCTTATGTGAAAGGTGTTTGCCGCCTTATCAGATATAGCCGCCACACTGTGTTAATTGCAGGTAGATACAGGCTGACTAAAATGCTATAAGAGTGTTGGTTGCGTGGCTGCAGCACGGAGCAGGGCATGCTGGCAGTGAAGGAGTACTGGGCGTGGCTGCGCTCGCCGCCGCTGCAGCGCTGCCCGCACGCCCCCGAGGGGTCCTCCAGGCGCCGCTCTGCCGCCACCGCGCCACTCGTACGTGCCGCTAGGGGGCGTCGCTCTGCCGCGTCCAAAGTGGCAAAGCCGTGCAACATGCCTTGCAAAATAGCACACGAACAATTTCTAGCTAATGGGGCGTTTCACACGACTTTTGCACTGTGATGACATTTGACACGGCGTGCAAGTGTGGGGTGGGAGATGGTGCCGACGTGCGTGGGGTGAGGGGGTGCTCAGACCAGGGGTGCCCTGGGGCGAGTTCCAATTGCGCGCGCATTGAGAGTTTGCGGACGCAGGACCTGTCGGCGGGTGGCGCGCGCACCGAGATCACGCCGAACTCGAAGCGCCGCTTCAAGCGCTCTGCGGGCAAGACCAAGTCGGACAACGCGTTCGCCAGCACGAGCGGGGGCGGCGGCTCTGGGGCCTACGGGTCGGCGTCCTACTACGCGGGCGGCACGACGGCGAGCAGCGCGGCGCTGGGCACCAAGCTGCAGCACTGCGCCACGGCCAGCGACGACGACATGGTGCCGCTGCTCGTGCAGCTCTGCGTCAAGGTGGTCGAGGCGCACGGACTCGACGTGGTCGGCGTGTACCGCGTGCCCGGCAACACGGCCGCCGTGAACGCTCTCACCTCCGCGCTCGACCAGGTGCGACCGCAACGCGAATTCACTGCACGAGTTACCAGTGAACCGCCAGTCAATTGACGAGTCGCAAGTGAAAAGCGACTAAATTGGCAAGTAAAAGGTGAAATGAGAAGTAGATAGGTAGAATGTTAAAAGCGAAGTAATTTTTTTACGTCTCATTTCACTTGTCATTTTACTTGTCACTTGACTTGACACTTGCCACTGTTGTGTCACTTGTCGGTTGACTGAGCGCGTGGCCACTGAGTCGCTGTTCACTGGCGGCCCGGCGCGCAGGGCTTCGAGCACGTGGACTTCGCCGACCCGCGCTGGAAGGACGTCAACGTGGTCAGCTCACTGCTCAAGAAATTTTTCCACAAGCTGCCCGAGCCGCTGCTCACCGACAAGCTGTATCCCATTTTCATTGACGCAAATCGCATCTCCATGCACGAGAAGAGGCTGCGCAAGATTAGACATTTGGTTGGTGGGGATTTTTGCAGCGTGCAACGGGTTTTACAGGGAAAATCAGTGACAAATTTTTTTTATTGAAAGTTTAATATTTGAAGGATCAATTTCTGTATTTCCGAGAAAAGCCACTGAAGTATACATACTACTTGAGTGTACACACACATGCCAAGCCACATGCCATGATTTGTGAATCGAAATCGTTTTTCAGTTAAAATATTTATTACTTATGCAAGTATTTAGCAATTTGTTTGCACGTAAGCGCATGATCTCACATGCAAGTAAAGCAACAGAAAAAGAAAATCGCTAAAAGAATGCTTAAAATAGGCACTTATATAGTCAAAACTGGCTGAAAATTGGCACTATGAGCATTGTGGAAACTAGTTCGTGGTTTTGAAGGTGAAAATATTAAAATGCTATGAAAATGAGCGCTTTTGAGCCAACATCGTGGCAAGCTACTGTGCGAAACGCAGATCCGCAAGCTGCCGAAGCAGAACCACGACACGCTCAAGTACCTGCTGAACCACCTGTACCGGGTGTGCGGGCGGTCGCACGTGAACAAGATGGAGGCTAGGAACCTGGCGGTGATCTTCGGCCCGTCGCTGGTGCGCTCGAGCGGCGACAGCACGCACACCATGGTGGCGCACATGTCCGACCAGTGCAAGCTCGTCGAGACCATGATCGTCTATGTCAGTTCGGGCTTCACTGCACACACCAGTTCACTGGCGAGCTTAACTCAAAAATCAGCCTTCAACGCGTGAGTTTACTGGAATGAGTCAAATTGCACCGCTCTCACTTTACACTCCATCGACTGTAGTTGACGGACACCTGATTCCAGTAAACTCAGTTGCCATTCGAGGTAGATTTCTGAGTCAACTGAATGTTTAGTGGGCTGGCCGTATCGCGTCAATGCCATACCCAGTACGAGTGGCTGTTCCACTCGCTGGAGGACGACCCCGTGCCCGCGACAGTCGAGTCGACGTCAGCGGCGGGCGGCGACGAGCCGCTGCTCAACTCCTTCTCCGACCACGGCTTGGAGATGCTGCAGAAAGTGCAGGACAGCCAGAACGCTGCCGCCGAGCTGGCCGCCGAGATGGCCGCTCAGAGTAGACTTTCTAGGTGCGTTTTGGGGTTTCTGCTGGCATTTCTGGTGGTTTGGTGCTACGCCTACTGAGTGTCAACTCGTTTCTGTTTCAATTCAATTTGTAGTTGACGGGTTGCGGGACAAATTTCAAGTGCACGTGCGAAGGGAATAATTATTCGTATGTGCGTTTGTTTCACCACTCATCAACTTAAATCTCAAAACTCAAAACCAGTCTACTTGTGCCGTTATTAGCTAGTACGTTAAGGTTCTTTGATTATAACACACTATGTAGTTCACAATGGCTTCTGGTGTCAACTGGGCCGACTGTGTTTTATTCAGATTTTAGTTGATGTCTCAAGGAAGGATGTTTTTATGACTAAGGACCCGTACTCATATGCTCATTGCTCTGAGCCCCGTGTGTGCAACAACACTGCACACGTGCACTTGAAAATAGTTGTGCGACTGTCAAATAAAATCTGAATTAAACCTGAATTAAACTTGAAACAAGTTGCCATGCAGTGTGCGTAGCGCCAATGGGCGATTCTCGACGTAGCGCACAGCGCAGTGGCAACGACGTGTTCGCAGGCTGCCTTTCGGCACGCGGCGCAACTCGAAGAAGGCGCACGCGGCAGTGACGCTGGACACGCGCACGCTGTCGGTGCGGCCGCACAAGGCGGACAGCTGCGACAAGACGGACGCGTCGCACAAGACGTCTGTGGCGTCGGCGAGCGCGCGGCTGCCGCAAGCGGTGCCCACGGCCGACTGCCCCATCAACGGGCGCTTCCAGGAGCGCAACATCGACGAAGAGATCGCCGTCAGGGCGCCGTGCATCTCGGCGCCCATGCCCGCGGCGGCGGAGGTGCCCGTGTCGGCGCCGGCCATCGGCACGCCGCCCGAGGTCAACTTCAACGAGGTGCGCCACACGCTGTCCTACCAGCCGAGCGCGTCGGCCGAGCAGAACGTCGGCGCCGAGCCGAGTCTGGCCGCCCCGCCCGCCGCGCTGCCCGACGCCGCCGCGCTGCCGTCCAACCTCACAGCCGAGTCGGTGCCCGACGGGTTCGCGCCCGCTTGTCAACTTCCCTACTCGGCCTACATCACACAGCATGCAAACCTACCGTAACCCATCTGAATCATGCACCAAAAATTATACAATTTTTCATCATATTTCGTTTTTACTATGGAATGATTAATCATGAAATTTATCACAAGATTTTACCTTTTCGTTAAATTATGGTAGGATTCTGCACATACTTTGCGGTCCGCCGAGTATACAGAATGAGAGTTCATGGAAGGTGAAACTTGGTCACTTGGACTCTGACAACTTTAATGCAACAAGACTCAATCGGAGTCAATCCATGGCGACTTTTTGTAGCCTTTATCGATTCGTGTCCTCCCGTGATTTGAACTTGTAAGTATAGGTATACTCGGCGGCAGAGTTGTCATAAATACTGAAATTTTTCAAAGTATGTAGATGTAAATAGGTACTATGGTGTAAATAGGTTTTACCCACCGCCTAGTACATAAAATGCAAAACACATTTTATACCCGTACTCATGAGTACATGTGAGTAGGTAAATTACTTTTTTTTTCAGATAAATGTAAAATCGAGTGTCTTTCATCGGAAATTATAAAAGCGATAACTTTTCTCCACAGATTACGTAAAAGTGGGTACTTTTTCATGGAAGGTGTAAAATCTACTACTTTTTACATGTGAGAGCGATTTTCACACTAGAAGACGTAACAGATGGCGTTCTTGTGATAAATTTCTTAATTAATTATACCATAATAAAAACGAAAGATTATGATGAAAAACTGTATAATTTTTTGGTTCGTGATTCAGATGGGTTATGGTAGGTTTCCATACTAAATGTGATGTCCGCCGAGTATATGTATTTATTCATTCATTTATGTCTACCGTATATCCTCGAATAAGACCCAAGGGGAGTTATTATTTCGTCAGATGTTTTGCAGGGGGAGTTATTCAAGGGGGGGGGTGCTATTCGATGGGAGGAGTTATTTTTGGCTCAGAACTTGCACTTTATTCATTGTATGAATGCATTCCATCAACTCATGTAATTCATGTATTTAACAGCCAAACAACAACAAAGACAAGATATCCATTCTAAAATTCGTGTTCTATCAGCATCCAAATCATTCAAATACACATTGTGGATAAACATATAAAATAACCAGAGGGGGGGTTGTTCAAGGGAGGGGTCTTGTTTAAGGATGTACGGTAAATAGTTACCTTTTTAAATAAAAGGATCGCTAGGGGTACCGTGTACAATATCACGACCTGCCATGTGCCGAGTAAAATGTAAAACGTGTTATTGGACAGTTTATATTTTACCTGTATTTTGACGAAATGGTTTGCCATGTTACTTGTTACGTGGTTCGCGCTGGGGGCAGTCCCACACCTTGTAAAGTGTAAAGTAAAATCTTTAATGTCATGTTGGATTTCAAAAAAATTTAAACGAAATAAATTTTATTTCATTGCTGAAATTTTGACAGATTGTATGACAGCTGACAAATTTGTTTGACAGTTTATATGACGGTTCACACTTTGCAGGGTGCGTGACTGCAGAGTTGTTAAAAATACTGAACTTTTCTCAAAGTAAACCTCACATAAAGTACCGTATTTCTTCTAATAGAAGGGCGCCCTTCTATTTTTTCGTCATCTTTTCAGCCAATCTTTTTCAAGTTCTGCTAAGGTTTTTCAAAGTGTTACGTCACAGACAGTTCATAGAATGACGATAAAAGTTCATTCAACATTTGTGGTTAAAATCGCCACTAATTCAATGGAAAAAAGCCACTAAATCACAGTGTCCGCTGAATTTTTTTAAATGCATTTGGCACACTCCCAATACTTTGTGTACCTTCTATTGGAGACCGCCCTTCTATTTCGTGGCCCAAATTACGTCGAAAAAGAGTACCTTCTATTGGAGACGCCCTTCTATTAGAGACCCGCCCTTCTATTAAAAGAAATACGGTTGTTGTTTTTTACTCAACCGCAGTGAAAACGCCCATTTGGATATTTTGTCAGGGGAAAATAATAGTAAAAAAGTATTTGTTTCAATTTTGTACTCTGTAAAATGTGCCAAATTACTGTTTATGGGAAATGTAAAATGAACTATTTTTTACGATGTTCTCTTCGGTATCCAAATCTTATGTTTTTGTATCCAAATCTTCCAAATGTCGAAAAATAAGATTTGGATACAAAGAAATAAGATTTGGATACAACGAAATAAGATTTGGATACACAATTGACACTTTACTTTACATTTGACACTTTGCATGACAATTGACATATGACTTTGCATTTGACACTTTACTCTACATGGCTTGGGACCACCCCTGTGCAGTATGAGCCAGCCTCGCTCACCACACGCTTGGCACAGGTTCTCCCCGGTGTGCACGTGGACGGAGGCGGGCGCGTCTGCGCCGGCCTCGCACTGGGACGGCTCGCGCTCGCCCGCGACGCCCTCGCCGGCCACCCCGGCCACCCCCGACAGGCCGACGAGCGCGCGCACGGCCGCCCAGCCCGCCGCCCTGACCTCGCCGCGGCGCAGCGACAGCAGGGCCAAACTCGAGGCCGTCTACGCCGAGATGCGGCGCCAGCGGGAGAGAAATATTTATACTGCTAGGAGGATTTTTATTGCCGGCAGTCAGGCGGCGGCTGACGCGTGCAGCGCCAGGGCCGCCGATGATTTGAAGGTCCGTTTTTTGGATATCGTTGCATTAGTCGTGTAGGCTTCGGACGATATGACTTTTTTGATATCGATATTCGATATATTTGTCTGAAACTATTTGATATCGATACGATATGGATTTTCGATATCGATATTCGATATAAAAAATGCTCGATATTCGATATCGATAGTTTGCTTTTGGTACAGCTAGGCAAATTTCAAGTGGCATATTGTATTTTCACGTGGTTGCAAACATGGTTGATCATGCCTTTACTGAAATGTGAATGGTGATTATCACAAGGTTCACAACAGTTACAAGAGAAAATAAAAAAAAGACATGATGAATCAACTTGTATCAGGAAAACAATAATTGGTAGACATTACAGTTCATAGTTATAACACAATTGCTTAATGGCATGTTGCAAGAAAAGCAGCATAGGTATACACATTTCCTGGTAGGTAGGAAACCAAACCAAACACAAGAAATGACGGAGTAAGCACTCCAACAAAAATGATATTGTAAATAAATACTTTACATTTACTCATCAACTAAAATGTTATGAACACATCACATCAATCACAAATATCTCAAAAAATTGGGGACAATACAGGTTCAATATATCAGAAAAATGGTCGATATTCAAAAATGGTTGATATTATATATTGGTATTCGAAAATGGTCGATACTCAATATCGATACTCGATATTTTCTCAAAAGTTTCGATATCGATATTCAATACGATATATTGTCTGAACACTATTGTCGGGTTTTTGCATGTTCTGGGGCCGCTCCCGCAGCAACACAGAATTGTCGAATGCTCACTCTTATTTTTAACCGTGCATTTGACAATTACATTTTACACGGCATTTCACGCGATGTGGGACTGACCCCCGGTCCGATATTTCGCTTTTAGTGTTAGATGAAACTGCATGTAATGTGGATGATGCGCGAATTCGTCGAATGCAATAAGTATTGATGCTTTTTGGATAAATTTTGTATGTCATCGAAAAGGTGTGCGGCGTGGCGGGTTGAAATCAAAAATGACATTAAAATTGGCTACCTAGATGGGGATGGGGTGATATTTATATACACGATACACGATGTAAATACGAAGCCATTAACTGTTCGTTAATATGAATGGAATACCGAGGAACAGATAAATATAAAATGAAAAACCTATTTATAAATATTTAAAAAACTATTTAATGAATAAGACACGTAAATACGTATTCATGCTTAGCTGCGCTTGTGTTCTTCTCTGATCTGCCTTCAAAAACTTTTAACTTAAAAACCTGACGTGTGCCATTTCACCCAAACCTTTCACCTACTGACTCCAACTGAAAACGGAAACAAACACAAAACAAAACAGACGTAAAAAAAATCTGCCCCGACGACAGTGCCAGACCCTGAAAATGCTCTATAAAATGTCATGCAAAGTGTGTAAAGTGATGCAAAATGGCACAAAACGTGCATTAGCCAATTTGTAGGTCATTTTGCATGGCTTTCGACAGTGCATGACATGAGCCATGTTACAGGGTGCGGCATTGTGCGGTCGCGCGTGTTCGCACAGCAATCGTAGCAATGCGGGCGGTCGCACTCGTAGAAGTCGGTGGTGGTGAGCTCGGAGGACGTGGCGTCGGGGCGCGGCGGCGCGGCGCCGGCGGCCGCAGTGAGCGGCAGCGACCCGAACCTGGACAGACTGGTGCGCCACACCAGGCACCTGGAGTCGCTCGACGGCGGCGCCCTGGAGGTGCTCAGTCCGGAGACGCGCGAGAAGATACGCCGCCTGCAGATGGAGGGCCAGCTGCAGCAGCTGCGCTTGAGGGAGCTCAGGCAGAACGCCCAGTTGAAGAAGTTGAGAAATGCAAAGTTGAAGGTCCGTGCTCAGCGGACATAATCCCTCCGCACACGCTAGTTGACATCGCAAATTCGTCTCTACTGATTGTAAACAAAGCAAACTTTAAATCACTTGATCAAACAAAATTTGCTTGACACGAATTTTGATGCAACTAGAGTGTGGGACCCACGTGCCGACCGGCAATAGTTTCCTACCGAAATTTCAAAAACAAATTGAAAACTCGTACAGCTGCTGTGAAAGCATTATATTTTAGTTTACCGAAATGCATAGTTGTTAAAACGTATTTACTTTTACTCGAGAAATACGTATACTCGAGTACAGAGTAAATACGTTTACGTTTCCTAAGAAAGAAGTACTGGTACTCGCTTTTACGTATACTTTTTGAAAGTACTCGACTACAGAAAAAGTATTTCAGATGGTCTTTTATGAGACTTTTAAAAGGAATAGTCCAGAGTTGTTAGAATTACTGAACTTTTTTTCAAAAGTATATGTAAGTATTTTTTTCACTCACCACAAAGTATAGAACATGTAAAATACTTTTTTTTACTCATACTCGTGCGTAAATGTGAGTAAAATACTTTTTTCCAGGAAAATGTAAAAGCAAGTTTTTTCCCCTGGAAAACGTATTTTTACACTAATTTTTACTTGTGTGAGTGAGTTTTGCACTGAAAGACACAATATATGTCATATTTTAGTGATCATTTAGTATTTTTAGAAAAATGATTGGATTTCTTTAAAAGTGTCATATTTTGACAACTGAAAATTGTGATTTTAGCAACAAAAAAATACATTTTCTCTGTACGCGTGTACTTTTAAAATGTACGCGTAAAAGTAAGTACCGTATTACCTCGAAATACCCCCATGGGGGTTTATTATTTCGCCAGCAAAATTTAAGGGGGGGTTAATTCGAGGGGGGGGGGTTTATTCTAGGGGTTTTTTTATTATTTCGTCAGAAATTTTCGTAAGGATCGTAGTAAATATTAGGCATTTGCATACCCAAAACAGGTAATGAATGTGTCCAAACAGGATATATTTGGACATAATAACGTAGATAGCTATACAAACTAGTCTATGTGTAGCTGCAATGCAAATTAACAGTAATATACATCATGTACATTGCATACATGACGTATTTATTATGTACATGACGTACATCATCCGAAGGGGGGGGGGTATTTCGAGGGGGGGGGTTTATTATTTCCCCAGCCCATTTTGAGGGGGGGTTAATTCGAGGGGGGGTTAATTCAAGGGGGGGGGGATAATTCGAGGTAATACGGTACATTAGTTTTTGAAAACGTATATGTAAATGTATTTACCGCGTACGCGTATTTTTCGAGTTGATGTACGTACATTTTAACAACTGGAATAGTCATGAAAAAGTAAGAAAATAAGCTAAAATAGTGAAAAAATAGTCGAAAATGGGAGTTCAATTCCATATATAGACACAAGTGCTGAAAAATAGGCAAAAAGTTATGAAAATTGGTGATTTTAGTAAAAATTGGGTGAAATTTCTCAAAAATACTCATGTTTAAGTTTTCCTTGGACACATCATTCCGGTGAACTCAACTGCGCTATTAGCAACAAAAATGCGCTGATTTATGAGTTTTCCAATTTTCTGTGAAATTTCAGTAGAAAACTAGTGTGTGTAGGTGCCGATATTTATGTACCGCATTGGGATTTCGATCGAACTGTTTTTCTCCACGAGTGTTCTGCCTTCTTCTACGCTCGACCAAATAATGTTGCACAATAAATACTAATGGAACGCTGGCACTAAATAACAGCTGAAATCATGTACTATTTATAACCTCATCAAACGAGAACAGTATGCAAGAGCGATTGCACTTATGAAGGGGCTTTTATGTTTGCACGAAATGGCCTATTGAAAGTACCGTAACCAATATAACGTTGGACATATTCCGGACACGAGTGTTACCACAACCTATGTTCTTCATTATGGTGGGCAACATGATGTCATAACACTCGTTCCAACGTCCGGAATATTACTGGGTTACGGTACTCTGAATAGCATCATTTAGTGCAAGCATAAAATCTTATTGATGGGTTCGATGACTCTTGCATACAGCTAACATGTCAAACGATGGGTAAGTTTTCTTTAAAAAAACAATTTCTGTGTTTTGAGTTTTTCAAAATTGAATATCTGTGTTTTTGGTGAAAACTCAGGGGTTTTTATAAAATGCTTTTTACCCAAATACAGTGGTTCAATGCAAAAACAGTGGTTTTCTCATTACAAATTTGTTTATGCATGTTTAGGGACCCTATAAGATGTGCTGAAATTTGTAAACAGTCATCCAAAATTTCAAGTTGAATTTTGAACATTTGGCATTTTTGTTGACATTTTACTTTACTCGTTTCACTTGACTAACTCATTTTTTGACCCATAAGAGTTGTAAATAAGTTCGAGTTTTTCATAAAATGCAGGTTTTTACTCAAATGCAGTGTTTCCATGCAAAAACAGTGGTTTACTCATTAAAAATTACTCTGTGCATGTTCAGGTGGCACTCTTATACCCTGTAAGATGTGCTGCAAAATGTAAACAGTCGTGTAAAATGTCAAATTGAATTTTTTAACTGGGCATTCATGATTTTTGATGAAATTTTACTTTAGACCCCTTTCACACCTTTTTTCTGTGACGACTCTGACAGCATGAAAAATTTCAGTAAGTCAAGTAAAACGATCCATATTCATCAGGTAAAATGGCCAAGTATACATACCACCTAAGCATATATGTGTGTCAAAATGCAGATGAATCGTGCTTGTCGTTTAAGAGTTACAGACGTTTGCAAAAAAAAGCCATTGTCGGAGCCCGACAGATGGCGACAATGGCAAAAATTTTTCAAATGTCTATAACTTTTGAACGACAAGCACGATTCATCTGCAATTTGACATGCATATACGCCTAGGCGGTATGTATACTTGTTTTTCATCTAGGTATATTTTATCTAATGAATATGGAACTTTTTACTTGAATTATTGAACTTTTTCATGTTGTCACAGAAAAAAGGTGTGAAAGGGGCCTTACTGTTTACACTTCACATGAAATTTTACAGGGACTGATTCATAACATATAAACATCAGTGTACCAACCAGCCTATCATTAAAATGTAAATACCGTATTTCCTCGAAAAACCCCCCGGGGGGTGATTGTTTCATAGTGGTCCCGAGAGGGGGGTATTTCGAGGGGGGGTTATTATTTCACAAGAAAAATTTTGAAAACCAAGTACGAAATTGTCGTCTGAAACGTACGCAGACGTCGAAAAATGCAACAAAAACCGCCATTTATAAGGTTCTGTAGACTAATATTAGTATGTACACTGTTTTAACGTGACACCGACATTGTTTTAACACTGCAGTACACAGAACACAAACTACAGTTATTGTCATGTTCGTTCCCTTTACACTCAATTTGGGGGGTGGGGTATTTCGAGGGGGGGGTGATTGTTTCATAGTGGTCTCGAGAGGGGGTGGGGTTCAAACGAGGGGGGGTATGTCAAGGGGGGGGGGTATTTCGAGGAAATACGGTAGGAAAAAGCACTATAAAAGTTCACAACAAAATCAATCTTCAATGAGGGGGGGGCTGGGTGTAGCCTCCCAAATCGGCCAGGAATCTATTTATCTATCACTGTTTATTAATATTGCTATCTATCGTGACCAAATTACTGGAGACCCCTGATCAAATGCACATTCATTATTTTATTCAGTCAAACCCAGCACAGCATTCCTCAAATCCAAAGAAAAAAACTCAAAAAACTTTTCTGTGTTTCCGTGTTCTCCAAAAAAACTCATCTGAGTTATCCAGTTATCGTCAAAATTATTGCGTTTCCATGTTTCTGTGTAAAACAAAAACACAGATACTCAATGAGTTTCTGTGTCCAATTTGTGTGTTTTTCCATCGTTGACATGTCCGATTTGGTGTGTCCAGGTGGAGCGTGACTTCGAGCGGGCGCGGCTGGACGCGGAACGAGACGACGCGTTGGACGAGCTGGCCGACAGCGCCGGCTCGGCCAGCCTGGCGCCGGGCGCGCCGCAGCTCGCGCTGGCCGCAGGCAGCAGCGACGTGCTGTCGACCGTCAGCGACGAGTACTCGGCCAGACTCGCCGTGCTGTGTCCGCCGGGGGCCAAGACGCCCTCGCCCACCGCCCACGGCCTCATGCCGCCGCTCATGTTGTCCAGTTCTTGTTCCGGACCGCCTTCTGCCTCCGGTCCGTTCGATTTTGTCTCCACCGTTTAGTCCGAATTGAGTTTGAACAAAGCTTAGAATACTGTGATGCAAGGGCAATAAAACGGCTGCGGCCTAGTGCACATGTACTCCGGTGAATGTGTGGACCCGTGCACATGTAAATCTGCCCACTACACAAGTATGCCGTCATACATGTGTCATGGGTATACATGTGCAGTGACTAGATTTAAATGAGCAGTCGCTCTACGTGTGCAGCAGGGAGCAGTCCCAAGGCCAAAGTGTAAAGTAAAGTGTCAAATGTAAAGTCAAATGCAAAGTAAAGTGTCAATCAAAACAAACAAGAAAATATTTTTTTTACTGAACTTTGCATGACAATTGACACTTTACTTTACACTTTACAGGGCTTGGGATTGCCACCAGGTTTACATGTGCACCGGCACGGAGTCAGTAACAGTATAACATAAAATTTCTTTATAACGAACCCTGATAAAACTGAAATGAAATGCGAAACCGGAGTTACTAAAAGAAAAAAGTATGGTGTAAAAGATTTCGTACACATACTGGTTTACACGAAGAAGCGGCATTTGCATTAGTCCGAGCACATTTATCACTCCAAAAATAAGGAATTTCTAGAAACTCTTATATAACATAGGCTGAGAAAGTCTGTCAAAATTGAAAGTAGGTACCTTCAATTAAATCGCTAATGGAGATGCTGGACAAACATTTGAGGTATCTTATAAAATTGCTCTATGTTCTGATTGCTCTATATTTTGTTTATAATCTGCAAAACCTCTCAAATAGAAAATATTATTTAATCTTTCTGGAAATACTTGAAAAAATGTAAATTTTATTTTTTTAAATATGTGTTCAAGGACAAAGGCCGAGTTAAGTACGGTGCGAATGGCCATTCCTTCGCAGGCTTGGGCTCGTCACCGGGCGGCCGTTCGACGAGCACGTCGCCTTCGAACGTGTGCACGTTGCAGCAGACGCCGGCCGTCGCCGCAGGACGCAATGGGCGAGGCCACGCCGCCGGCGGCAAGGCGCCCGCCGACCGCGCCTGGTACGAGACCCCGGACGAGGTAGGTCTAGTGGTCGTTGATGGCCGCTGGCTCGGTGCCTGGCGACACACCCGGCGCACCCCGCAGCTCTACTCGACCACGTCGGACTCGCGGCTGTCGTCGAGCGGCAACACGCTCGACTCGACCGGCGACGGCGACTCGGGCACGGGCACCAGCTCGGAGAAGGAGCACCAGCACCAGGTGCCCGCCAGGTTCAGCGCCGCCGTGGCCACCATCGAGGAAGAGACTGCCAGCGGCGGTCAGTCGGTGCTCGCTTCTCTCTTTTCGCTTTTTAAATCATCATTTTTGGCTAAATATATGCATAGTTCGACTCAAATTCTACTAAAACATCACTCCAGATAGACAAATAGATGGCTGGTCGAGTGCGGGGGAGGGGGGGTTCAGGAGATAGTAGCAACAATTTTTGCATCGGGCTTGGTACATGAACGACACCTGGCATAGGTAGATAGCAGGCCCATTTGGGGGCAACCGCCCCTATGGAGACCGTTGGGTCGGACAGCTTTATCTGTGTACAGCTGAACAAGCAATCGTTGCATTTGACAATGACTCGAATGTGACGAGAAGGGTGTGAGTGGGATGAAGCTGCACTCACACTGCGGCACTGCTCAGGCGCGTGCTCGTCGGACAACGCGACGCCGTGCGGGGAGCCGGGCAGCGCGGCCAGCTCGAGCGCGCCCGTGGCCGCCGCCGGCCCGCTCCAGGCGACCGAGAGGGCGGGCGGCAGGATCAGCCAGAAGATACGTTTCCGGCGCGACAACGACGCCCAAGGGCCGCCCCCCGCTGCAGGGCCGCACGCCGGCGCCCAGGGCGACCGCAGCGAGCCCAGCACCCACACCGCCTTCGGTGCGTTCTGCGCCACAGTTGTAGTTGGCACAATCGCCCCACACTCGTTGACAACGACGTTGAATGTCAACTGGGTTCCATCCCTATTCAAGGCTTGCTGACGAGTAGCACGACGCATTATCGTATACACACAAAATATACTTCGTGTCGGCGTTTTACATTGAACATATTATAGCGCAACATATTTTCAACACTATTGCTTCATAATTCAATACTTTTGCATTTGGACTTAGTTCACCGGCTCACCAGCGAGCTTTGAATTAGGATGGTAACCAGTTGACATTTGGTTAGTGTGTGTAGGACAGATATTCTTGCGAGTGATCGATTGTCAGATTAGGCTTAGTTTAGAATTTTCAGTTTGTGACGCTCCTGTGCCCTTTTGACCCCGTCCAGTACGTGTTTTGTCGATTTGCTCGGCCACCCGCACGTGTCTCGTGCGATTATCGTGCGCACCAGTTTCGTGTGTTTCGGTCGGCCTTCTTGCGGACGCGCGTGACGGGTGTTTGTGCGGCTCTAGGCACGCTGCGCGACAAGGTGGCGGCGGCGGTGGGCGGCCGGCGGACCAGACGCGCAGACCCGCGGCGGCACACGCTCACCGACGTGGACCACCTCAAGCACATGCTCGCTGGTTCGTTCGCTGCCACTCGAGCCACTCGCACCAAGCTTGACCCTTGTACGGTGCAAGTCACTTTTGCCAAACTTCGGTCAATACGTTCCATCGACTACCCTATTTCTTCTAATAGAACGTCATACACCCGATAGAAGGGCACCTTGAAAAGAGTGGCATGGTTTTGGAACTTTTGCGCTCAGAAAGATGAGAGAACGGCTGCTTCTGATAGAATGACACCTCCGATAGAAGGTAAAAAATATAGTTGACGAAAAAGGGCACTCTTCTAAATATTAGAGGAAATACGGTAGTCTAGTCCTGACACACCCAAATTCAGTTGTCAGAAATAGTTACTGCATCAAAATGACGACATTCGAAGCTGATTCTGCCCTTGTCAAGTGACAAGTGAATTTTCGAGTTACTAAAACTGTTTATGTGTGCTGCTTGTCAATGACAAGTCAGTTTATTGATGAAAATACTGAAATGCCATGTACAACTATATTTGTCACTAAAAGCTTCATGTACTTGACGAGGTGCGGAATTGTCCCCTGGTGCCAATCCCAGACCCTTTTTTGCCCTGGAATATGTCAAATGTCATGCATATTGTTTAAAGAAATGTAGAATGCCCTGGAAAATCACGTTTGCCATTTTCCAGGACATTTTCCATGACTTTTTACACTTCGCATGACATTTGAAATTTTACAGGGTTTGGCACTGCACCCAGGTAGCTGATCTTACCAAATTAACATTTTGCGGAAACTGTACGATAGCACGTTCAAAATTCTTTAGAAATTTCATTTTAAGAGTAATTTTCAAAGAGTCCTTTTTGAGTTATTGCCGTTGTGAATAACTGTGAGATGTGACCGACCCATCACTGCCTGCCGTTCTGTGAATGAATACACTAAATATTTATAAAGTTTTTGTCGTGTTTACATTCACTTTTCGTCAGGAAATGCACCATAGGTTGGCGTGTTTCAGAAAAAAATTCAAGTTTTTGCACAATTTTTTCCAGAATGACATTGTTAAAGAATGTTGCCTTTTAACAGATCCACACTTTGAGAAGGTCAAACTTTTGAAACTGGCTTACCTCTGTTTTACAAAAAATCGAGTCCCGGACACTGTAAATTGCCCTTTAAATGACAAACGATTACAGGGTCTGGGAGTACATACCTCCTATGGCCGTCTCGCACCCTGTAATGTGTAAAGTAACGTGTCAAATGTCGTGTAAAATGTCACACAAATTTGTCAATTGTCATGCAAAATGTCAAAAGATCATTAATAAAATCTTTTGAGATTTAGTATTGAGATTTTGCATGACATTTGACACTTTACACCTTACTGACTGCATGACATTTTGCTTTACACTGTAATTACAGGGTGCGACTGCCCCATGGTTTGAGTGCCTCTAACGAGTTATCCCTCTGTAACCCGTGACTTTTATACCTCTTGCAACCGTGTAGACAAGGAGTAATGCTAGTGATTGTCGTGGGCGCCACTGTGGTTTTTGGTAAGTCTGGTGCAGCCTAAATAGATTAGTGCCTTATGCCATTTATTTACATATTCACCATTCTTTCTATTTAGTCTTTTGCTTGTAAATTGCATCGATATTGATGCATTTAAGTTCGGCGATTTAGTCACCTAACTTTTTCAATCCTAACACTGCGACGTAGCAGCAGGGACGTAGCCAGGACTACAAAACGGTCCCCCTAAAATTTGACCTGTAGTAAGTAGTATTATAAGTAGTGATTGAAAAGCGCCAAGCGCCATGGCGCTTTTCATGGGCATGGCGCCAAGCGCCGATGGCGCCACAGCAATATGGCGCCAAGCGCCATGGCGCTCTTACATCACTAATAATAAGGCAATGGCACTGCAGATCGCTCCATATGTACCGTATTACCTCGAAATACCCCCATGGGGGTTTATTTTTGCGCCAGCAAAATTTGAGGGGGGTTTATTCGAGGGGGGGTTTATAATTTCGTCAGAAATTTTCGTAAGGATCGTAGTAAAAAGTAGGCATTTGCATACCCGAAACAGGTTATAAATGTGTCCAAACAGGATATATTTGGACATAAAAACGTAGATAGCTACACAAACTAGTCTGTGTGTAGCTGCAATGCAAATTAACAGTAATATACATCATGTACATGATGTACAGTAATATACATCATGTGCATACATGACGTATTTATTATGTACATGACGTACATCATTCCGAAGGGGGAGGGGGTATTTCGAGGGGGGGTTTATTATTTCCCCAGCCCATTTTGAGGGGGGGAGGTTAATTCAAGGGGGGATAATTCGAGGTAATACGGTATGTATTTTACGTGTTATTTTATGTACCTAAATTTATGTATTATTGAAATCGGTGCCGAAAATTCGATTTCGTGCACCTCTTGGCTACGTCCTTGCAGAGCAGCACATGCACCGGCTTCACACCTTGTCAAGTGACATGGATAAAGTTTTCTTGACACTTGACAAGGTGTGCAAATGGATTCTGGTCATTTTCGGAACTCGTTAAGATTAGTCCGTTTGGGCCCACACACACCAGTTGACATCAAAATTCGCGTCAACCAAATTCTGCTTAATTTTGCGATTCCAACTTTCCTACGTGATAACGCACATTTTACTAGTTAATTTTTTTGTGACGCTTAATATTGATTGTTTATGTTAAAAAAGTGTAATGCCAAAAAAATGTGCGTGTGGGTCCAATGCACGCCGCAGCTGGCGCTTCCATAACTTGCTGCAGTGTAGACTGATACACACGGAGGCCTACTTATTCGAGGGAGTGGGGTATGTGCTATCTAACTTCTCCACAACGGGACGTAGACATTCTTTCCGGTAGAGCGGCACTTTCAGTTGTGCACTTCGACACGAGCGCAGCCCTCAGGCGCGTGTGCCAGTCAACTGAGCTGGCAGTGGTGGTGAGTCAACTGAGCGAATGCGCGCAGACGAGTCGACCACGACGGGCGAGTGCGCGGGCGGCGCGGCCGGCTCGAGCTCGTCGCGCAGCGGCCAGCGGCTGTACGTGCAGCGCGCGGCGGCCGGCGGCGGGTCGCACTCGAACGTGTCGCAGGGCGGCAGCAGCACCAGCGGCGCGGCCAGCTCCGCCGCAGCGTCGGCCAGCCACGGCGCCGGCAGCCGCGTCGGCCGCCTCAAGAACTGGTTCCGCACCAAGGTCGGCAGGAGCACGCCCGACCTGCGGCACACGGCGCCCCCGCCCACGTCCGGCTCGCTGCACGACGCGACTGCCGACCACGCGCTTTGATTTTCGGTCGCGCGTCACGTGTTTGTAAACTTTTCCGCCGCGCATTTTGATGCGTGCCTGCCTCACAGATTGATCATGCATAGTAATTATTTATATCGTTGTTTTGTGGCCGCGCGCACTAGTACACCGTCCCATTTTTTTAATAAATCCGTTTTGAACACATTTTAGGTCACCATCACAATCAAACTATGATCGCCGTCAATAGTAGTTTGCATATGTTTCACTGTATACAAATGTACGAGATTCGCACAGTACGGCGGTGTACTACTGCGCAGCGCTTTTATCTGCATCAGCACGGAGAATTCGGATTGGATATTGTGAATAATATTACATTTGCGCGAGTTGTTCCCAATGAAGTCAGAATTTTGCACCTGTGATCACTTTGAGAAATTTGTGTAAATTTTGTCGATCGCACGCATTATGTACTGTGGGCCAAAAATAGACAGAGATAGCGACCCATTTAATACAGAATCGCCCAGCACCACATTTGCTGTATTACCGCATTTGCCTGAATTCACCACTCCATACGGGATAAAAACAAATGCCTGTATGTCCTACTTGGATAAAATTCGCAGCAAGCATATTTTGTGGAAAGATGCTGCTATTCCCTCTACAGTCCCAGAGGAATTATTCAAACAAATACGGTATTTGGTTTAGTTCAGCGCTGCGTGATGTTCGTTTTACTATTATTGATCACCGTCATAACCACTGGCAAAATGAATGGATGAAAACGATTTATTTGTCTGAAATTCGATAAATACACATGAAAACAGACACGGGTAAGAATCAAGACACAGTGATGATGTGTACGCGAACGGATCGCAGCAACGGCAATCACCAGCGAGCGGCATTCATCCGTGCGGCACGCTGCAGTCGCAATGGCCGCGTCAACTGGCATCCATTCACACCTCAGTTGACTGGGCTGCATGCCAGTACCCCTTGGACAGTGCCCCTGCCAGCACCGGACGCGTCAACGGAAATGCGCGTCCACAAGCGAGTGGACACGCGGCGGCGGCGGCCACAACGGCCCGCCCGTTTCGCCTGCGTCGGAGCGGCTCGTCCCAATTAGGATAACTGATCTACTGGCCCAGTCCCTATGGTGGCGCAATTTACCACACCGTACCATTTTTGGACAATTTACCAATTAACTTTTACCATACCGAACTTTAGTAAATTTAACAGTTACCGCATTTCTAATAGAATGGCAAGTCTCCAATAGAAGTTACATTTTTTCAATTTATCTTGAGCCATAAAATGAAAAGGGCGGTCGCCAATAGAAGCCACACAAAGCTTTGTTCCAAATGCATAAAATAAAAAATATCAGCGGACACTGTGATTTAGTGGCTTTCTGTCTATTCTGTCTTTCAAGACTGGATTTCAACCTTGAAGACAACACAGTGTTGGCATACTGCCAGGGGACAATTTTTTATCGAAAAAATCAGATTTTGATAGAGTTATATAAACTTATGCTGTCAAGTTAGTTTACAGCCACCCTCACTTCTCAGACATCCACTACGCCCCCACCAAACACTGAAGGGACAATCACTAATGTGGATCACTCAAACAGTTGGTGTACTGGGCAAAGGATTTTGGGAATTCAGCTGTGTAAAACCGTGGAAACCAAAAGTCATGTTTAGAGACTATAGTGGATTTTTTTTACCATTTTTCTCTGCGCAATGAACCTTCCAAACAACTGGAGAAATGGAGGCGTGAAAAAAGTGCAATTTTTCATGTTTTTATTACTAAATTTTGCATTTTTTTCATTCCTAAGATTTTTGCGCTTGCATTTCTCCAGTTTTTGGAGGGCTCATTGCACAGAGAAAAAATTGTAAAAAATTCACCAGTCTCCTCTCAACATGACTTGTTGTTTCCAGGGTTTGACACACACCTGAATTCCCAAAATCCCTTGCCCAGTACACCAACTGCTTGAGCGATCCACATTAGTGATTAATCCTTCACTGTGCAGTACCTCATTGCACTTTTCAAGAGTCGTTCTGGTTGGTGGGGGCGTAGTGGATGTCTGAGAAGTGAGGGTGGCTGCAAACTAACTTGACAGCATAAGTTTATATAACTCTATCCAAATCTGATGTTGTCAATAAAGAATTGTACTCTGGCAGTATGCCAACAATGTGTTGTCTTCAAGGTTGAAATCCAGCCTTGAAAGACAGAATAGAGCAAAATCTGGAACATGGCACAACCCAAGTGAGCAGGTCACTTTTGTATTTTAAAAAAATGTGGGCCATTTACACCGCCCACAGGGGGTACAGCTGGGGGTTCCCAGGGAACTTTTAGACAAATGTCAGGGCTACCTTTTGATACCACTCAATTTCCCCGGGATGCCCGCGATCGGGCACAAAATTCAAATATTATTGGAATTTCAAACAACTCCCAACTCAAGTGAACGGCGGTTTATCCATGTTTGTGTTCTAATACATCCAATTTGGTGATGTTTATTATCAGTTTTGGGTATGTAAAAGCCCATTCTTTAATACGATATTTATGAAAAATTTCTGGAAAAATAATAACCCTCCCCCCTCAAAAATTTCCACTCTGAAAAATAAACCCCCTATGGGTATTTTGAGGAAATGCAGTACAATAAATTCTCTAATTATGGGACTGTCACATTTGTGTTCAGCACATTTTTAGGGGTCATACTATTGCAGGGGGTGCATTAATAGGGAGGGTCGCACTTTTTTTGCCTCAACTCCTCAACGACTCAACTATCTACATAACTAAAGTGTGAGCAAGACATTGTAAAGGGAGTTTCAAGATGTAGAAGGGCGAAAAATCGCTAAAGGTAGGTTAAAAATAGCTAACATATTTTCACTAAAAACAGGTTAAAGTAGCCAAAAACAGCCTTAAAATAGGTATATCACCATGTGTATTGATGAAAGGTGCAATTTTGAAGGTGAAAACTATAAAATGGTATGAAAATTAATGATTTTGAGCAAAACTCGGGACAGAATTTCTCAAAAATAGCTCCAGATAAGTAGGTAGCTGAGCGATTTGGGGTGTGCTCAGGTGGTAGTAGACAAAATTTGTGCCTCAGGATCAGAGTTGGTTTTAGTTAATTCTTTTTACTAAATAGGATCAGAATTCTTTTTACTAAAATTGTTGTTTTTTAATTGTATTTTATTTTAATTTTATTCATGTTTCATTTTGTTTTATTTTATTCTGAAATGTAATAAATAAAGTAAAACCATTTTACAAAAAAGTCAGAATCTTGCATGCAAGGCCATAAAACAGTGTGCACGCTAGAAACATCCAGATAAATACAAAAAAATTATGTAACTTGTGATAAAATTGCAACATTGCACAGGTATTTTGAATCTTGACGCTCACAGGGGCCGGATAGATATGTAGCTAATTGCTCCTCCAGAGGGAAAGATAGCTAAAAAATATTCTTTGGAGGGTTGAAGGAGGCTGCGGGGGCGCCAATATATAGGCTTTTTCAAGGTATGTGATGAAAATGGGAAAGAATCACATCAAATAGTTTTATATATTTTAAATAGTTTCTAGCTGCCAATTTGTAGAACTGGTGTCATGTTGTTGCTTTCTACAGGTTTCACATAGTTTTATATATTTTCACTGTAAAAATCACTATGTGAAACCTGTAGAAAGCAACAACATGACACCAGTTCTACAAATTGGCAGCTAGAAACATAAGCAACAGGATAGAAAACATTTAATAGAATTGTAAAATTTTACTAAAATTGTACATAAATTAGAATTTTTGTATTTACAATTTTACTAAAATTAGAATTTAAGTAAAATTTTATCTTTATTTTATTAATTTTCCATTTTATTTTTACCTTTTTCTGAGATTTTGCCAACCCTGTCCAGGATAGATAGCTGGCAGATTTGGAGGGGCAGGGGGGGGGCAGGTCAACCCCCCTTGGAGACCCCTGGCTCTCGCGGACATTTAGGTAGATGTACGGTAATATGGACTTGTATCCAAGTGTTTGGAAGCACAGACAGATGAAAATCGTCCCTCCGGGGGATAGATAGCTGAAAGATTCAGCCCATCAAAATTACTAAAGCTGAGAGAGCAAACCACAAGCCAGCGACATAGTGAAGCCGGCTAGTATTCATGTGTGATGGGATTGTCCCAGTGAAATGTCATGCAGCGCGTAGTGATGGAAAATGGCAGGGACGTAGCCAGGATTTTTGAGCGGGGGGGGGGGCGGATTGTATACGGAGCTCAGCGAAGGGGGGGGGCGGCGACCCCCCCTCAATTTTACCCCTGTGGTAAAGGAATGGCGCCTTGGCGCCAGCGCCATTCGTAGGCGCGATGCCAGGGCGCCAAATAGTGCTGTACTTGTATGTATTTTTACATACATATACAGCGACGGGGGCGAATTTTCAGTGCTTTTTTGGTCCTAAACCACAGGTATAACTAAAATATAGTGTGCGGCGCCGAAATGCGCGCTTGCGCCCAAAATTTTTCCGGACTGGCGACAAAATCGCTTTACGGAAGCACCATTTCGGGTATATTTTCTTGTCCGACCCGGGAAGGGGGGGGGCCCCCCCTGGCTACGTCCTTGGAAAATGGCAAAGGCTGTTGTTGTTCGGCCGAGGCGGGACTGCCCCAGGCGCCGACGAAGGCCAAGGGGCAGCTGCCAGGGCAATGGCCGGGCGCCGGAGAAGGGGGCGAGCTCACCGACGACGCAGAGCACAGCCGCCGCAGCCGGCCCGGCACCGGCCACCGGGACGCGCGGCCGCTGCGAGGCGCCTGCGGGGAGACGCCCATTGAAACACTTGTCTGCTGCCACTCATAGAGCCCGTAAACCGCCCACCAAAATATCACATGTCATGCAACGTGTTTCAAGTCGTGATGTTGCCGGCAAACTTGGTGTGCCATTGGTGACACACGCTCCATGTCAACCCAACTCGTGTCAACTACACTTTTGTGAATTATGTGATTTCAACTATCTATATGATAGACCACAGTTAATTTTACACCATGACACTTTCTTTTAATTGTTTCCGTAAAGTGAGATGCTTTTTACAAACTTTTTTGTATCTAGTTGACATAGAGTTGGCGCGATGCGATGTCAATTAGTGTGTGGGACCATTTTCCAGGGGATCGTTCACGACTTTAGACAGTTTGCATGACGTTCGACATTTTCAGAGTTTTCACTTTACAGGGTCCATAAGTGCCGCCCGAAATAAAAACCCCGCTGATTTCGATGCTACACTTAGTAGCTTACATCTAAAAATACACTAAAATAGAAATAGCAAGACATAAATATGACCTGAGTGCAGCTTACCCTTAGCTTATAGCCTACCGAAAGTGGCTATATTAATCCGACATTGATCTGAACTGAATGTCCGCTGGAGACTAGTGGCGCTAACTGATTGTACGTTGTACGTTGCAACGTGTACTCGCAACGTGTTTCAGACGTGGCCCCGTCATAGAATGGCATCCTCATTAACAAGCGCTAATCAGGCTAATTATTATGTATTTGTGCATGTCCGCCCGGTAATTCTAACACCCGCCTCATATCTCAAACGTGCAGTTTGTGTTTATATTTTTTGTCGGCTGTAAGGTACCGGGCTAGAAAAAGAAAACATTAGTTGGAAGTCCGGTCTAAACTAGAAACACTTCGAAACGTTGAAAAGAGTTTACGTCTTAGCGCCGCTTCATGCAAACGTTGCGCATGAAATTTACCACGGGGCCGAAGTTAATGTGCCACCTTTTCAGGCACAATCAATTAGACTACGAACGACACGTGGGTAGAATTAATTCGATTCACAGCTCGCAAGAAACGGCACTTGGGACTACTCAGATTCATTCTTATGCGGCGCTCAAAAAACACCTTCGCACAACCAACAGCAAATAACTCAGTCGCATAAATGTATGAATGGATAAATTTAGGAAACAAATACTTCAAATGAGATATTTCACGCGGGCGCAGTGTATTTTTCGTCGAATAATTTAATAAACATGGAATTCTGTTATTTTCCGGACATTTAAAAACGAAATTTAACCCAAATGACCCTACACACATCAGTTTACAACGACGCCAAATGTCAACTGGCTTGATGCCAATTCAGCTCTCTGAGCAGTAACACCACATGTATTAGTGACCCTGTACATAACCCATACCACAATACATTCTTTCAACACTGCAGCTTCATTTGCAACATGACCCACAGTAGTGCATTTGATCGTCGTCGGCTCGTCAGCAAGCTTTGAATTGGGACAGGAACCAGTTGACATTTGGTGCCATTGTCAACTAGTGTTGTGGCTCTATTCTGATCGGAAAAGTACAGAAACCATAGAGCGCCATATAAAAAGATCAACAAATGAGCACGCGTAAGAATGCCGCGCATTTTTTTAATACAGTACAGTAAAAAGTAGACATTTATTTACGCAAGGATGAGATGCAAAACTGGTCGAATTCACCTGAATTCGTACTAATGAAAATGGAAACCAATTTTACACAACAAAAGCTTTGCCACGTTTCCCGTCGTCAGACAATTTGTTAAGCTTGTTTGTTAAGCTTAACAGAATTTGTTAAGCTTAACAACCATTATCCAATGGTGTCCAATTAACATATATTCGGACTCAACTGAATAGAGTACTGCCTCACTAAGCTATCGGATTTCGCAACGAACCATTTGAATCAGAAATTTCACTAGTAATAAATAGATAAATCTGCAAGCGTGCGAAACTTCAGAACAAATTGTTACTTTACAAAAGGAATCAATTTGTTTTTTCCATTTTCCAAAAAAAAACACCAATTTCCGCTAATCAACCAAAATGAATTTGATGAAAAGTGGCCAAACTTTTGCAAGTACATAAAGCATTACACGAGTACATTAAATTACACAACTCTGAATGGTCTTCGGCTCGGTACATAGCAAAACACAGGCGAAATATACAGGAATTTATTTAGATCTGAGAAATAACAAATGAATTTAATGAATGTATCGCGTAAATCGGGGCGACGTGATCTTAACTCTCCCAAACCGCTTACAGAAGAAATGGTTTTCGATCCCCCGATTTCTATCGCCTAGAAGTGTTAGAATGGATCGTAGAGCAACGTAGAGAAGAGAACTGAGACGCTAGGATGTAAAGTGGCCAAGTGCCATAGTAAAGTACCGTGAAACTTTAAAGTGACAAATTTGCACCAACCATTCCAAACGACGCTTTTCCGCCCACTCAGTAACCATATGTGCCCGAATAGCCGCCCCAGCCACCTGTGAGAAAATTCGTTGATACGTTCGTTGATTCGGACGCAAAGCGTATTTAACCACCGTCATCCCCAACCCAGCTATTTATCTATATATCTCAGAGGCAAAATTTGTGGCTACTATCACACGTACCCCCTCCCAAATCGGCCAGATATCTGGAGCTATTTCTAACAAGTTTTATAACAAGTCGCCGAAATTTTTTAACAAGTTTTTGCGATTTTTAACTACAAAATAATAGTTCATGCGCCGACCATGTTCAACATTTGACTTTGACTGAAAATAAGTATGCGAGAATGGCCCCACATACACTAGTATTCACCGTGACTTTTGTGAAAACTGAAATGGCCACATTCAGCCTACTCTTATTGTATGCTATATGTGTTTTAGTTTTCAAATTTAAAATTTCATTTAAAAAAATTATCATTAAAATTAAATTAAATCTGCATTTTAAAAAAAAAATCAGTTTTCCCACGAAGTCACGGTGAAAACTAGGCACACACAATATAAGTCAAAAATAGTTTCCAGTCAGTTTTAGCAATTGTTTGTTGCCCGTTTCTGCAGTGAACAGGGTAAAAAGCGTATATATTGGATGGTGCAAGCGCAATGCTCACAATGCAAGGAGCTTCACCTTGCGCGGGCGGTTGTCCAGCGGCAGGCCCGGCAGCGGGCGCGGCGCCCCATTGTTGCGGCGGTGCGGCAGCGGGCGCCCCGGCGGCGGGCGGCGCCCCGTAGCCCCCATAGCCCGCCTGGCCGTGCGCGCCCCCCGCGCCGCCGCCCCAGCCGCCGCCGCCGCCGCCTGAGAAAAATATAACTTTCAGGGACCAAACCAACATCACTGGCAGACTCTTAAGCGGTGAATAGAGCTCAGCGTGATTTTGACTGTAAAATGACATCGTAAAATTAATTAAATGACTGTGGGTGATGCTACAGGTCTACGATTTTTCCTGGATAATATGGCCCTACACACACTAGTTCATATATATAGTTCATAGTTCACTTATATATTTTTCACTAGGTCCGCTTTTTGCACTGCTGGACGCTTTTCTAATGCAATTTGACACCTGAAAATACATTATAAAGAATGGGGTGGGGATTTGCGCGCTTGCGCGCAAGAAAATTTGTAAAGTGCCCACAAGTTCGCCTCACAAAAGTGCCATTTCTGGCAAATTTTTCAGTCCGGCCCGGGAACGGGGGGGGGCGGCGTAATCAATTTTACGACATCATTTTACATTGTCATTTTACGTCAAATTCATGCTGAGCTCTAATCTCAGCTTTACATGATTGAAATTATTTACAAATTATTTAAATGATCATATAGTGGCGCTACAAAGCTGGAATGAAGTAAAAAATGACTTATCATATTTTTACTTTACCAAGGAATATCTTCGCTTTCTAAAGTGAAAATTGACAAGGCGACCCCCAAGGGGCGGGCAGCAAAAACAAGCGTGGGCCCCAAGAACCTTGTTGCTGCGCCCAGCCAGCGGCGCCGTAACCGCCAGCGGAGTAGCCGCCGCCGCCTCCATAGCCGCCGCCGCCGCCCCCGTAGCCGCCGCCGCCGCCGTACGAGTTGAAGTCGCCGCCGCCGCCGTAGCCTGCGGGTGCGACTTGGTGGTGCCATATAGAAATGTTGTGGCTGGCTACTTACTTCCTACTTGTTGTTCACATGTTTCATTTTGGAAATCTTTTGGCTTGTTTTCGGTGCTTTTATCTCCGTGTGCCTGCGCACACTAGTTTTCCCACGAAATATCGAAAATTCACAAATCAGCATAGAACACATTTGAGTTTTCTACAATGAGGTGGCCGTCGACCACAGTTGATGGAGATTAAAAATGACTCATTGTGGAAAACTCAAGCACGTTCAAAGCTCATTGAGTTTTCTAAATTTAGTGTGAAAACTAGTGTGTGCAGGGCCAATAGCGTGATTGATTTTTTTCGCACGCAAGCGCGCAATCTCACATAAACATTACCATTGATGGTGTTCGTGGGTTTTGACGCATTTTTAGTGTAAAGCTCCCATTTATTCATACTACCATGTGATAATAAGCCATGGTATGCCAGTGCAGTATATAATATCCAACCAATGTGCTCCCACATACTTCTGCAGTGTGTAACATCACTGTCAATGTATTAACCTTCTCGTCTTACCACCTTATTTAAGCACCATTCTATGCTGAACTTCACTTGCATTTGCAAACTTTGGACAAAAAAGAGATACATAAAAAGTTGACATAAAAATGGATATTTTTGAAAGAAATCACTGGTTATAATGCTACCCCATGACTCCACAATCATAATATGACCACAATATACATTACAATACATTGTGTGACACTTCACATACATATTTCTCAATACCCCCTTTTTGAACTCTTTAATAAAAAAAAAACAGATTAAAATTTTTTTAAGATTAAAAAAAAAATTCCAACCATATTCCGAATACACAAGTCAACAGTCAAAACGAAGTGTCAATGTCACGCAAGGTGTCAAAATGTGTGTAAAACGACGGGGAGAACATAAAAGCAAAGGTGGCAGTGGGCAACGCACCTCCGCCCCTGCCGCCGCGGCCGCCCTGGGGCCTGCCCATGCCGCCCCTGGAGCGGCCGTCGCGCATCTGCCTGTCCCTGTCCTGCTGCGCCTTCTGCTTCTGCTCGGCCGACAGCGCCTTGGCCACGTGCAGCTCCAGGTCGCCCACCATGTGCGGCGAGTCCACTGCGCAGGGGGAGGTCAGCACTGAGGCGACATGCCATGCCGCAGCCACGCCCACGGCGACCACAATGCCCAGGTTGCAACATTCCATCCAAGTTATTCACACTAGCTTCAAACCTAAGTCTCCTTTGCGCTACACACGCGCTCGAAGAAATACGGTACATCACGACTGGTGTGTAAAGGGCAAATGGCCAACGAAAACAGTCCTAGCAAAGTCTCAAAGATTTTTTCATGTAGATTTGATCCATTCTTCAACTTGAGCATTGTCGTCTCACCAAGGCACGTGTACACCCCTAGACGTTTTAACCACGTTGAAGCGTACAACCAACTTAGCGTGGCGACGCCGTCAAGTAACAAATGTTGCCAACAATATGAAGGCACAGGCAACGAACGAGTGCCTGCTCCAAGAGGTTTTGGCGGTCGCTTTAGCGAGACGAAAAAGAGAACCGCACCATTTTACGGTGGCAGCTCAGAGTGCATCTCGCTTCTACCCTTCAAATTGGGCTGAGGCCCGATCCGTAAAGTGTCCGCGCCCTCAACTTCTCCGTCTCGGTATACTTTGCACACATCACACTTAGTATGAAAACCTACCATAACCCATCTGAATAATGAACCAAAAATGATAGTTTTTTTAATCATGATATTTAAGTTTTTACTTTGGAATAATTAATTACGGAATTCATCACAACATTTTACTCATCAAATTACGGTAGGTTGTCATACTAGGTGTGCTGTCCGCCGAGTATAATAAAAACTAAACTGTCGGTTTGGACCAACACACTAGTTTCCGACCGAAATTTCGAAACTAAATACTGTCAAGTGCTGTCGAAAATAAGTAATTCCGTAAATTAATGGATCACAATTTTTGCGTTATATATACACTGTAAACGCAAACATGTTCAAGGCTTATTCGAGTATTCCAAATTTCGGTAGACCACTGGCGCACATGGGCACGTTCTGTTCGCGAACAAGTGCAGTAGCAAGAAAAGCGAGAAGACTAACAGAGCGCCTTGTCGACTGGGTCGTAGTCGGTGAACTGGACGAAGGCGAAGCCCTTGAGCTTGCCCGTCTCCTTGTCCTTGACGATGGTCACCTCGGTGATCTCGCCGTACGACTGGAAGTAGCTGCGCAGCATGTCCTCCGTGTGCACGTCCTTGATGCCCCGCACGAACGCCTTGGAGCTGGACTGGTTCGCGTCCTCCTTGTTGGAGACCTGCGCCTGGGAATCGTGATCTGTCGAGGCTAGCACATGCGCGCCGCTCCACCCCGCGCGGCCAACCCAGCTGCTTACGCCGCCCCACTTACTTCGGACTTTTTCATTCATTTAAACGGATAGAACCCGATGCACAGATTTACCCGGTGCACAAGTAGCAATATCCTATGACAATAAAGACCCGGTGCTCAGGTACGGAATGGTGATGGGATGGTGCCATTTGAGGGCACCAAAGCCGTGATGTAAAAGCGCCATGGCGCTAGCGCCAAAGCAAAAAGCGTCACGGCCAGGGACGTATCCAGGATTTTGGAGCGGGGGGGGGCTGCTTGTTTACGGGGGCCGGCGAACGGGGGGGGGGCTCAGCCCCCCCCCCATAAAATTTTTCCCTGTATAGGCACGGAAAGGCGTTTTGGCGCTAGCGCCATAAAAAGGCGCCACGCCATGGCGCTATTGGCGTTGGCGCCAGCGCCAGGAACCGCTTTATATGTATGTAAATAGGCATACATATACACGAAAGTCGCAAAAAATGTGTTCATTTCGAAGGATTTTGGTTTAAGGGGGCTGATCCGCTGAAAATACAATGCATGGGGAAGAAATTTTTAGGAAACATCGAAAATATTTAGGAAAATGCAAATTTTCCGGGACTTTTTTGATCTCACCCCGGGAAGGGGGGGGCTGCAGCCCCCCCCCCCCGCCCCCCCCCCCTGGATACGTCCTTGGTCACGGCGCTTGGCGCTATTTTGCTGTGGTGCAATGCCGATGAAAAGCGCCATGGCATTAACATTAACAAGCGCCATGCCGTCACCACGCTAAAGAACGCTGCGCCATGGCGACATTTTACTATCTTTGGCACTTATACTGGCACACTGGCACACGGATAAACTTGTGCACCGGCACAGGGCCATTTAAACGGCATTTAAACAAGGGGTCCGGCATGGGGGCAGGGTCTCCTATGGCGGGGGTTACCCGCCAAACCGCCTAGCTATCGGGCAACCCCCCCCCCAAATCCCTCAGCTATCCACCTATCCAGAGCGATTTTTGACAAACGATAGCCCAATTTTCGCTCAAAATCACTATTTTTCATACGATTTCATCAATTTTCACCTCCAAATCACTAGTTCTTGCTAGGGTTGGAAAAAACGTTGTTTTTATCAACTCCATGTTTTTTTATAATTTCTTATTCTTAATTTCATTATTCTTTTTTCATTCATTCTTTTTTATTAAAAAATTAGTTATTTCAAAGCTCCCAGATAAGACCTTGTGTAAACATACATAGGTATATCAGACAAGTGGTAATACTCTGTGATGCTATATATGACCATATAATGGCTGTGGAGCCATGGGATAGCATTGTAAGTGGTTGTTTGTATCAAAAATGTCCATTTTTTGTCGACATGCTCATATATCGCCTTATAGTTGAATGTTTGTGACTTCAAGTGAAGTTTGGCATGGAATAGTGATCAAAAAAGGTTATAAAAGGAGTTTGTTACGTTGGGAATGATGTTACACGCTGTGGAGGTACATGGAAGCACATTACCTGGATATAATATAAACTGGTGGAAAATATAAATGAGAAAATCACTTTATTGTATTTTACAAATCCCACATGCAAGCTGTTAGGCTTTCATCATGTGTGAGGGTGCCCCCACATATTTACTATATATACCCTAGGGGGCACCCCCCTCAGGCCACCCTTGGTGCAGAAAAAAATTTTTTTCACATTTTTTCTGGAAAATATAAATGAGAATTCCATACAAATTTTTGTTCCCAATGAAATTTAAATTTTTAATAATTTTTATTCTGGACATTTGAGCCCAAAAAGTTTTTTTAACATTGGTAGATTCACAGTATGTACAACTTTTCCACCCCCTCAGAACCCCCAGAATCCCCACACAATGATGGCGTTGTTGATCAAACTGTAAAAATTTTTTGGACAAAAACATAGGTTTTACAAAGTGAATAATCCACTATCCCAAGCTATTCATAGAGCACATGGGGGCCAGAATTGGCTTGTTTGGTGTCAGGGGCAACATATGACTGCTCTTGGGCCCTGTTTTCGCACTCAAATATAGTTTATAGCAAATGATAAAAATGGCCCTGTGTAAAGAGAGTACTTGGGTGACAGCGTGTCCGACGCCTCCAATGTTGTTAGACAAATCACAAATTGTGCCCATTTAATGTCGGCACTAATTATCTGTAAAAAATCTATGGGGGATAATGGGCAATGTGCCATATATCTAGTTTGAATGGGCCAGACAAAAAACTAGGTCATGTCCAGAAAGTTGAAAATCATGGTTTTTCAATAACAATCGCAATTTGGATTATCACAAAGTTCAAAATAATTGTTGAGCTGGCTTCATAGCACATGTCTGCATATTGGGGCCATTTTTATGTGGGGGTAGTGGAATGGGGGTCAAAATATACCCACAAATGACCAGCGGGTCAAAATATGGCTTTTGGCAAGCCACAAGGAACTTTTATTTTTTGAAAAAGCACCAACACAAGTGAATTCATTACTTATGTTGTCAGCACACCAAAAATGGCTGCACACTTTACTGCAGCTATATTTTGTGTGGTTTTTTGAAAATTCTCATTTATATTTTCCGGGAAAAAATTGGCAAAAAACATTCATCGATCTGTAACAGCAGAACAGGGGGGTGCCATGGGGTGCCACTTGGCATTTATGTAGACAAATGTTATGGGCACCCCCACAACAAATGGCAGCCATATTGGGCTGCACGTTTCCCTGTGAGATTGTTGTGAAAAATAAGGTACCTGATTTCTCATTTGTATGTGCCACCAGTTTACTACAGCAACATATGATGGTTTTAAAAGTTTTAAATTTAAAAAAAAAGTTGTCGTTTTTTCGTTTTTTTAACAGGGTCGTTAAAAACAGGGTTTTTTTGGCCATCCTAAGTCAGATTGGGGATGGCACTGATTTTTTTAAACTGTTTTGTTTTAAATCTGATTTTTTTATCACAGGGTGGAAACTGATTTTAACTTTAAAAAAAAATGAAAAATTTCTGGTAGTCTTGCAATAGGTCTTTGCGCAATTTCCACTATATTACCATTGGTGGTGTTTTCCTCATTTTTAGTGTAAAAGTGCATTTATTCATGATACGGTGTAATAATAAGCTGTGATATGCTAGTGTAGTATATAATATCTAGCCAACGTGCTCCCACCTACTTCTGCAGTGTGTAGCATCACTGGCAATGTATTAGCCTTCTATTACAACCTTTTAAGCACTATTCCATGCTGAACTTCACTTGAAGTCACAAACGTTTGACAAAAAGCTAAATGGACATAAAATGGATATTTTTGAAAGAAATCCTGCTTATATAATGCTATCTCATGACTCCAGTCATAATATGACCACAATAGACATAACAATACATTGTCTGAAACTTAACATACACATATTTTTTCTCTATACCCCCAGTTTGGGCGATTTTAAAAAAATCTATTTTTTATTGATTTTTTTTTAATCAAGGCGTTTAAAAACAATGACTTTTTCCAACCCTAAGTCAGACAGGTAAGTCAGACAAGTGAAATGAAAAGACAGAACCAATGTCAAAGAAAACAAGCATCTATACCCCCAGTTTGGGCGATTTTAAAAAAATCTATTTTTTATTGATTTTTTTTTAATCAAGGCGTTTAAAAACAATGACTTTTTCCAACCCTAAGTCAGACAGGTAAGTCAGACAAGTGAAATGAAAAGACAGAACCAATGTCAAAGAAAACAAGCATCTATACCCCCAGTTTGGGCGATTTTAAAAAAATCTATTTTTTATTGATTTTTTTTTAATCAAGGCGTTTAAAAACAATGACTTTTTCCAACCCTAAGTCAGACAGGTAAGTCAGACAAGTGAAATGAAAAGACAGAACCAATGTCAAAGAAAACAAGCACCATGACAATGTAATTGTGCAGTAATTGCGCGAGCAAAACTCATATCTGGGAGGTTTTGAAAAACGGTTTTTTAAATCAGGTCACTGAAACAACCTAACAACCAAGATTTTTCATACTTAATAAGCATATATAGTACACAAAAACCACCTATGATGGCAATGAAAGCCATATGTTGATAGCCAGGGCCTATAAAATGTGGCCCTATAGTAAAGGAATGGAGCTGGCGCCATTTGTGATCGCAAGCGCCACAGCAGTATTGGTATTGGCGCTGACACCAGCGTGTAGCACATAGGTACCAATTTATACCCATATATAGTACTAGATCATGACCATATCTCGGAGTTTGAGAAAAAAACAGTTCATTTTAAAAACGGTTCTACCCTGTCGTTGACAAAAACTTTTTCGGCCATCCCCGAGTGTATTGTACGCCGAGTGGGGGTGGGCATGAGAAAGTGTCTAACGTTTTTGGGAATGGCGCGCTTCACGTCGACGCTGCGGCCGGCCAGCACGTGGGGCCGGGCGTTCATCGCCTGGTCGACCTCCTCCCGCGAACCGTACGTCACGAAGCCGAAACCTGCACTTGCGAACGGACTACAACAGACTGGAGATGGGCAATAGAACTAGGCTCGATTTTTGTGAAAAATCGGTTTTTGGCAGCCATTTTATTTTAAAAACGTTTTTTAGATAAATTTTTTTCAACCGCCTGCCAACTCTAGATAAACGATACAATGTGAATTGGATGTCTTAAAAATTTTCCTCGCCAAAACACATCACATTCGCACACAAGAATAATCGATTTCTGAAGGGAATGCCTTGTGCGCAAACACTACGAGGAACAGACCTCTGGAGCGCTTGCTCATGGGGTCCTTCATGACGATCACATCGGTCAGCTCGCCGTACTGCTCGAAGTGGGCGCGGAGCTCCTCGTCGCCGATCGTGTACGGCAGGCCGCCGATGAACAACTTGGTCTTGCCCTCGTTCTGGGCGGGGGGTCAAAGTGCAGGGGAGGCAGACACGCAACAGAGCCACTCCCACGCTCTGTCGAGTGCCCTGCAAGTTGTCCTATGCCGAGTGTCAAAGTAATGGAAAATGCCCCAAAAAAGACATTCCAAGTGAAAATGGCTTGGACACTTGCATGACATTTGCGCGACAAGCTCTGGGAGTGGCGCCAGACGCGCACGATTTCACTTACGTGCACTTTATGTCCCGACTAAACTAGCGCCGTTTAGTGTTCTAATCGGCTGGGCTAGTCATGGCAATATACTCACATTACTCATTGACATTGACACAATTTATAGTGATTTTCGAGTCAAGTCTATGATTGTACTCTGAAAGCCCCTAGGCAAATCAAAAGTCGAGAAACCAAGATATTCTGGTGGATTTTCGGGGTGTGGAGAGAAGAAAAAAGGGGAAAAGGCTTACGGGGTCTCCATTGCTCTGCCGTTGCTGCATGACCATCGTTCAGATGCAAAGACCCAGTTGTGTTAATTGAGAATTGTTTGCTGCTCAAAATCAACGACGAAACAGACCAAGAAAACAAGCCAAGATCCAATCGACAAATACTATTTATGATTTTATACGGCGGGAAAAATAATACAGTTTTTGCCGTTTGGTTAACTCCATGAATAAATCAAACACTTTTCTATCCAACTATTCTGGAGACCTTCAGTAACTACGATGCATAATTTTTTCACCCAAGACACACAATTTACATGATTTTGTGGAGGAATATCCTTTCGACCATGCGCCAAGCATATAACTTCATACCAATTCGGTTTAATATATCGCGACAGAGATTGCACACCAACACCATAGTTTGGTCCGGATGAGTGGGGGGTCAATGATGGAAAAAAACACAGAAATTGAACACAGAAACTCTTTGGCACACCGCACACTGCAAAGTGGCACAGACGGTTTGGACGTTTTGAATTTCCACCCGGGCGAAATTGTTAAGTCAGTTCGGATGATTTTATTTACGACAAATCTAAAAACTACTGAAATTTGGGTCGGGTCCATTCAGACGATTTTCAATTCCACCCCTCTTTTTAATTCCGCCTTTGAATTCCAACCATGCAAAAAATGTCCAAACCACCCACTTTGCACTTTGCAGTGTGTGGTGGGCCATTGAGTATCTGTTTTTTGTTTTACACAGAAACATGGAAACTCAAAATTTTTGATAAACTCAAAACTCAATTGAGTTTTTTATTGGAGAACTTGGAAACACAGAAACATGGAAATACAGAAATGTTTTTTGAGTTTTTTAATTGGATTTGATGAATACTGCTGTGTTTAACTGTACAAAATTAGAAATGTGCACAAGTATATATCAACAGATAACAAAAGGTCCAAATTCAATAACAAGTAGGGGGGGTTTAGGGGATAGTAGCCCAAAATTTTGCCTCTGGGATAGATAGATAGCTGAGCGAGCCTCTGGGATACATAGATAGCTGGCGGATTTGGGGGGGTAAGCCCCCCCAACCCCCCTACTAAACCCCTGGCTTAAGTTATTATTGACATGCTTCCGATGTGAGACATAAATTACTGCACAAATTGGTAAACAAGCATGCAGGTTTTCAATTATGTGAGGGTTTTTTCCATTTTCCATGAAAATTTCAGCAATTTTTAGCATTTCCAGCAAATTTCAACAAATCTTTTCCATTTTCTGGCAGCACTTCACCAATTTTTTCCATTTCCATGCAAATTTCATTTTTCCATTTCCCATTTTCCGGCCTTGTTTTCCATTTTTTGGCCTCTGAAATTTTTTTCCATTTCTGTTTCAGTTTTCCACCAAGTGCAAATTTTTTTCTGTTTCCATTTCTGTTTTCCGGCAAGTGCCAAAAATTTTCCGTTTCTGTTTCCATTTTCCAAAAAAAAATTTTGACACCTAGTTCCAAGTATAGTAAATAGATGTAACCCTTTTCCCTTCATATTATTCTGGCTTTTCTCATATTTTTGATATATCTTTTATTTTTGAGATAATTTCTAGGATTATATGAAAACACTCATAGTCCCTAAAGCTTGTTCTTAAAATTTAATTATAAATCACATTTTTTGATGCTAGATGTGATAGATTTTGATGCTAGACTATGGTGTCAACTTTCTATTTTCTGTTGCCATATTTTGGAGGAAATTTTTTTACCCTTTCCTGTTTTCCAGTTTTCTGGCAGCTGAAATTTTTTACCCTTTCTGTTTTCCAATAGCTGAAAATATTTACCCTTTCCATTTTCTGGCTGATAATTTATTTTACCATTTCTGTTTATCAGCTGATAAACTTTTTACCCTTTTCGTGAAAATTGTTTTCGTGAAAAATTGTACCCTTTCTGTTTTCCATTATCCATTAAAAAAGTTTTTGACAGACCACAGATGGGACCACCACCAATGATGGGTAAGTTCTCCAGCAAAAAAACACTTTCTGTGTTTTGAGTTTTTCAAAAATGAATACCTGTGTTTTTAGTTTTTTTGCGAAAAGGACTTGAGTAACTCTGTTTTTATTTCAGTGTTTTTTGTAAAAACTTGAGATTTTTAATAAAATGCAGGTTTTTGTGTGTTTCTGTGTTTTCCAATGAAAAAACTCATTCAAGTTTTGGTATTTTCAAAATCATTGAGTTTCCGTGTTTTTGTGTAAAAAAAAAAACACAGAAACTTAATCAGTTCTGAGTTTTTTTCCATCGTTGCCTACCCTACAAACTCTGTAGGGAGAATAAAATCTGGCGCTTATTTCGCGGTCCTAAAGTTACACATTTTTTTAATTTCATTATTACTTGAATGCAGAGTTGTTAAAAGTACCAAACTTTTTGAAAGTATGCATACTGTATTACCTCGAAATACCCTCATGGGGGTTTATTATTTCGCCAGCAAGATTTGAAGGGGGTTAATTCGAGGGGGGCGTATTCGACGGGAGGGTTTATTATTTCGTCAGAAATTTTCGTGAGAATCGTATAGTAAATAGTAGGCATTTGCGTACCCAAAACAGGTAATAAATGTGCCCAAACAGGATATATTTGGACATAAGAGCGTAGATAGGCAGCTACACAAACTAGTCTATGTGTAGCTGCAATGAAAATTAGCAGTAATAAATACATCATGTACATTGCATACATGATGTACATCATTCCGGGGGGTATTTCGAGGGGGGTTTATTATTTCCCCAGCCCATTTTGAGGATTTTTTTTTGGGGGGGGGGGTTAATTGATGAGGGGGATTAATTCAAGGGGGAATAATTCGAGGTAATACGGTATGTGTGAAGTATTTTGATTTTACTCTCCCCCGAGTACAGAAATTGTAAAGCAAAAATTATTCACTTTTACTCATGAGTAGGTAAATGAGAGTAAAGTACTTTTTTCCAGAAAGCATAAATGTTAAGCTTCCAGTATCATTGGCACCCTTCCAACGTGAGACATAAATCAGTGCGACTGCAGAGTATCAAGTCCGACCAGTATTCCCATTTGACTCAAATCAGACAGAGTGGCAATGAAGAATTTAAATTTTTAATCGCGTGCAAGAGGTCAACAAGTCCATTTCCCACCCCAAAACAGTTTTGTGGTGTCCAAACAGGATTTTATTGACACTCCTATTTTTCAATTTACCGTATTGGCTTGTTTTTAACCCCGGGCACTGTATTTTTTCACAACGCCCTAGTTATCTACATTGCTCGTTGAAAGCGAAAGAATTTGACCGTTCAAACTACCGTTTTACCGTTCAAACTACCGTTTTTGTTTTTAATTTAGTTTTTTATTTGTTGGCTCTGTTCCAACAGAAGAGAACTTAGCTGCCAGCCAAAATTTCGAAATCCTCTATAAATATGAATAAAATAGGCTCAAACTAGCTATAGAACCACGTATTTATAAAAACAAAAATAGCGATTATGAAGGTGGAAATTGGCAAAGCGGAGCAAATTTTGACGATCTTTAGCTAACTTTGAGTTTTCACTCTCATTTGTATAATACGCAACTGGAAACTGGGATAAGGGCCAAGTTTTCATACAATACCTAATGCCGTCATGCACTCTCCACTGGAGAGATTGACGCAAATGTTTGTAGGGTGATAAACTTGGCATACATGATACTCTACAATGAGTTGCATGATGTCATATCATGTACGCTGTATCCAACCCGTAGAGCTATGTTTTGGTGACTGGTGCTTATGCATATAAGGAATGAAACCATTCAATTGTGCCTGCACAATTCAAACACTCGATCACAGTGTAATTGAGTTATTTGGCATGATGCCATCCAAGCGTCGTCTGGATGGACAGCATCTGAATAAATACAAAGCGGGAACGTTTTCCGAATTCAAAATTTTGAACGTAACAAGTTTTCTTCAAAATGAACCGATAGCATGTAACTTTTCTAAATATGAATTAGATTAAACGTAGGTAAACATATAATCAAAAATTTGCAGCACCTATTGGCACAAAAATTGGAGTAAACGAGTGCGTAAAGAACAGCACATTTTTATTTTCCTTCTTACTATCTTTATATTTTCTTTTTTACTATTTTCTTTTTTACTAATTTCTTTTCTCGTTCGCTCTACAAGAACAAAATATAACTTTCCGATTTTGTAGAATGATATGTCTGTCGACTATACATATATTCCCATATTCACGACCCACTGTGCACCGTTTTTCTATTGTATTTAAGATGTATCGCACTTCGCTGTTCAGTAAGGCGTTGAATTTCATTGACGCTCAGCGAAGCGGAACATAAGTAAACCAAACTTGTAGTGTATCATGTATGCCGAGTACGTATACGTAAATACATGTATACGTCTGCCGACTTTACAACAACGACTGGATTTTTTTAACAACAGAAGCGACAGAACAGAAGCCACTCGCATGCAGTAACGTTTTTGAACGTACTGCGTCTCCCGCGTCATGTTTGCTTCTATTACTTAGGTGTGGGGGCACTCAATTCAAACATGGCACTGTATTGTTTCATAAGGCAGTTACCCTGGCACTGTATTCGAGCATGGCACTCAATTCAAGCATGGCACTCAAAACAAGCCAATACAGTAGGTACCGTATTTCCTCGAATTACCCCCACCCCCACCCCCCTCGAAATACCCCCCCCCCCCCAAATTCAGTGTATAGGGAACGTAGATGGCAAAAGGTCTGGGAAACGCAGAACACACGTTAAAAACAATGATTGTGTTACGTTAGAACATGGTCTATATCATCTACATACTTCAAAACTTCAACTGGGTGTTCAAACAATTTCTGGCGAAATAATAACCCCTCCCCCCTCCCTGGAATTACCCCCCCCTGGAATTACCCCCCCCCGAAATACCCCCCTCAAAATTCGCACTCTGAAAAAATAACCCCTCTGGGGGTATTTCGAGGAAATACGGTACCTATATGTTAAGAGCAAGGGCTCAAAATTTGACACTTTATTGCTAACATTTGGAACTTAATGGTAGGGAACCTTCAAATGTGATTTACTCAAAATCGCATTTTGTGGACATGTCAACTTTTAGAATTACATGCCTCAATTGTGATCAGAAGTAAGGTCGATATTAGATGGTGTTTGTCCAAGCGTTGTTTTGTTTTGCGATGTATTTCATTGTAAATACAGTCATTGTAAAACAAAGTTGTCAAATTATTGGTATTTTTGGAATATCTAAATGTAAGTGTCAATTTCTTTCATTACAAGTTGACGTATTACTGATAGTAAGGTGTACTGTATTTAAAAAATATTTGGCCGGAAAGCGAAGAAGAGGGCATAAATGTAAGAAATTGGCTGTTGGCAAGTGTTGACATTTTCTTGTTTCACATGCAACATTTAGTATTGATGTAAAAGCACCACAACAATGGCGCAATTCCAATAATGTGTAAAGTATGTGTAACTGAACTTGAAGAAATTCAAGCTAATTCCGTTAGGACACCTGCGTCAGAAAAGCAACTGTCTTATCAGTATTTTATCTAGAATAGGTATGTCACATGTGAAATTATCTGTGAACACGTAAATAAAGTCGATGGACTTTGCACGATACAGGTCAATGTAAGGAAACAATGCAACGAAACGTGCGCGCGAAACAGAGTGCGAAATGTTGGCACTGAGCCTAAAATACGCACAGATCAAAAGGCCGGACTAATAAAATCAACCGCGAACCGAACGAAATCCGTCCACTCAAATTTTGAAATTGGTAAGTATACTCGGCGGACAGCGCACCTAGAATGAAAACCTAGCGTAATTTAATGAATAAAATCATGTGAAAAATGTCGTAATTAATTATTCCATGGTAAAAACGAAATACTGCAAATCCTCGAATAAGAGCCCTCTCGAATAACTCCCCCTTGATTAACCCCCCCCCCTATTGGCGAGGTGAGGAAAAAATAACTCCCACCCTCGAATAACTCCCCCCCTCTTGAATAACTGCCCCCCATTGAATGAAGACGATACAATACAAAAATACAAAAGCCTACAGCAGCGACAGCACATCTCACATTATGTGTATGCAGTGCATACACATCTTTTTGTTGTTGTTGTTGGACAGTTAAATACATGAATTACATGATTTTACAGACTACATTCTTGCAATGCATTAAGTCCAAGTTTTCTAAGGAAAAATAACTCCCCTCGAACCCCCCCCCCCCTTGAATAACTCCCCCCACCGAAACGTCTGTCGAAAAAATAACTCCCCTGGTGCCGGTTCCGCAAGTGGACAAGTTAAGAGTTAAAAGTTAAGAGTTGAGTAAAATGACAAATGGCGAGTTAAGAGTAAAGTTAAAGTTTAAGAGAAAAGTTAAAATTTAAGAGTTGAGTTAAAAGTTGAGTGAAATGTTAAGAGTGGAGTTAAAGGTTAAAAGTTGAGTTAAGAGTTAAGAGTTGAGTTAAAAGTTGAGTTAAGAGTTGAGTTGAGAGTTAAGAGACAAGTGGAAAATGATGGTAAAAAAATAAAAATCTGAAATTGGTATTGATACGGCTGTTCGCTGGCATGCTGCCAATGTTGTATGCACGACATTTGAAAATAACGTATCCAAAAAAATTATCGCTAAAAAAAAAAATCGCGGAACGTTGTTTCAAAATGGCCATGCGGGGACAAAATATGATTGAAGATCAGCGTATCGCGCTTCTGCAACGAATGACCCATTTGTCTTTTATATCAACTTTTAACTCACATTTTAACCTTTAACTCAACTCTTAACATTTAACTCAACTTTTAACCTTTAACTCAACTCTTAACTTTTAACTCAACTTTTGACTCAACTTTTAACCTTTAACTCAACTCTTAACTTTTAACTCAACTTTTGACTCAACTTTTAACCTTTAACTCAACTCTTAACTTTTAACTCAACTTTTGTCTCAACTTTTAACCTTTAACTCAACTTTTAACTCTTAACTTGTCTACTTGCGGAACTGGCCCCTGGTCATCTTATTCGAGGATTTAAGGTATTATGATAATAGAACCGTATAATTTTTGGCTCATTATTTAGATGGGGGTTATGGTAGGTTTTCATACTAAGTGTGATGTCAGCCGCGTATAAGAAGTATTTAGTCGTACCTAAGTGGAACAAAAGTGTAAGGTGAAAAGTCAGTGTCCTTTACACATAAAACCTACGTTTTACCTATTTTTCAACAAAATGACTGAAGCAGTTTTTCTCTGCGTGCGGCATGCTTGTTCCCGGTATGTGTACGCTCAATCGACCCATTCCGTTTTAGACTGGAAAAGACCTGATGGAAGTAAACAAACAGGATAGCGTGAAAGCAATGCTTTTTGTGACTTACGATGTCAAATATTTGTAATTTCGAAAGTTCTGGAAAAAATTCCAAATTAAAAAGTCCAACTCAAAGTTTAAACAACTTTTTTCAGAGCGGTTGCCATCTTTACGTGTGCGACTACACAAGATCACATACGACAAGATTTTTCCTGTTATTAGGAGACTTATTATAGGTATGTGTATGTATGCAATGCATACTCCAGCGACATTACACCTTACAATGAAATCTACCATATCCCATCTGAATAAAATAACAAACATAAAAAATATTTTATTATATTTATCAAAGCAATTTGATAAATATGATGAAATTTTTTTTACGTTTGTTCTTTTGTTCAGACGGTATATGGTAGATTTCATTGTAAGGTGTAATGTCGCTTGAGTATACCTAGATAGTAAATATAAGAAATGATGCATAAGTTTGAAAAAACAACAACTTTTTCTGTGTTTTGAGTTTTTCAAAATTGAATATCTGTGTTTTAAGTTTTTTTTGCAAAAAAACTTGAGTGACTCTGTTTTTTTTCTGTGTTTTTTGGTGTTACTTGAGTTTTTTTATAAAATGCAGGTTTTTACCAAAATGCAGAGTTTTAATGCAAAAACAGTGGTTTTCTCATGAAAATTACTTTGTGCAAGTTCAGGGACACTCAAATACCATGTAAGATGTGCTGAAAAATGCAAACAGTCATGTAAAATGTCAAATTTAATTTTTTAACTGGGCATTTGGGATTGTTGATGACATTTTACTTTAGGTACTGTTCACACCTCACATGACATTTTACAGGCACTGTGATTGATACCATATAAACATCACTGTACCAACCTGCCTATCAATCAAAATGTAGGAAAAAGCACCACAAAAATCAACAACGTGTCCACCTGGTCAACAAAATCAAACACCAGGGTCTTCAATGGGTGGGGGGCTAGGTGTAGCCCCCCAGATCAACCAACAATCTATTTATCTATCACTGTTTATTAATATTGCTATCTATCATGCCCAAATTACTGGAGACCCCTGATCAAATGCACATTCATTTTTTTTCAGTCTAAAACAGCACAGTATTCCTCAAATCCAAACAAAAAACTAAAAAACTTTTCTGTGTTTCTGTGTTTCCATGTTCTCCAATAAAAACTCATTTGAGTTTTCAGTTTTTCAAAATTATTGAGTTTCTGTGTTTCTGTGTAAAACAAAAATACAGGACCTGAATGAGTTTCTGCGTTTTTTCTGTCGTTGGGTAAACGCCCTGTCCTGACGTAACTCAGTTATTGTTTTTAACGTGTGTTCTGCATTACACAGATCACCAACTGCAGGTTGCTGCTTACACTCATTTCGGGTGGGGGTATTTTGAGCGGGGTATTTTTACGGAGTGCTCATTTTGAGAGGGTATTTCGAGGGTGGGGATATTTCGAGGAAATATGGTATTTACAAATCAAGAATGATAGCTTCTGTGCATGATCCCATCCACCACTTTCCACACACTTTTCCGTCACTGTACTGGAGTTATGAAGCGAGGAAATTCACAGAAAGTCGACATGAATGGAACTAATTTTCTGGTGAGCCATACATTTTATTTGGGAATGCTGCTGTGGTGACATTTGAAGGTGTTAGCCAAGGGCGCTGCATGACATGGCGCCATGGGCGCTTAATGCCCTTTTCTGTGGCGCCCCTGGCGCCATGAAAAACGCATTTTCCATGGCACGGTGCTCCCGCAGAAAGATGACAAACAATTGTTGCCATTGTAGTTTAATGAATTGCGCCAATTATGAGTTGCAGACTTATTTTGGCGCTGCGCACACTAGTACTTACACCACCCAAATTTTGGATACTCAAGAATATGTTTTAAACACATCTGAATTTACCAAAATGAGGAGTCTGTCAAGTACACTTGACTAGCGATTAGCATTGAAAAAAACGACCGATTTTGAGAAAATATAATTAAATATTATCTCAGAAAATCTCTCAAGCAAAAAATATAATAAAATCTCTTGGGTCATTTTTGAAAATATAATTAAATCTCTGAGAAAATCTCTTGCAGTTCAAAAAAATCTCATAAAATCTCTCAACTTAAAGTATGATTTAATCAATATTTCAAGGTGTTTGAACCATTGATAGTAGAAATTAAGCACATTAATGTGTTGTTTGACTTTTTCATGCACAATTTCATATGATAATAGCATATTGTCTTCTGATGGCTAACTTTGTACTATCATGTATTTAGTATCTGAAAAATGAACAAAAATTTGGTTTAGGCACATTTTTCCCCATAGTAGAATAAATTACTTTCTCATGTGATGATCCCCACAGAATTTATCAGATGACTTTTTCACCAAAATTTGATAACTATATTTCCAAAACATGCTGTCAACTCTTTAGTTGTTAAAATGGCTGGAACCCAGTGCATAAGTTTACCCGTTGCACAAGTAGCAACACCCAGCGCCAATTCAGACTCAGCGCTTAAATACAGCCCCATACTTGAGCACTGGGTTTTCATGGGACTGCAGGGGTTCAGTATGGTCCAGGGGTTAAACATATTTACATTTATTTAAAAATACAAATACTTGAGTACTAAGTAAATACATCTAAATTTCCTCTGAAAACGTACCAGTACTCTCTTTTATGTATACTTCCTGAAAGTACTTGAGTACAGAAAATGTATTTCAGATAGGTAACTTTTTTATTGGCTCTTTCATGCCATAGAACAGAAAAAGGAAGGAAAAACTACAAATGGAGGGAAAATAGCCAAAAATTGGTATATGAGCAAATATATAAATAGTTAAAAATAGGTAGATGAAAATTGGCAAAAAGCGCATGAACTAGTGAATTTGAAGGTGAAAATGGGCAAATATAGAGAGATTTTCTCGAGAGATTTTCTCAATCAGGAGAAAATCTGATTAAATCTCTCTGGAAAATCATGGAAAAAATATAAATCTCAGAAAATCTTATATTTTCTGAGATTTTCTGAGATTTTTTAAATATAAATCTCCCAGAGATTTTTTCAATGCTACTAGCGATGGAAAAGCGCCATGGAGTTTTTGGCGCTTGGCGCTATTTTTGCTTGGCGCCACCAGCAACAAAATGCGTGGCGCTGGCGCTTGGCACTATTCTGCTCTGGTGCCATTGGCGCTTGGCGCTGTGGTTCTAAAAAGCGCCATGAGCCCATGACTACTCTTGACAGTGATCAAAAATAATTCATTCTGGTAAACTCGAATGTGTTCAAAACAGTTTTATGACTTGCCAAAATTTTGGCGGTGTAAATACTAGTATGAATTGCCACTCCGTTGTAAAGTTGGAGTACTTGGCCGGAATTAGAGCTCAGCGTCGATTCAACGTGAAATGATGACATGAAATGACGTCGTGAAATTAATTAAACGAGTGTGGATCATGCTACGGGTCTACAATTTTCTAAGGATAATATATGAATCAATATCTTAATCGTGTCCAATACTGAGTGTTATCAGCCACAACTAGAGCGAATTGAAAAATTCAATTTTTATCATTTCACATCATCATCATTTCACGTCATAGTGTCAGGGAACAACTCGACATTTCACGTCAGACTATTGCAAGCAGCAGTCTGACGTGAAATGTCAAGTTGTTCCCTGACACTGTGACGTGAAATGATGATGACGTGAAATGATAAAAATTGAATTTTTCAATTTGCTCTAGTTGTGGCTGATAACACTCAGTATTGGACACGATTAAGGTATTGATTCATATATTATCCTTAGAAAATTATAGACCCGTAGCATGATCCACACTCGTGTAATTAATTTCACGACGTCATTTCACGTCATCATTTCACGTCGAATCGACGCTGAGCTCTAATTCCGGCCTAAATGAGTGGACTGTGCATATAAATATAATGCTAATAGCAGAGTTGTTAAAATACTGGTATTTTTGGAAAGCGTAAGGTAGCGTTTAAACGTTTTTTATCTGTGACGACTCGATAACACAAAAATTCATAATCCATTCATAATTTATCATAAAATTCATAAATTATAGTTCATTCCATAACAGCATGTATACAGGTAATTTATTTTTGATAGATACATGACCCTGTTTTATGCTTTATAAAGGTGAAAAAGGTGGCCCCGCAATTTTTTTTACACTTTCACAGTACCGTAAGTGGGTATTTCCACAATGAAAGCGTAACAAAGCAAAAGGGTATTTTATGAAAGCGTAAGTGTAAATATATATAACCGGATACCCTTACATTTAGTAAGCAGTAAGCATAAGCACACTTGTCACAACTCTGGCTCATGGCACATTAGGTGATTTTCCATTGCCATCTGATGCCGCATCCACGGCACAACTCATCAATGTGTACAAAAATAACACTCACCACACAGGCAATGGGGGTGCTGCTACTGCTGATCTTCACAGACTACCTGCAGCGTGTGTGTGGCGTAGTACCCTGCCCAGACAAGACTACCTGTCCAGGGCCCGCTCCCTCAAGTGTCAAATGACATTGTCACGTGACAAATTTCAATCAAGTTTTTCTACCTTAATGTAAATACCGGACTTAAAACAAAATGACTGTGTAAACTTACGTAGGTAAATCTATGACACGGAAATCTAACGTTAATCTAAGTTGCATGACACGAAAATGTGTAACTTTGGCTTGGAATTGGTCACTTGACAGTATCTCTGACAAGATGTGGGATTGGCACCAGATGGTCACACCTGCTGCCCCCTGCCAGTGTTGGTCGCCATCAGCTACGGATGCTGCCCATACACAGATGCGGTGTGCTGCAGTGACAGAATGCACTGCTGTCAATGGGGCCACACATGCAATTTGACAAGCCTGCATTGTGAGCCCCTTGCGGGTAAATGCCCATGTGGCGCTACATATTGTTAAAAACCGTGGTTCAGCAGGATTTTTGAGATCTCTGGTTGCCAGCAAGTAGGTAGGTCTGTACAGCGACAAAGTCGAAATCAATTTTGAACCCAGGGTTATTATTGCGGGAATGATGTAGAGTTCGAATGCACTGTCCTTTTGCATGATATGCCCTAAAAACAAAGATGTCCATGTCTAGTCATGGTCTCTGTTTCCTTATAATGTACCTAAGGTACACATTGTGGACACGTGACAATCTTGACATCTGCCCCCAAATGGAACAGCACTCACTTGCAGATCTGTGATCACCAGTAATCGCATGTAAAATATTTTAGTTTAGGTAAAAGAATGGTTCATTTTTGCACCAGAAAATTTCTGGTCCCGGTCCCGGTCCGAAAAACTGGTCCCGTTTGAACCCTAAATATCATTTGTTTAAAAAAGAGTGGTCACAAACACTCAACAATTACTTTAAATTCTTTCTCAAAGCGTCATTGTGAACCACTCCCACAACACATTCCAACTGAACCACACCTTGTAACAAAGATGAAACCTGCTGCCCCAGGCCCCGGGGCGATCCCCCGTGCATATGCTGTCCAGGCAAAAACTCCGTGTGCTGTGGGGAAAACTTTTGCTGTCCCAATGGGCAGCATTGTGAGATGAACACATTGAAATGTTATGGCTGATATGACATTCATCTGAAATTTACCATATTACCTCGAAATACCCCCATGAGGGGTTTATTATTTCGCCAGCAAAATTTGAGGGGGGTTAATTCGAGAGTTTTTTTTATTATTTCGCCAGAAATTTTCGTGAAATTCATATTAAAGAATACGCTTTTTCTTCGCAAAAACGGTAATAAATGTGAGAAAATAGGTTATATTGGGGCTATAGATGTACATCTGTACACAAATGAGCGTATAAGTGTAGCTGCGATGCAAATAAGTAGTAATAAATACATCATGTGCATACATGATGTACATCATTCCGGAGGGAGGGTATTTCGAGCGGGGGGGGGGGGGTTATTAGTTCCCCAGCCCATTTTGAGGGGGTTAATTCGAGGGGGGTCAATTCAAGGGGAGGGGATAATTCGATGTAATACGGTACCTATGTTTTGTGCAATTTTAAATTTCATTGGAGTTCACTTTTACTTATTCCTGCTGTTTCTCCTATGTATTGCCCTGCATAGTGATGATTCCTTGGTCGCAATGGCTATTGTCTTAGGGGTTCAGTTTGATATATTTATCTGTCACATGCTTGTAAGTGATCTGTTCTTTTCTAGGGCTTTGCATACCAAGTATCATATTGTCAATTTTGTGATCTAATTTTGTGATGATTTGGCTATGCATCCAACGAATAAGTAGATAAAGCTAGCAGCTAGATAGGTTGACTATAGTTTCCGTCCCGTCGGTTGCTTGGCTTGGGTTGCGCTCGGGAAAGGTCAGATATCGGTGTGCATGTGGCTGACTAAGTTGCACGCGTGTGGTCGATTTCCGTTCAATTTCACGACCCTCGCAAATCACAATGTGCACATATTAATTGTGCTGCATCATTTCACGTTGTTCATTGCACGAATTTGGCAGCGGAATGGATCAAAGGTTGAATGCGTGAGGATTAACCATACATTCCGTGCCTCGTGGAGATATTGCTTTCGTTCTTCATTGGTCGCACTGTAGATCAGTGCAGATCATGCGTAAATACATATTTTTGTTATACATCTATTTTAGTGATGGGATGGCGCCCTTTTATGGCGCCAAAGGGCGCCAGCGCCATGGCGCCATTGGCGCTTGGCGCCCTTTTCTGTGGCGCCATCTGGCGCCTGGCGCAATTATTTCGAATGGCGCCATGGCGCCCTTGGCGCTTGGCGCCATTTTCGCTGGCGCCAATTTGGCGCCCGGCGCCATCGTTTTGGATGGCGCCGGAAATGGCGCCAAAATTCCGCGAATAAATGTGAGCAAATGGAACATTTTTGGACATTTTATCGTAGATCGTTACACAAAGCGGTCAATGTACCGTATTTCTTCGAAATACCCCCCTCGAATTACCCTCCCCCCCCGAAATACCCCCAGGTTGTTCGAGCTGTGTGAAAAACAACCACCCTCGAAATATCCCCATCTGGAATAAGGTACATCATGCAGATGCACACAATGTACATGATGTATTAATCGATGCCAATATGCATCACAGCCACACATAAGACTAGTTTGTGTAGCCATTTTTTCTGGCGCCCTTTGGCGCCCAGCGCCATTTTTTCAGATGGCGCCATGGCGCCATTGGCGCCTGGCGCCATTTTCTCTAGCGCCCTTTGGCGCCCGACGCCACTATTTCGAATGGCGCCGTGGCGCCATTGGCGCCTGGCGCCAATTTTCCTGGCGCTTTTCCATCACTACTGTATTTACATATTATGTCAATTTCAAGTTTACATCACGTAAATAGTTGGCCATGAAATGTTTGGTGTTGCCAGCTGTCAGCTACAGTGCATTACGGAACAGCGCTACAGTGCAAGATTTTGACTTTTTGAATTTTGATTTAGAATTTTGTAAATATCAAGAGAATAAAACGTTTAAACGCTACCTTATATTATCAGATTACCGTATTTCCTCGAAATACCCCCCCCCTCGAAATACCCCCCCCCCCTCGTTTGACCCCCCCCCCTCTCGGGACCACTATGAAACAATCACCCCCCCTCGAAATACCCCCCCCCCCAAATTGAGTGTAAAGGGAACGTACATGACAAATACTGCAGTTTGTGTTCTGTGTACTGCAGAACACACGTTAAAACAATGTCGGTGTCACGTTAGAACAGTGTACATACCATCTACATACTAATATAAGTCTACAGAACCTTATAAATGGCGGTTTTTGTTGCATTTTTCGACGTCTGCGTACGTTTCAGACGACTATTTCGTACTTGGTTTTCAAAAATGTTCTTGTGAAATAATAACCCCCCCCCTCGAAATACCCCCCCTCGTTTAACCCCCCCCCCCCTCTCGGGACCACTATGAAACAATCACCCCCCGGGGGGTATTTCGAGGAAATACGGTACATTAGTATTACACAGCTTTCACTATTCACATCACTTTATTCATCAAAATATGGTAGCATTATTGTAAAGTAATGTCTGTATAGACACGAATTATGTTCATCACTCACACTAATTGCATCCACCATGTACAATGCGGGCAATAATCCCGAATGAGTGCAAACTTAATCCTATCTTATTCAACCTCTGATCCGTTCCGCCGCCGACCCCAACTTTAGTTCACCATCAAGGCAGGGACAACTTCTAAATACCTTCCCAGCGCAAGCGGGCAGCCTGCCGAAAAGTAGAATTTACCGCTAGATAGCAATTCATTTGTGGTCAACACAAATGTGTTGCAGTTTTCTCTGTCGCCCACTGTGGTGCTGTATTCATGTTGAGTGTGATGTCTGTTGAATCTACGTGTCGCCAATTTACGTGTTGTAGAACTCAAACACCACATTTTCGTGAACCACCCACATTTTCACTTTGTATATCCAAATCTGCACGATGAGATAAAAAGAAATCAGATTGGGGCGTGGCTCTAGCGTCGATATGACGTGTTTGCGTGTGCTAGCTACGCTGCACTGGTGTGCCTTGAATCTAAGTTCGTATCTGGTCGCCGCTGCCAGCAGTGAACAATGTGCTTCATCTGGCAACGACGACTGCCAACACAATGGCGGCTGGTGCGTCTTTTTTGTGTGTTTTGCATTTGGCACTCTTCCAAGTGAACTTTTTCAGGCTCACACCGCCTGGCGCCTTGTCAAAGGAGGTGCAGGATGCTGTGCAAAATGCTCCTTGCAATATTGAGGCGTTTGATGCAAGCGAATTGACACAGAAAGACTTCTTACTCAGGTGTTTTTTTTGGCGTTTTACCAGATTTTTGGTGGGATGACCGTTCCATAGAGCTAGGGTTGGGACGATATGACTTTTCGGGGTTTTTCATTCCTCTAGTCTCTGGATTTAGCTCAGTTGGGCTCTTTCCCAAAAGCTCCAAAGTGGGCTCTTTATAGTGCATGTAAAATACGTAATAAATTTGCGAAATATTTTTTTCGTATTCGTGCCATGTATGTATGCGTGTTATGAATTGCGAAATACTTGTTGCTTTTTGACACTCGTTTGGCATATTTCATACGAATGAAAGGTGTAGGGAAAATCGCTAAAAAGGGAGTATAAAATGGGAAAATCACTAAAAATAGGGAAAATGTACCTATTTTTCAATGTGCAAAAGGGGAAAAATAATGACTGAAAAATATAGAGAAAATAGGTTTACAAGCACATATGGGTAAGAAAATACCTGAAAATAGGTAAGTAAATAAAAAGACACATGAACTAGTGATATACAGGCTTTTTCAAGGTGTTGAAAAGGGGAGAAAATCACTAAAAATGGGGAAATACAGTGTTTTAAGCTTTCTAGTCTATATATTGTAAGCTTAACTTGGTTCTGGAGCAATTTTTGATTAACTTTGCATCAATTTTCTCCTAAAATGACTAATTATTGCACTTTCTTGTCACTTTTCATTTTCAAAAACAACATTTTCAGCTGTATACATCACTTTTAATTTTCACTTTCATTTCACTTTTAATTTCATGTACATATTTTCAGCCATTATTAACTTGTTTATGACTATTTTAACCCAGTTTTAGTGATTTTTTTCCTCTTTCTTTCTACTTAATATATGCTAAGCTCTGGTGTGTATTTAGAAATGTTCACCTAAAATGACTAATTATTGCACCTTCTTGTCACTTTTCACCTTCAAAAACAACATTTTCAGCTGTATACATCACTTTTAATTTTCACTTTCATTTCACTTTTAATTTCATGTACATATTTTCAGCCATTATTAACTTGTTTATGACTATTTTAACCCATTTTTAGTGATTTTTTCCTCTTTCTTTCTACTTAATATATTCTAAGCTCTGGTGTGAATTTAGAAATGTTCACCTAAAATGACTAATTTTGGCACCTTTTTCATACTTTTCATATTCAAAAACAACATTTTCAGCTGTATACATCACCTTTAATTTTCACTTTCATTTCACTTTTAATTTCATGTACATATTTTCAGCTATTATTAACTTGTTTATGACTATTTTAACCCATTTTTAGTGATTTTTTCCTCTTTCTTTCTACTTAATATATTCTAAGCTCTGGTGTGTATTTAGAAATGTTCACCTAAAATGACTAATTTTGGCACCTTTTTCCCACTTTTCATATTCAAAATCACTATTTTTGGCTTAGGTTTATGCTTACATTTAGGCTTACGCTTAGGCTTAGGTAAAAAAAATCCCTCTTGGCCATTTTAAGCTTAGTAGCGAACCATTTTAAGCTTAGCAGCGAACCAATTTAGGCTTAGCAGCTAACCAAAAATCAAATTCAAAAATGTGAAAATGGCCAAAAAGGTGTGTAATGAGTGTTTATATCAGTAATCTGACAACAAAAATGAAATATCCTGGTTTTTCTCATTATTTTAAGTGTTAAACCAAAGAAATCGACCCAAAAATGGGTGCGTAATTGAGCATAGAAGTCAAATTTCCATTTTTAGATGCTTTCTGGTTATTTAAGGGCATTTAGAGGGCACTCGATAGAGTGTTTACTTGGCCCAGGTGGTAGTGGTTGCGACTAGCAATCACGAGCTCCTGGGTTTGAGTCCTTACTCGCTGGGCTTTTTGCACTTTTTCAGGATGTGGATGACTTTGACCTCACGCGAATTACCGATCGCTGGAAAACGCGTAGTCATTCACATCTTGACATCGTGCCAGTTCAGCCGTCAGAAGGAGCGTATGACGATGAAAAACCCGACTTTTTGATATCGATATTCGATACTTTTTCTGAAACTCGATATCGACACAATTTGGAATCTCGGTATCGATATCAATATGAAAAAATTGCCGATATCGATATTTCAATATTTTCGACATTTTGCTTTTGGTATAGCAGGGCATATCTCATTTGTCATATTGTATTTCCATTTGGTCGCAAACCCAATTGATCAGCTCTACTGAAACGTAGATGATAGAAATTTAAATGGTTCACAATGATCAAAATGAGAAAATGATTTAAAAATGTGACAGGTGTGGTAAGGAAATGGTGCCAGCCCCATTTATAGGTGCCATGCCATGGTGCCATTGATGTTCCCATGGTGTAAGTAGCTATTAAACGTGCATATACTTGTGAACATCTGTGAGTGCATTTGCACAAGATTTGATGCTGTCGCAAGTAGGGTTGGAAAAAAAACGTTTTTTTTAACTCGATGTTTGTTTGTTTTTTAAACGTTTTTTTAAAAAAAAACAACGTTTTTTTTATTAAAAAAACGTTTAAAAAAAAACATCGGCCAACCCTAGTCGCAAGTGCTGAAACAAAAATACCTGTCATGTGAGAACAAAGTGTGGCTTGCATGCAAAATTTGTTGAAATTGCTTATGAAATTGCCTTCTAATAGTGCCATTCCTGGCTTATTTGAAGTCAGGCCCAGGGAGGATAGAATATCAAAAAATGGTCGATATTCGATATTTTTTCAAAATTTTTGATATCGTTGATAACGATATATCATCCCAACCCTACATACAGTGCGCGCAGATATTTTTCTTTGCATGCGGCGGTCAGCGTAAGCTCCGCCCACTTTCGTGTAAATGCCCATTAGCGCTAACCCCAAAAATCATTAACGTTCTGTCAGGCTCGCCTTTTTTTGTGTGTGAGCTCAATAACGACAGTTAAATTTCTACGATTTTTTACATTTGACAGAGAACGCACATGATTTTAGCCCTCTGTGCGTACGCTCGACCCACAATTCCCATTTTCAAGCATGTGGTGGGCCTCGAAAGGTTCTTAAAAATCACAAGTTTGTATAGGGAAAGCGGGGCGCGCGGCAGGCCAAAATTCGCGCGCAAGGTTAAGGTGCAAGCGCGGGGTAACAGTGGCACTTGGGTCGGTGCCAATACACACAGGAATTTCTGCGCGCACTGTAGAGCACAGACTCTGTACGATCAATCAATCAAATAGGAAATATTGGTCTGTCGGGAAAGTTCGTGCCGTTTCAGGATCGTCGCCCATTGGATCGTCCTGGACAATCAGTGGGCATTCAGCCGGCGTATATAAGCTGGACTTTATCCAAGCATAAATTTTTACCACAAAATTGATTACGTAAAAGTCGATGCAGTGCTGATTTATCTCTCAATAATGTTCAAAACTCAACGTGCACGATCCAGCGTTTCCGTGGTTTTCGATTTTTCAATGAAATTTCAATATAAAATCGGCTGGAAACATAAAGTAGGAGATATGTATTATCATCCACTTTTATGTAATCAATTTCGCGGTAAACTTTTATTTTTGAATTTTACGTTGAGCGGTAATTCCAGCTTATATTTATACACCGACTCAAAACTCACAATCCCCGACCACCCAAGGGAAGACGGAACGAACTTTCCCGACAGCCCAATAGGCAATTCGGAATTAGAAGGTGATAAACTAAAAAAGGTATGAAAATTAGCGATTTTGAGCTAAAATTGGGGCAGATACATATAGATAGATAGCTGAGCGGGTCTGCAGGATAGATATATAGCTGGCGGATTCTGGTGGGTTGACCCCTGCATATACATCTATTTAATTGTTAGATTTTGCTACATCTGAGTATGGGGAATTTCCAAAAACTTCTGGCGAAATAATAGACCCCCCTCGAATAACACCCCTCGAATTATTCCCCCTCAAATTTTGCTGGAGAAATAATAAACCCTCTGGGGGTATTTTGAGGTAATATGGTATGTATTTTTTATTGTGGTTGAATGCATTTTCAATTATTCGTTCCAATCTAAATGTGAAGTTAATAAAACTACATTACATTGTTTTATCAGTGTCATCATTGTGCAATGTATTTTAGGTGGTGTGTGTGTTTCAAGGCTGGTGTGTGTGTTTCATGTGTAGAATGTTACTGCAATAAGACACTTGAGTTTAAACATCATTAAATATATATGCCAAGCCAATTGATAATTGATTGATTGATCGCCAATTGATATTTTTTGCACCTGCCAGAAAACATAAAATGGAAAAATAAAAAGCCGAAAAATGGAAACAGAATAACTTGCTGAAATTCTGCAGGAAACATAAAAGATTGGCTGAAATTTTGCTAGAAATGAGAAAAAAATTGCAGAAATTTATCCAGAAATGAAAAAATTTGCAGAAATTTCGCTGGAAACTGAATAAATCACATAATTGAGAACCTGCATGCATGTTTACCAGTGTGGCTGACACAGAAAACAGAAAATTTAGCTGTACGGCCTCCGGGATAGATAGATAGCTGGGCGGTGTTGGGGTGGGCTGAATATGAGAGGTATCGCTCATGTGACTGATCTGTCTGTGATAGTGCACTTTGCAGATGGTCGATCGGTTGTGCCGCGCGCAGGTTCGCGTACTCTGAGCCGGTGATCGTGCGCAAGCTGGACAACGCCGCGTTCCGGCTGGCCGCCTCCAGACACAACCTCTCGCAGCACTTTGGCCACTCGAACGTGCTGCTCGCATCCGGCAATACGCACAGCTACAGCAAAAGTACGCGCTAGCAAAAGTGTCACAATAATCTCTGGACAATAGTGTTGAGTAGGACAATTACGCTGGTGGCTGTAATTGCTTACTGTAAGTGCAGGGTGCTGCAATTTAGACCAACGGCTAGATTTCAGATAACTTGTCACTGGGTGGTCGGATTAACGTCAAATTTTGGGTCAACATTAACAACTAAATAAGAAATGATCCCTGAAAATATGACTGCGATAGCTCCACTTGTTCTCAAGTTATACACCACAGTGAAAGACTGGTGCCCAAGTAAACCCGGTGCCCAAGTAAAGTGCCTGTACTTGGGCATCAGGCGGATGTTAAATGGGCACTGGTCAGGTGCAAGCGAAAGACTAGTTGACTAGCGCTTGTATTTATAACCGGAAAAACTATCGAGTCCGGTACCATTCTGGGTTGTGAACATGAAGGCTTGGTCACTAGCGATCACCTTCACAACCCAGAATGTTACCCGGACTCAATAGTTGGAATGTTACCCGGACTCAATAGTTTTTTTGGGTCGTAAATACAAGCGCTAGTTGACTAGTGCTCGTATTTACTACCTGAAAAATAACGAGCACCGGGCATACTTGGGCACCAGGTGTACTTGAACACCGACACACTGTCATACACCATTACTATTCATGCAACACACCTAATTGTCGCCTTACTACCACCTTGCTTTACAACCAACGCAAGCGTCTGCCGATTTCCTTATCTGTAAGGCGGATTGGTGGTGTGCATGCACACAATTTGGCATGCCGCTGTGAAAATAAAAGAGAAAAAAAAACTGAAAAAAACAATCCCAATCCCGATTCGGGTATTGAAAAGTGGATCCCGTTTGAAACCTATCACAGGGTGGTGGTTAAGTGACAATTAGGTGTTTGCATGAATAACTTGAGAATGAGTAGAGCTAAATATCATAATTGTATTTTGAGGGACCATTTTCTTTTTAGTTGTTAATGTTGACCTAAAATTTGATGTTAATCCAACAGGTCTGTGCCTCTGTGCATTTTTACCCACTGTGCATGGATACCTGGTGTGCATTTTTCTCAATCCGGTGTACATGGAGGCCCGGTGTGCACAGCGGCCGCCCCTCCATGCACACCAGGCCTTCATGCACACCGGGCACCACCATGCGCACCGGGCACCACCATGCGCACCGGGCACCACCATGCGCACCGGGCACCACCATGCGCACCGGGCTGACATGCACACATGGTGTGCCCCCCCACTGCCATACTGCCCAATTGTTGACCCCCACGGCCGATAGTCACTTGTTTTATACTCCAGTCACTTTACACCCTGCACTCTGATAAATTTTCTGGGGGGGGCTTCGTGGGGGTTCAATATATAGGCTTTTTTGGGGTGTAGAAGGAAGAAAAGGGAGGAAAATCGCTAAAAGTAGGTGAAAAATGGCTAAAAATAAGTATATAAGCATACATATAGCCAAAATAGCCGAAAACAGTGAATAATGAACATGTACTAACGATTTTGGAGGTGAAAATCTACAAAAACGCATGAAAAGTAGCAATTTTAAGCAACAATTTGGGCAAAGATTCTCAAAAATTGCTCCGGATAGGTAGATAGCTGAGTGATTTTGGGGGGGGGGGTTAGGGGATAGTAGCCAAAAAATTCGCCTCCAGGATAGATAGATAGCTGAGTGGCCTCCGGGATAGATAGATAGCTAGGCGGTTAGGGAGGAGTTTGACCGTTTGGTTTGCTGGTCCTACATGCGCAGTTCACTTGCAAATACACGGTGCACGTGAAATGGGAAAATGGCGTGCATGGAATGGTGGCCTCCATGCACACCGGGTTGAGAAAAATGCACAGCGAGTAAACATGCACAGAAAACCTAGGCCAATCCGACCACCCAGTGACCAGTTATTCGAAACCTAGAGCGTAGGTATAAATTGCCGCACCCTGTATTTAGCTGTGACTTGTTTGTGCGATCGCAGCCAGATCTCAGTGAGCCCACAAAGGCGCCGCGCCCACTTGCAGAATCGAGCACGTTGCGCGAGTACCTGGACGAGCACTTGGCACCTCAAAATCCACACTTGAAGGGGAATGGTTTGTCCTACCGTCTCCGTAGAATCTGAATGGCTCTATACACAATAGTTGTCAACCGAACGTTTGGAAATCCTCAAATCAACTTTGTAGGCTTCTGACTTTTACAGGAATCATGCGTCCGTCAACTACAGTTGACGGGAATTAAAATTAACTTTTTCCAGTAAACTCAAATGCATTTGATGCTGATGTATGAGTTTTCAAAACTTTAATGCTTGAATGCTTGAAAACGAGTGTGTGTAGGCACATTATGAGGATTGATGTAGTATTTGTGCATGATGGGCAATTTGATCTGCGTCGCAGAGACCTACTTCCTGTTCGGCGACCTTGACCGGACCGAGTGGGCGCCGCTGCTGTCGCAGTACAACTTGCCGCCGCTGAACCTGCCCAACCACTCGCCTGTGCTCAGCTTTGGCATCGCCGGTGCGTTCTTGTGTCACACAGCCACCCGCTTATCTTGGTATTTATTAGAGTTGGCCTGGCTTTTTTTCTCAGATTTTTCAAATCGTCCCATTCAAATTGTGTTGAGTTTTCTTAACTAGGCCCAATGGATGGATAAAAAGCGCTTTTTTCAACGGCTCCGCTTTCAAATGAGCGAATTTGAACCCCCGCGTGGGTCCAAAGATACAAAACCCCTGATTAACCCCCCTCGAAATAACCCCAGGTGTTTTCGAGCTGGCAGCTTTAGGTATGTAAAATCATGTTTCTTACTGTAAAATCATGAATTCCACGAAAATTTCTATATAATGTGGAGCCATGGGATAGCATTGTAAGTGGTTTTTTGTGTCAAGAATGTCCATTTTTTATCGACATGCTCATATATCGCCTTATAGTTGAATGTTCGTGACTTCAAGTGAAGTTTGGCATGGAATAGTGATCAAACAAGGTTATAAAAGGAGGTTGTTACTTCGGGAGTGATGTTACACACTGGAGGTACATGGAAGCACATTACCTGAATATTATATACTACAGCGACATATGACGGCTTATTAACCCATGGTAGCACATAGAAATGGATGCTTTGATACTAAAAATGCCACATAACCAATGAAAACAACCACCAATATCAATTTGTGTGTGAGATTGCGATCTTGCGCACAAAAATTTTGCAAAATACCTAGTACTTAGTACTAAAAATTTTAGCCAATGTTTATAAAAACTTTTCAGAGATCATGTTTAAAAAATGTTTGAAAAAGAAACATCGGCTAACCCTAGTAAGCACTATGCCATGCCGAACCTCACGTGAAGTCATGGACATTTAACAAAAGGCGATGTATGTATAACAATTTGACATTACAATGGATATTTTTGACAGAAATCGCCAATTAAAATCCTGTCCCATGGCCCCACAGCCATGCTATGCTATATTTTACATCACTAACACTCACATAATGTACTGGCACCTGTCTGATATACCTGTATATGTTGACTCTATTGAACCATATTTGGGAGCTTTTAAAAATGTTTCATTTAAGAAATGTTGTTGTTTGTAAAACAGGGTCGTTAAAAACATTTTTTCCATCACTAGGTGATACACATGTCATATTGAGAGAGCATTGTTCAGGGCTCTAATGAGTGACAGTACTCAGGCGCGGGCACGGGGGTGCCGTTCCACTTCCACGGGCCCGGCTTCGCTGAGGTGATCTACGGACGCAAGGTGCGCTCTGGCTCCAATTATGTCTCCCCTCACAGTTTCACTTTTTATTAGGGTTTTCTACACATTAGTGTTCCGGTTTTGTCCTACATGTTGCCCTTTTTGCCAGCACTTTTTGACTACGTTTAAAAAAGGGCTTGTTTTTAAAGGTACTCCCTACCAAGGACGTAGCCAGGGGGCGGCCGCCCCTCCCCCCTTCCCGGATGATAGTAGGGGCCCTCAACCGGTGTACATGAGGGCCTATTTTTCAGCATTTATCCATCATGCTGATATTTTTAGATGTAAATCGGTCAATTCTCAATGAAATACAGCGATTTTTGCCAACCCCCCGTTCGTTCGGCGCGCTAGACAACAGCCCCCCGCTCAAAAGCCCTGGATTATTCCAAGCCCCCCCCCCCCGATAACCGGGTTCACATAAGCACCGGGGAAAAATGAAAAGCGGTCCTTAGTCGATAGTACGAACATTACCGAATCTTAATTTCGGTATCAAATTTTGGGGTGATTTTCAGTACTTTTGCTCAAATTGTGCGCATTACGTTCTTATTCTTTCTTGCTTCTAACTTAGGGATGGCCGAAAAAGTTTTTTTCCAACAACGTGTTTAAAAAATATATAAAAAAACGTTTTTTTCTTCAAGAGCTCCCAGATATGGTTATGTATGGCATGACAGACTTTGTGATGCTATATATAGCGATAGAATGGTAAGTGGTGATTTCCGTCAAAAATATCCGTTTCTATGTCGAATGTGTTATGCATATCACTTTTTGTCGAACATTCATGACTTCAAGCGAATTTTGACATGAAATAGTGCTAAAACAAGGTTAAAAGAGTAGGCTAATACGTTGACAGTGATGTTTCGCACTGTAGAAGTATGTGAGGGCACATTGGCTGCATATTATATACTACACTGGCGTTTTACTGCTCATTATGACACGATAGCACAAACAAATTGAAGCTTTTAACTAAAAATGCCTCAAAACCAATCAAAACCCCCACAAATGGGAATGTGCATGTGAAATTGTGCACTCGCACACAAAAAATTTGCAAAATACCTAGTGCTTAGTACTGAAAAATTTGGCTGAGATTTTTTTTAAAAACTGTTTCGATAGTCGGGTTTAAAAAACTGAAAAAACGCTCGGCCATCCCTATTCTAGCTTGTACAGTTCTGTGTTAACTGGTCTCTGTGTGCAGCGCTGGTTCCTGTACCCGTTCGAAGACGAGCCCGACTTCGAGCCGGACGCCACCACGCTGCACTGGCTCCTGCACAAATATCCACACTTGCCTAGACACAAAATGCCACTAGAGTGCATCATGCAGCCGGGAGAGGTTAGCACACTTTGTAGTATTTATTCTTTGATTTGGCCTCTACTTCTAAAAGTCGATAAGTTCAGAATGTTGATTTGGAAAAATAGCATTTTAGTTTCGTTTCCGGGTCTATGCCGGCAATAGATGTACAATGGGCTTTCCCGCTGTCTATTGTAAAGTTCCAAATATTGATAATCAAGTGTTATATGTCCCACCTGTGCTCTCAACATATTGTAGCAGTGGCCTTTCCACGATATGCATTTGGACAGGAAGAAGAAAAACATCTAGGAAAATGTCCAATAAACAACTGGATTTATTTACTTCTTTCCCGCGACAAAAATTTTTTTACTAGCTCCATAAATAAATTTATAATTTATAAATGTTCACAATGGACTTATCGTCTTTCTTAGTGAATGTAGAATAGAGCAAGGACGTAGCCAGGGGGGGCGGGGGGGGGGCGGCCGCCCCCCCCCCCTTCCCGGGGCAGACCAAAAAATGTGCCAGAAATGGTACTTTCAGAAGACGATTTTGTCGACAGTTTGAAAAAATTTTGCGCGCTAGCGCGCATTTTCCTTTCACAACATCTATTTTCGTCTGGCCGGTCACAGCGGCATCAAAGCCAGTAAAAATGGACTCAATTCGTGACCATGTCGCTGTACAGCTGTATAATCCAGACGTATACAGCTGTTTTGGCGCCAATGCCAACGCCAGTGGCGCCATGGCGTGGCACCTACGAATGGCGCCAGCGCCATGGCGCCATTCCCCTACTACAGGGGTTAAATTTTAGGGGGGGGGGGCGCCGCCCCCCCCGTTCACCGGGCTCCGTATACAATCCGCCCCCCCCCTCCGCTCAAATATCCTGGCTCAATATCAAATATGCTTGAATTGTTTATGCATTTATGCTTGTACTGCGGCAGGCGATTTACTTCCCGGACAAGTGGTGGCACGCCACGCTCAACGTGGATACCTCCGTTTTTGTGAGCACTTTTTTGAGTCCCTGACACAAAGGTTGATCGTTGTCTTGGTGTGAGTACTTGGATGGGATGTACTTTGTGTCAAGGACGTATCCAGGGGGGGGCTGCAGCCCCCTGTTCCCGGGTAAGACGTGGAAAAGTTGGTGAAAATGCAACTTCTGGTAACACTTTTGAAGGTGTAGTGTAAAAAAATTTGCGCGCAATCGCGCATTTTCCGTCGCGTAGATGTATTGTTGGTAAGTCGGTTCTTGTACCCTCCCTTCACGATTTAATATAAATTGGCGTGTTTGTCGCTCTATACGTATTTATATTGATAGGGATGGCAAAAAAATGATTTTTGACGACCCTATTTAAAAAAATAAAACATTAAAAAAATTATTTTTTTTATAAAACGGTTTTTTTCAAAGCTCCCAAATATGGTTATGGGTCAACATATACAGACAATTGCCAGTACTTTGTGATGCTAAATATAGCCAAAGAATGGCTGTGGAGCCATGGGATAGCATTATAAGTGATTATTTCTGTCAAAAATATCCATTTTTTGTCGACTTGTTACGTATATCACCGTTTGTCAAATGTTCATGATACCAAGTCACGTTTTGCATGGAATAGTGCTTGAATAAGGTTATAAGAGAAGGCTAATACATTGACAGTGATGTTTCACACTGTAAAAGTATGTGGGAGCACATTGGCTGTATATTGTATGCTACACTAACATATCATGGCTTATTATTACACAATAGCATGAACAAATGGAAGCTTTCACACTAAAAATGCCCCAAAACCAATGAAAACAACCACCAGTGGTAATGTGTATGTGAAATTGTGCGCTTGCATGCAAAAAAAATGCAAAATGCCTAGTGCATAGTACAAAAAATTTGCTGATGTTTTTTTAAAATAACGGTTGCGATGCCTCTGTTTAAAAAAAACAAACTTTTTTTCAAAGGACGGTTAAAAAACATCTGCCATCCCTAATATTTACGTACATAAAAAGCTATTTGGGCGCCAGCGCCGACGCCAGTGGCGCCATATCGTTGCGCCTACGAATGGCGCCAGCTCCATGACGCCATTCTCCTGCCATCTAGGTAAACGTTTAGGATGGGGCTGAGCCGTTCGCCGACCCCCATAAACAAGCAGCCCCCTGCTCAAAAATCCTGGATATGTACCTGCTTTGTGTTATCTGAAAGTAATGGGGCAGTGAGTTTTGGCGGCTTTGGCCCATTTTGTCATCCATTAGTTCAAACTTCGGAACTGGACAAGACGTTTTTAGTGCAACCGATTTTCATACCATCCGATTTTTGCATGCGGCATGGGCATAAAATTGATATTTAGATAACCAGTGTTGGTCAATCCAGTGACCGACAAAAACATTGTGCCACTACTTTTGGAGGGACAAAGTGTGTGAGTGTGTCATGTCTGAGTGTAGGGTTGGAAAAAATCAATTGACAAAATTGTTTTTTTTATATAAATCAATCTGATTTTTTTAAATCGTCCAAAATGTGGGTATAATGAGAAAATATGTGTATGTTAAGTGTCAGATAATCTATTGTCATGTCTATTTTAGTCATATTATGACTGTGGAGTCATGGGCAACGATGGGTAAGTTCTCAAAATAACAACCGTTTCTGTATTTTGAGTTTTTCAAAAATGAATCTGTGTTTTGAGTTTTTTCATGGAAGAACTTGAGTTTCCATGTTTTATTTCAGTGTTTTTTTGTAAAAACACGAGTTTTCTGATTAAAAACTCAAGTTTTTTTCATAAAAACTCAACTTTTTGGTAAAAACTCAAGTTTCTTGGTAAAACTCTTGTTTTTTTTAGTAAAAACAAAGTTTTTCTTCAAAAAGTTGCATTTTACAGCATTTTGATGCAGAAACGGTGGTTTTCTGATTATATAGGTATAAGTTTAGACCCCACATAGCTTCTGCATATTCATTCATGTGTCGAAAAACTTATTGTATATACTCAAATAAGACACCTAGGGGAGTTATTTCTAGTCAGAAGTTTTTGTGGGGGGAGTTTTTGAAGGGGGTGTTATTCAAGCGCGGGAGTTGTTTTTGCCTCACAGCTTGCACTCTATTTATTGTATGAATGGATCCCATCAACTCATGCAATTTAGGTATTTAACCATTCAACAAAAACAAAAACAAGGTAAATTCAGGTAAAAATTTTTGTTGATCGGAATCTGAATCATTCAAATACACATTGTGGATACACATAAAATACCCATAGGTGATAGTTTTTCAAGGGTGAAGAGTTATTTGTTCCTCGCCTGGCCATCAGGGGGGGGGGGTTATTCAAGGGGAGTCTTATTCGAAGATATACAGTATTCATGTTTGGATACTTATGTCATCATTTAACTTGGATACCTTATGTATGTGTTTACCAGGGACGTATCCAGGATTTTTGAGCGGGGGGGCTGCTTGTTTACGGAGCCCGGCGAGCGGGGGGGGGCTCAGCCCCCCCCTAAAATTTTGCCCATATAGTGACGAAATAGCGCCATGGCGCTGGCGCCATTCGTAGGCGCCACGCCATGGCGTTATTGGCGCTGGCGCCAGTGCCTGAAACCACTGTATATGTATGTAAATATACGTACATATACGCCGACGGGAATATTTTTGACAGAAATTTTAGGGATTTGTGCCTAGGGTTGGAAAAAAAACGTTTTTTTTAACTCGATGTTTTTTTAAAAAAAAACAACGTTTTTTTAAAAAGCTCCCAGATATGACCTAGTGTCAACATATATAGGTATATCAGACACTGGCAATACTCTGTGATGTTAAATATGACCATATAATGGCTGTGGAGCCATGAGATAGCATTATAAGTGGTGATTTGTGTCAAAAATATCCATTTTTCGTCGACATATTGTTCGTATATTGCCTTATAGTCGAATGTTCGAGACTTCAGGTAAAGTTTGGCACGAAATGGTGATCAAACAAGGTTATAAAAGGAGGTTGTTACTTTGGGAGTGAAGTTACACACTGTGGAGGTACATGGAAGCACATTACCTCAATATTATATATTACAGCAACATATGTCGGCTTATTCACCCATGGTAGCACATAGAAATGGATGTTTTGATGCTAAAAATACAACAAAACCAATGAAAACAACCACCAATGTCAATTTGTGTGTGAAATTGCGCGCTTGCGCACAAAAATTTTGCAAAATACCCAGTGCTTAGTACTAAAAATTTCGGCCGATGTTTTTTTAAAAAAAAAAACATTTCGGACGTCATGTTTTTAAATAAAAAAAAAACGTTTAAAAAAAAACATCGGCCAACCCTATTTGTGCCTAAGGGGACCGATCCACTGATAAATATACATTTGCGGGGGTGAATGCGCGCTTGCGCGCAAAATTTTTGCACAAAACGTGAAAAATGTATGGGAGAAGTCACATTTCCCGCGATTTTTTTGGTCTCACCCCGGGAACGGGGGGGGCTGCAGCCCCCCCCGCCCCCCCCTGGATACGTCCTTGGTGTTTACATACTATACATGCATGCATAGGCACCTCATGCATGCACATACATTGTTCAGTTCAAATGGTGTGCCTGAAAAAAACTCAAAAAACGTTTCCGTATTTTCTGTGCTTCCATGTTTCCGTGTTCTCCAAAAACACTCATTTAAATACACCCTCCCAAAAATGAGATGTCGAGGGGCGAAATTTAAAAAAAACATTGTTATATTTTACTTACTACTAATTTTCTTCCCCGGACGAAATGTACCCTATCTGATGAGTGATAAGTGATCGGGTTATATCTAATCTCATTTGTTTTTGTTTTGTCTTTTGTGTTCTGCTTGCAACCTACTGATCGTTGTGTCTTTCCTGAATATGTTTTATTGTTGTTTATATTGAGATGCAGCGTGTCTGTTGTATTTTTTGGCTTATTTTATTTGACTATTGATTACTTATTGTTGGGATTTATTTTGGCATAATTTTGAATGACCAAATATTAGGTGTTTTTGCTCTTTTACAAACCATATAAATATGTATATAAACCGTCGAGAATACTGAAGTTTTACATAATTTACCTAAGTTTGCAATCACTCATTGCATTGGCACGCAAAGATTATTATGAGCAGGTGAAGCAAATCTATGATCAAGCGGCTGCGGGGCTGCTCAGTTGGCAGTGCGTCGGGGACACGGACAGTAGTTTCCGTCCTCGCCCGGCGGCCCTGGCGGTCCCCCTTGCCCTGCGGAGACAACATTCCTTTGTGCCTTGTGTCATAACAACGTGCTGTGTGCACTTTGCCTGGGGGCACTCCCACATCCTGTCGAATGTCAAATGTCATGCTAAGTGTTAAAAGACATGTAAAATACCTTACAAAATGGCAAATGTGTGTTTGACATTTTGCAGGACATTTTGCATGATTTTCGACGCTGCATGACACTTTGCCTTCTACAGTGTGTGGGATGGGCGGCGTGTCTCACCGGGGAATCCCTTCCTGCCCGGGTCCCCTGGTTGGCCCTGGTCGCCCTGCTCGCCGCCGCGGCCGGGCTGCCCCAGTTGTCCCGGCCGGCCGGGGGTGCCCAGCGGGCCGCGTGGCCCCCGCTCGCCAGGCGCTCCGGGGGTGCCCCTCTCGCCGGGGCTGCCGCGCGTCCCGTCGTTGCCGGGGGGTCCCTGGGGGCCCGTTGTGCCAGGCTCGCCGTTCTCGCCGGGGGTGCCTGAGTGTTGTGTATATACTTGTATTTATATAGTTTATACACTTTATAGTTGTATTCGAGGCGTCTAATTCTAAAAGACCTCAAGTCCTCAAAATGCGATTTTGAGTCAATCGCATTTTAAATTTCAGATCCAATTTCAGACCAGTGGTGCGTGTCCAATTTGGCTCCTGCCTACCATTAAGTTCCATATATTGACAATAATGAGTCAAATTTTTAGCCCCTGTTCTCAACGTAAATATATGTGAAAAATGGGGTATCCATAAAATTTTATCTGGACAGAGCAAAACAGTTTCAGGGAGGGAAATGGACTTCTGCATGGTCAACTTCTTGCACGCGAAAACATTTTTTCCCGGCGACGATGAAGCTGCCTTATGGGCCTTACATTCGACTTTTAGAAATCGGTGTCCACAGTGAACTTATCACATTTCTTGCTTTTTTTACACAACAATACCCAACAAAAAAGGAAACGAGGATGGACTTGTTGACTTTAAGCCCAAAACTAAGTGAACTTGTCGACTGCTTGCCCAATTTTTTTGTTGCATTTTTCGCAAAAATGTCAAATTTGACACTATCGTATAGGGGCGTGTGAGGTTAAAAATTTTTATGGAAAATGATAAAAAATGTACGGAAGTAGCCCCAGATGACGTTTCCGGGCCAACTCGAAATTGTCATATTATGGACTTGTCGACTTTTAGAATTGGACGCCTCATTTATAGAACTACAAGCAAGTTGTGACACGCCGCCGCACTCACCTGGGAATCCTGGGCGGCCGGGTTGTCCTGGTTTGCCCGGGATGCCTGCCTGCGCGTCTTCGCCCTTGTCGCCCTGCGAATTACATCAGTATTGCATCGCGGCTATGTCAATTCAACTGCGTGGAACGGTGTCTGGCCACGCACACTTGTACACCATCAAATGTGGGAATCTGTTTAAAACACATTTGAGTTTACGACAATGAATGTTTTTATCGCCGTCAACGGACGTTGACTGACTCGTCATTATGGTGAACTGGGATGCGTTGAAAACAAGTTATACTCGACAGACACGATACTTTACAAACAGATAGGAGTTATGTCTTCGGCTGGCAGACGGCCAGCTGAGAACTTATGGAAGACGTGCTGCTGGCCACGTGATGGCGAGAGATAATGACGACGACGAAAGTGATGACTTTATGATGGAGTGTTTCCTCCGGGAAAATGTACGGCGTAATGTCATCCGAGTATACTAAGTTCGCCAAGTTTGACTGGTGCACGTGTGTGCGCAGCTGCCACGTGCCTCGCTCGCAACGTACGGGCAGTCCCGGCCTGCCCCTGACCCCCGCCTGTCCGGGGGGTCCATTGGGGCACTTTTTGCACTCCTGGGGCGGCATCTGCATCGGGGGGAAGGGCACGCCCGGCTCGCCCGCGGGCCCCCGCACGCCCTGCACGCCCTCCTTGCCGTCGTCGCCCGCGTCGCCAGGCAAACCCGGGGGGCCGGCGGGGCAGCCTCCAGTCGCCGCGCACTCTGTAGGGGGGGCACTGTTGGGACACGCACTCATCGCCGCCGGGCCCACGATCGCAAACCCGGTATAAATGTGATTGAATTTTTTATTTTTTTTTTCTAATATGATTTTTTTCCGAAGATTCTCGAATTTTTTTTGAGAATTTCTGCTGAATGTTGAATACAGCTTGTTTTGCGACTTTCCAAGCTGTTACCGCAGAGACATTAACACATTCATGTTCTGCCGCTATGAATAAATGATTAGAACTATGTGAAATTGGTGGCTTTAAATGTGTTGCTGTATTTTATACACATTTACAACCAAAATACTGAAAAAAACGTCTTCGAATGTTTGTTCGCAATGGTGAGTGTTTGCGCGTGGGTGGCTGCACGTACCGCATCTGGGGCCGGGCGCCTGTCTGGCGCGTCTGCTGCCGGGGCGCCTGCCCTCTGCCAGCTTCACGTGGCGCATGTCGGTCCAGAGGCGGTCGGCGATCGAGTCGAAGTGGAGCATGTCGCCCCGCAGCTCGGCCCTGATGCGGTCGGCCTTGCCCCCCAGCAGCGGCACGAAGGCGAGCAGCGCCCCCACGGCGGCGAGCGACATGAGCACCGCCGACACACCCGCCATTCGCACCATCGTCGAGTCCATGTCTGCGCGCAGGGTGACTTGGCATGCGCACGCTGCTCCACACGCTCACACTCGCATTCACTCATGCAACTCAGTGGGGCGGTCCATTGAAAAACATCTGAAATTACACACTGGCAGAGTCATTTCTGCATTGATTTGGCAGTCTAAACCACATTGAATGTGGTAGCATATTTAGATAGGATAAATCAGAAAACTCGAAATCACGTTGGGATGAATATCTTGCACAGTGTGGAACCACAGGATCAGGCCTACCTGCTGCTAGAGTCGTGTGCAAGTGAGTCCTGTGCGCTGGCAGTGGCGACTTGTGAGGTTTGCAGAGCTGCTCTGCCTTTTATATGGTGGTTGCCGCGCGGCGGATGGGCGCGGGCGCGTGGCTGCAGTTCCGTTACGCTCGGCCGCCTGCCTTGCGTCCACGGCTACCGTATGCCCGCTCAAATAGGACCCAGGGGTGCAAACGGTTTCAATCGTGCTCATGTGCTCATTTGGCGCAATTGTGGTCGGAAATGAATTGATGATAATTACCTCTTATAATTTAACTACAGGCATGATGATCTTATCTAGGTATATAAATAGCACATGAGTTGCTTTCTTTTGTTGAATACTGTCTGAAGTGCCTGTATAAAAATACGGTTTGCGTTCATTCGAATCACTTCTTTCTACCCAAATGTGTGAATGTCTCAGCATTGGTCTTGTCACACAGATTTTTACATGACATTTAACTTAACCATTTGTATGTGAATATTATTCGCGCCGACCACAAATTGCATGTATACTGTATCAGGTGTGGTGTAAAAAGGTAAATACGGTCACGCCGCGGCCGCGCATTCGGGCAAAAACGTTCCGGAAAGACATGCGCGTACGGGTCGCTTCTTTTTGCTGCCAACCATTACACTCATGCGATTAAGTAATCGTTTTATTAAACGTATACCTTTTCTATTTTATTACCTCTGTAAATTTGCTTGCATACAAAAGTATACGGGACGTTTAATGTGAGTTTATGCCTTGTCCTGAAGTCACTATTTAATACGCAATAAAGTGTTTACTGCCGAGTGCCAGGGCAAGAATTTGTGCTGGCTAGTTTGATTTGGTCGTGTCGTTGTGGCATGGATGTTTTGGCGCACGGTGGTCCGAGGGCGGCTGGCGGTGCCATTCGCCGGCTTTGGTCGCGCGAGGTGCAGTCGCAAACTGGTTCTGTGCGCGTAATTGGCTCTGGGCGCGTGGCTGCAGCGGCTCTGCGCGACGCACCTTCACATTCGATTGTCACCTTGAAACATTCACCAAGGTAATTTGCGGCACGGGTGAGAAAAATGCCTAGCGCGCCAATTGGAGCAAAGTATCTGCGGCGAAACGTGTGCTGTTTTCGTGGGGATGAAACAGCCATTTTTGTAAAGCGATGCGGCGTGGCGCTATTGCGGTGAAATTGCCACATGCGCACCCACATTCGAGTTTCCGTTTGAAAAAGTGCGTCGTTGCAGGCAGGTGCAGCCGGATGTGCGCTCAAATTCATGCCGCTGCCATCCGTTTTGCGTTTAGACCATGTGTTGTTTTCATGAAAATTTGCCAAGCATGATTTTGACATTTTTGTACGCCTCGTTGCATTTCAGTCGAAAAACCCATTAAAGTTTTCGTATTTCATGAATGTGTGATGTTATCTTTACCAAATCAAAAGGTAGAATTTGCACCGGCACGTCGCAAGCGATGTGAGTAAATGCCCCGCTGACTTTTTCATTATTTTGGCAGTTTGATGGCATCTTGCCATTTTTATTGAACCAGAAATTCCCACAAATTTCCTGACAGAGTGTAGTGCGGCCATTCAACAAGTTTTATTATGTGAATTAAACTAACACAAAGAGACATCGAAATTTATTGCCAAATTGCATGGAACTGTAGGTGATATTGTGAGAAGTTTAAATAAATATGAACCTGTGCGGTTTTTCTGAATATTTGTTGCGCTGATTTTTCATGTACAACGTATTTTCATGTAAACTGGTGGAACTATTAAATGAGAAATTGTCTACCTACATTTTCAAAACAAACGCACAGCCACAGCAAAAAATGGATCCGTGAAGCGTGTGGAAGCGGGCTGGATGCGCGTGAAGCGGCGCGCTTCCACACGCTTCCACACGCTTCCACCAACATCACGAGATTCTGGGTGAAGTGTCTTCCACACGCTTCACCTATCTTCACCGCGCGCTTCACGCGCATCCAAACATGTGGAAGACACTTCACGGCGCTGGCGCTTCCACACACTTCCCTCGCGTATACATTTGCGTGGAAGCACCATATTAAGAAGCGTGAAGTGCCTTCACGCAGACTTTCGTGATGTGTGTGGAAGCGCTGGCAGCTTGGTGAAGCGTTCGGGAAGTGTTGGTGTGAAGACACTTCCCGACGCTTCACCGCGCATCCACACACCCATGTTCTGCTGTGAGCGAAACATGTAGCCCAATTTGGCTGCCATTTGTCGTGGGGGTGTCTACAACATTTGTCTACATATATGTATGCCAAGTGCCACCCCCCAGCGCCCACCCGTTCCGCCCGCTACCACTTGTTGAATATTTTTTGCCAATTTTTTTCTGAAAAATTTTAATGAGAAATTGCAAAAAAAAATTCGTCTAATTCTCAAGGACGTAGCCAGGGGGGGGCGGGGGGGGGGGGCGGCCACCCCCCCTTCCCGGGTCGGACAAGAAAATATGCCCGAAATGGCACTTTCGAAAAGCGATTTTGTCAGCTATTCGTTAAAAAATTTTGTTTGCAAGCGCGCATTTTGGCACCGCACAGTATATTTTAGTGGTACCTGTGGTTTAGGACCAAAAAAGCACCCAAAATGTGCCCCCGTCGTTGTGTATGTATGTAAAATACATACAAGTACAACACTATTTGGCGCCAATGCAAACGCCAATGGCGTCATGGCGTCGCGCCTACGAATGGCGCTGGCGCCAAGGCGCCATTCCTTTACTACAGGGGTCAAATTTTAGGGGGGGGGGCGCCGCCCCCCTCCCCGTTCGCCGAGCTCCGTATACAATCCGCCCCCCCCCCCCGCTCAAAAATCCTGGCTACGTCGTTGCTAATTCTAAAAGTCGACAAGTCCACAAAATGCTATTTTGAGTAAATTGCATTTTAAGTTTCAGACCCAATTCCAGGCCCCTGGTGCGTGTTAAATTTGGCTCTCTCATGCTTTCTTTTAAGTTCCATATGTTGACAATAAAGCGGGAATTAGAGCTCAGCGTCGATTCGACGTGAGCTCTAATTCCGGCCTAAAGTGTCACATTTTCAGCCCCTGCTCTCGACGTATATGTGCAAAATGGGGTGTCCATAAAATTCCATTCGTCAGAGCAAAACCGTTTCGGGAAGGGAAATGGACTTGTCGCCTTCTTGCACGCGAGAACATTTTTGTTTCCGGGGAAGCCGAGGCTGCCTCATGGGAAATTTATGGACTTGTCGCCATTTAGAAATCCGTTTCTATAGTGGACTTATCACATATCTTGCGTTTTTAACCATAAAAAAGTATGCGGAGGATGGACTTGTCGACTTTTAGCCCAAAACTAAGTGGTATTGTCGCCTTTTTGCCCAAACTTTTTGCATTTTTCCCAAAAATGTCAAATTTGGCACTTTGCCATATGATCATGTGAGGTCAAAACATTTATGGAAAATGATGAAAAATGTGTAGAAGTAGCCCCAGATGACGTTTCCGGGCCTAACTCGAAATTTTCATATTTTGGACTTGTCGACTTTTAGAATTGGACGCCTCAATTATTGATTCTCGTTAAAATTTTCCACCAGTTTACATCAGTCGACATTTCACACATTTCAAATGCGAAAAGGCATGTTAAAAAATACCGATGAATGTAAGACATTACCTAGTCTACAAGCTCGCACATTAGTTGACAACTGAAACTTTCAAATGTGACACGGTCATGCAGTCTTCTCTTTGGCATATCCGCCATTGATCTGATAGCTGCCATATGCGCCGGCGTTGCTGTGCTGCGCCACGTCTGGCAGAGGGTACTGCTGCCGGCCGTAGGGCTGGTCCGGCTGCCGCGCGGCTAAGTCTGGCTGCACGTAACCGGGCTCGGGCACCACCACGGCCGCGTCGGTGGGCTCGGCGCCGTAGCCGTAGCCGGCGTCGTACGGCTTGGGCGAGGGCTTCTGCACGGCCGCGTCGCGTCTGGGACAGGGGCAGTAGCCCGCGTCCTCCCCCGGCTCGCCCGGCCTGCCCCCCTGGCCCGGGGTGCCGCCGAAGCCACGCTCGCCATAGAGCCCCTCCGGACCCTGCGAGTAAAGTGCATACATAGGTATGTGCTGTTGAATGGATAACCGGAGCATATTGTGGTCAGCCTCACGCCCTCGAGTACTTTATGTAAATTACCTTGTCAAATCTTATTCAAATTGTCATGTAAAATGTCTCACCAATTTGTCAAATGTTAAATAAAGTGTCAGATGTCCAGGGAATACATTATTCTTTTCTTTGTATAATTTACATGTAGAATGTGTTGACAGGTAAAATGTCAGATGTTCAGGGATACTTTCTCATCTTTTGACATGTTCACAGTGTGTGGGACTGGCTACAGCACAGATTGTGTGCTTGCTCACTACAGTGGAGACCGGCATGCATTGGACGCACCTGTTCGCCGGTGCGGCCAGTGAGTCCGTACGATCCGTCGTTTCCCTGTGCACCGGGGGGTCCCCTGGGGCCGCGCTCCCCCGGCGCTCCCGGCTGCCCAGCTGTGCCCTTGATGGCGCGCGTGCCACCGAAGCCTGGCTCGCCCTGTAGAAGCATGTATTCTTTGTTTCTTTTCTTATTGAATCTGCAGTGTGCAGTTGTGAGTGCACTAAGGGTACCTTGATGCCTGGGTTTCCTGGCTGGCCGGCGTCTCCGGGGGGTCCACTCAATCCGGGGTTCCCCCTGCGGCCCCTGTTGCCGTCTGTGCCCGCGTCCCCGATGCCCCCTGGGACACCCTGTATCGTGTTGTTACTGGCATTGAAAAATGGCTGATTTTTGAGAAAAATTCCTCTCAGAAAATCACTCAAAAATATAAATGAGGTCTCTCTGGGAAAACATAAATGCGATATTTGTTTATATGAATGAATAATTTAATATCTCTGTAAAATTCTGGCAAAAATAAGTAAAATAAGTTTTTGGGAGGAAACGTAAATATACTTAGTCGACATCCCAGTATACATAACGTATTTCCTCGAAATATCCCCCCCCGGGGGTGATTGTTTCAGAGTGACAATTTTAAGGGGGGGGGGGTTAAACGAGGGGGGTTATTTTGAGGGGGGCTTATTATTTCGCAAGAATTTTTTTAAACTTCCAACATACTTTGTTGCTTGCAAGGTCGACGTCGAAAGACGCAACAATAAGCATCATGTATTAGAGTCTATTGACTTACATAAGTAAATATGTACATAGGTTAGGGTTGATACGATATATCGTATCGAATATCGGATATTGACTATATTTTCATATCGAATATCGATATCGAAAAGTCATATCGTCCCAATCCTAACATAGGTGACATAAAACAGGTTCTAACGCGACACAGTTATTGTTTTTAACGTCTGCATTGCTAGGATCACACTCACAGACCGTAGCTTTTGCAGAGTTGCGAAAGTGTATTTACACTTACCCGAAATACCCGGGTAAATGGGTATTTATATTTACCCTTATACTTACACTTTCATAAAATACCCGTACACTTTTTTTACACTTTCCTGGGCAAAATACCCGGATACAGAAAGTGTATTTTTTCCTTTCAGATGGCCCTGTTTGAAGCATTTGAGGAGGCATAAAACTGGGTCAGGTACAAAAAATAACTGCACAGTGCAGACATGCAGTTATGCATTGAATGTAGAAAATATAGCAAATTTACAAACGTGCACCAGCTCTAACCTTATGGTATTCTACAGTTTCATCATACTTTGTAAAAAAGACAAGATCAATTTCACCTGCTGGACACTGGCTTTTGCACTGACATTATTGCTGTATGTCCATTCTTTTATTTAAACAGTGTGTATCACATAGCTTAATCAGTAAAATATCAACACTGAAAACGTGCCATTATTACGCAACTTCATAACCACTAAATTTGTTACAGTCTGAAATGTTTCATACGGCTGTTCATACAGCAGTAAAATGTGAACTAATGCATGAAATGATAAATAAATTGATCTGAAGGTGAAAACAGTGGTGTTTTCTGATGCTCAACAGTGAGAGCTCTTTCTAAAAAAAATTTTACACTTACACTTTTTTACACTTTCCTAGGTATTTTAAAAATACCTTACACTTACAGTATCAATACTCAAATTTGGAAAGTGTATTTACACTTACACTTACACTTTCCAAAAATACCGGTATTTTAACAACTCTGAGCTTTTGTGGTTTACGTACAGTTTTCTCTCAACTTGGGGGGTATTTCGAGGAAATACGGTATTTCATTAAATACGTTTGTGCAACTATGGCGAGTATGCATACCTGAAGGCCGGGTCTGCCGCGCGAGCCCGGGGGTCCGTTCTGTCCCCTGGGGCAGGGCTTGCACCCCGGGGGGAACATGTCCATGCGGGGGTATGGCCTGCCCGGCTCCCCCGGGGGCCCCCTGCCGCCCGGCTGCCCAGACTCGCCGTCGTCGCCGGCTGCACCAACGGCACCCCCTCGGCCGGGGGGACACCGCCCATATGATGTGCACGCTGCAATGTGAATGGCATGCGGGTTGCAAACCTTCGCAAAAATGCCTTAATGTCAGTTCTTCTAAAATGGCTTTTCAAAATTTGAATTTTTTTCCAAAATTAATTTTCATACGGTATTTAGTTTTTGGAATACTTTTCGAACGCGTTGCCCATCGTAAGCTTATACCGAAAGGACAGCGTGACTTACAGCAGACAGGCATTCCGAAGTTGATGAGCTGGTTGAACTCGAAGGTGGGCACCACCTGCCTGGCTGCCCTGCGCGTGTGGGGCCTGCCCTCTGCCAGCCGCACGTGCTGCATGTCCGCCCACAGCGCGTCCGCCAACCGCTCAAACTCCTCCAGCTCCAGCTGCACGCAAATGTTCAGTCAGGCCACCACCAGCAAACAGGTCGCCCACAACTTGCTGCCAACTAGCTCACAACCACGTTTGTATTTCGCTGCCACTTGTCACAATGTGGTCGCTATTTGGCACGGCGCCAGTCAGTTTTAATGCTTGGCAAGCAGGTTGGCAGTAAGTTGTCAGTGATCTGCATTTCCCTGTGACTAGTGACACAATAAAAAATGCATGCGGCGCACGTGTAGTTCCTGTTTGATAGTGCCCGCCTTGCCGCTCAACAGGGGCACGAAGGCGAACAGCGCCGCCACGGCAGCGACGGACAGCAGCGCAGCCACCCCCGCCAGAACGCAAGCCACACTCCCCCCTTCCAGACCTACTTTGCTCATCTTTGCAGTTGAGCTTTCAGCGGAGGTTTTATTTGGAGGGGAGGTGATGGTCGACGAAAAACAAACCGAATGGTCACTTTTCTAACTGGGCCGCCTTTATATGAGGGCGGAAGGTCAGAAACCGGTTATTTCGGCACTTAGTATACCAAATTTAAATTCACCAAAGGCGATTAACACGCGGAGGAAATTATGCGTGGTAACCCACGCGGCGTCACTTGTAAAAAGCGCACAGGTGTGCGACGTGGCGGCGCTGCGCGAGGGCGGTCGTTTTTGTAGTTGATCTGTTCGTAAATCAGTGGAACAGCCGGATTATACATGGTTTATGGAAATGGTTCTGCCTACCCAAACCTATGAAAAATGATATTCTGCCTATTCTGCCGATATTTCAATGTGCCCAAACCCTTGATGGGTGGGGAAGATGTGACATTCATAAAAAACTTTTGATATGTACATTTCTGTCGAAATATGTATGCTGTAGTTTATGTTCAGTTGTGTTGATCACATTGCTTTAATTATGAAATTTTTACTCTGACTTACAGAGTTATAGGGCTAATTTGACCTCACTCATAAATACAATCCATTGATAATGTATTTTACTTAAATCCTAATGAAAAATTTGGTTATCTCCTTGAATAACCCCCAGTCAAAAAAGGCTGACAAAAAAATTCCCTTGGGGACTTGTTTCAGGATATCAGGATGGTAAGCACGTGCATAGACAAAACAGTTGAAAATAGGCAATAAGGCACACAAACTAGTGATTTTTTGGGATATAATGGGTAAAAAGATGTGGAAATAGATGATTTTGTGTGAAAAGTTAGGTAAATTTTCCCATGAATTGCTCCTGATAGAGGACAGCTGACGGATTTGTGGGGGATTTCAGGGCATAGTAGACAACAACTTTTCCTCCGGATGGATAGATAACTGGAGCTTTAGTTTGGGGTGTAACCCCATCACCAACTGAACCCAGCAAAAAGGTGGCCAAACAAAATAGTGTAAACATGTGTCAGTTATTGTGGAACAGACCAGGGAGTTGATTGAACTAGTACAAATTATGCGCATGCCGAGTGACACTTGGGCGAGTGGAATGCAGCGCGGCCGCGTCACTCACGCCCACCCATTTCGACTGCTGCAATTCACGCATTCCTGTGGTACAAATCAATCACCCAGCTGACTCTTGAGTCACTCGCAGCTCCGTTTGTATTTATTTTGGTAAATATATCAGTGCGTCGGCACACTAATTTTGGTGTGGGCATTTTTTCGGTCAAATTGAAGTTAACATTTGGTCGGGTTGTTAGAATGCTGCGCAGAAAAAGTCGAGGGGTTGTTTACTCGCTGATTATGGCGTTAATGGTTAATGCCCAGTTGACAGATGAGTTCTCAAGTGGCATTTGAATTCACTTTAGAATAGCCAGTAAAATGATTGCGAAATCATGATCCTGAAGAACACGCTGTCATTCCCCACAACACTCCGGTAGTGATGGAATGGCGCCATGGCGCTGGGGCCATTTGAGGTGGCCGCGCCATGGCGCCATTGGCGCTTGGCGCCCTTTGTCTGTGGCGCCTGGCGCCCACTTTCTGACAGGCGCCATGGCGCCATTCTTCTGTGGCGCCCTGCCCTAAAAGGGCGCCAAAATGGCGCCAGCAGGATTTCTGGGTCAGTGCTATGTAAACGTAAAGAATTAAAAAGCGTGTCCGTGGCCCTTGGCGCCCTGTTTCTGTGGCGCCCTTGGCGCTTGGCGCCCACTTTCCGAATGGCGCCCTTTTTTCTGGCGCTTTTCCATCACTACACTCCGGTACGTAAATACGAGCGGGTGCACGCGCGCGTTAAAAAAGCACAAAATTGGTAACTGAAAATGTCGTTGACGGAGTGTGTTGGTGGTGAGCTTAGGACGTGAAGCTGTGCGGATGGACCGATTCTTTGCGCATGTGGTTAGTGACGAGAACGTGTGCCGGAGTTGTCGCAGACGTGCTTGGCGGTGGTGGGACAACCCTTTAACAAAAAACAACCCTTTAACCATGTATTTTTTAACAACCCCGAAAATAAATTGTGAAAAAAACAACGTTTTTTGACCCCGGTTAAAAATAAGGATAATCTTTTGTTTAGTGGCAAAGTGGAAATACTTAAAATAAATCTCCAATCTACAAAGGTGCCCGAAGTACTTGTGCTACACCGAAAGCACAGAGGGCTGGTGGGAGGACTTTAGTAGGCGGGTGGAAACACAGAGCACTCGCATATGCATGCGATACCCACAAATATTTTGTGACCATCCATGCAAATGTTCATACGAATTTTGACAATACAGATCTGTGTTCATTAAGGCGAGTGATCATTCAGTAAGTGACTATTCAAAAAGTGACAATTCGCTGAGTGACGATTCAGGAACACACGGTGGTGGACAGCGCGGCTGCAGCGCGGCAGTGTTGCGCACAGGGCTGAGCGGCAAGTACCCGCACACCTCACCGTTGACCACTGCCACTGCCAAAAGGGCTAATCATCAGCTTGGTGCTGCTTATTTTGCCGCACCATTTCGTCTTGGTGCTGTGGTGTGGTGAATGGCCTCAAGCTGAGCTCTTGTGAGCTATTGTGGTCACTACTGTGTTGCCACTGGTGAAACCCAGCTCGGCAGGATGGGTCGAAACTAGCATTGTGATTTTTTGCTTTAGGGTCGTTTGCACGGTTTTGTGTAACGATGAAAAAAATTTAGTGAGAAAGTTCCATATCTGCAAAAAAGGCTGTGAACTACACACACTAGTTTAAGTTTACACACATGCCAATTTGCACACACACATGTGCAAATCGGCATCTGTGTACGACATCACTGGCAAGCACACTTCACTGCCTTTCCTTCCAGATATGGCACTTCAAGAATTTTGGAACTTTTTCATTTACTTTGTTGTCGGCACAAAAGGCAGAGTACACGTAGCTTCAATAAATTTGCATTCATTATTGAAATGTAACGGCAATAAACAAATTAGAAGCGATGAAATGGCGCAATAGTCTTTGCCCTGGAGCATGCAGCAGCATGTGCAAGCGTCATTCTTTGATCGAAAGTGCTGTCGGGCGGCCGATGACTTGAATGTATCCAGCTGCGCAGCGTGTTTGCATAATGCAGATGCGTTGGCGGCCCGCACACCAGTTGATTGACACAATTCTGTGAACAGGTCTGTGTCAACTCAGATTTCGGCTTTACGTGTCGCGGAGCGATCTCCCAATGCGCTTGCCGTAATGATTACTTTTAACGTTGCCGCATGCGCATTTGGAGATCGCTCTGCGGCACGTGAAGCCGACACCTGAGTTGACACAGACCAGTTGACAGTTTGACACACATGTTTCAACTAGTGTGTGGGGAGCCATTATCGTTCACAGTGCGTTGCACCAGCAAGTATTTAGCAATAACGTCGCATGTTTACCTAATCATTCAAAGCAAATAATATACCATAGTGTAAGAAGAGTTTGTTATAAATGTAATGCGAGAACTGACGGCGGGCCACCAAAGTGCCAGACCTACGTCTCTGGGACGGTGACCCAGCGTCAATTAACGCTTACTGAACCTTAAGTATGGCGCTTTAGCCGCCGGGGACGCCATATTGACCCCTTTTGGACTAAGTGACGTCATTACGACGCCGCCCTATATGAAACCTAACCTATAGGTGACTTATGGCGCAGCGGACGCCAGCTATGGTAATTGGCGCCAGATCACTAAAGTGCCAGACCTACGCCTCTGGGACGGTGATTCAGCGCGAATTACCATAGAACGGTACATCGATGGCGCTATGCCGCCGGCCCTAATTAGTAAAACGGCCTAATTAGCCGCTTCTAGTCGTGAAAAGCCCGAGTGACGTCATTTGACATCCCCGGGAATGAAACCTAAGTTTTGTGAAACTTACGGCGCTTTTACTAAAAAGAAAAGCAGCGCCGAGCGAAAACTGTGTTCCCCGAGTGTGGCGGCCAAACGAGCGCCGGCGAACGACTTCGACGGCTGCGACAGCGCCGCGTCGCCGCCATTCGACACCCGCCGACCGCCGGAACCCGGGAGAGGGGGGTTTTTGGTGTTTTGGGTGATTTTGGAGATCTTTGTAAAGTGTTGAGTCGGCCACTTTTGGCCGAGTGCCAACTTCTCGAAAATGGCACCGAGCGTAATTTCGAAGGGGGTTAAGCACTGTCGCCGTATTTGGGCGACAGTTTATCGCTCAAAACTCGTAAATTCACCCCTACCCAGTCCCCGCGAGCGCCGACAGCGTTGGCCGCCGGAAACGTCCGCGGAGCGACAGACTTCGGCTGCTCAGAGTTCTTGGTGGGAGTGGCCACCGGAAGGGAGGGCCCCGATAGCTCCTGAAGCCTACGCCCTTCGGAGTAGAGACGGGTCAACCCTTCTGGAGGGATATGTGCCTTAGGTTAGAAATTAGTAAAGGAAATTGGAAGAATGCCAAAAAGGCAGTTTTTGTGTGTAGTTTGGCACATATCCCGCAGCCACTGCTGCCACAGGGAGGAGTTTTGTGATGTTGTAGGTTGTAGGAGTAGGTTTAGGTTGTAGGTGCGCGGTAGGTGCCGCGGTATGTGATCTATGGCGTGTATATTTGTGTTTATTTATTTGCACTTATTTACCCACTTAACCCCTTCAGTTGTGATAATTGCACGTGTTCGTGATTACGTTTTACGTTTCGCACTTATTTCTGTGTTTTGCACGTATTTCTGTGTTTTGCACTTTTGCGCTGGTATTTGGTTTCACGTTGGCCGGTTGGTACGTTGGTTTTGGACGAGCTCACGTTTGAGCAAAACACGGTTACTTTTGTATTTTTTGGTCCCTTTTCGGTATTCGCTTGCAGTTCGGCTAGCTGTGGATTCACTCAGCATGTTGTTGATTGTATCACGTTCAGTTTTGAGAGTTTCACTCAGTTTAGGCGATTCTAGCTGTTAGTTTGTGCATTACATTCGGTAGGTTACTGTAGGTATTTTATTTTCTAGTTTGGCACAGTTCCAAGTTTGGTTTTATTAGCTGGCTGAGTGCCAGAAGAAAGGTGTTCCTGAATGTCAAGTCACCATTCCCTCTGTTCCATTAAAAAGTGACCCTTGTGGTACATGGCTTGGTTCAGCTGAGGTCACTTATTTTGGTTACACTTTCAAATGCACTCTCGTGATTGGTTGGCTCCGCCCAGCTGCAAACCAGTTTTGGGCATTTCAGACCCATAAAAGAGAGCCCCAATCCAGTGATTGTCATCAGTCTATTCAACCCAATTTCTAATTACTAAGTCAGTGATTTACCAGCTGAAATGAGCCTACCCTTGGTTATTCATTCTCTGCTAACTCTGGCATAGGCCTTCTCTTCCCTCTGCACGGTGACATTTAGGTTCACAGGGGCAGGAGTGGCCACACGGAGCTGCCGGTATAGCTAAGATAGGGTGTTGTATGGGGAGAACCCACCATCTGTGATGCTTACTGTACGTCTGGACCTCTGTGGACTTGTTTTAGGCGTAGTATAAGCTGAAGTAGGCCGTACACCTATTGACTCGCTCTAGGCTTTCGTAAGGGCCCAAACAGTTGTGCTACGTCGTTGTAGATTACTTTTGATAGTGGTGCTGTGCCAAGCTAGGATTTAAGTACCTGGACTTGTGTGGTCTCTTACCAGTGCATCGTACTGCTATCCTCACCTGTCTGGTTTAGCTTATATGACCCTGAGTGTTATTTAGTCATTTTTATGTTAATGTTTTGATTTGGAAAGTGGAAAGGTAAATTGGAAATATTTAAATACTTTGGAAACTTTAATTGCAACGTTATCCGAGAAACCCAATTAGCATAATTCAAGCTTACTCCGGTGCAACTAATTCTCTACTTAATCTATTGGCTCATTCCAGCTAGTGGATCTAATTACTTCTAATTCTAATTTGTGAAATCATGATGGAAGTTGCTTTTATTTGCTTGCATTCGAGTGATGTTCAATTATCGGTTTTTGAAGCGTGGGCGAATCTTGTTTCTGTTTCTGAGAGTGCGCCAAGTTCTGAAGGTTTCTGGGAGGTTGATGATTTGGAAATGGGCCCGGTTTTTGACAGTTTTGAACCCGTGTCGGAAGTGTTTCAAATTCAACGAAGGGCCACGTATGCGGAAAAGGTTCAGGGCGCTGGTGATTTTGTTGTTGATTCTGTCCTGCCCAATGGCGAGGTAATTTGTGATGCGTCTCAGCAGTGGTTGCTTGATCACTTGATCATGGAGCCGACTTTTATTGAGCCCGGAATTTGTGGTGTTTTTGAGAAAACCGCTGAAAGGCTGAGGAAAACTGTGCAGCCTAGGAACCTTTGGTATTTGGTGGGTAAGAGAGGGAAATTACAGCCGCACGTTATCCGCCGCAAGCTTTTGCAATTTGCGCGACCGGACTTTGTTAGCTGTGGCAACCAAGTAGACCGAAAAGCTCAGAAGCCTACGTCCTTCGGAGTAGCTAGGTCGAAAGGCACCAAGCTGGTGAAGTTTGGCAGACAGGTTTCCCGCGCACGCGCCAAGCGTAGGGCTTGTAGGGCAATTGTTGATCGTCCGGTGGACATCATGTCGCTCGTTGAATTGTCGGAATTGTGCGATCATTATGTTGGCATGTTGCCATCGTTTGTCGTTCCACACGTGCAAAAGGTAACTAAGTCCCCTGTTAGGTGTTGTACATTTGGCGTAATTAGGCAGGATGGACTGCACGAGCGCATCGTTGAGAGTTTTGACGGAATTGGACACTGTCCAAGGTGTTGCTATTTGGCCCACAATGATAAGGTTGCAAGACCGGGGGGGTTATCATATTATATTGATGACAATGTTGTAAGACCCGGGGGGTTATCCTATTATATTGGAGGTCCCACCTCGGGTCACGGCACCGTGTTGCACCCCCCTTTTACCCCCCCTTCACACCGCACACATAGCCACCCTCCACGCGTACAGGGCGTAGTGTTTCAGCTTAGCCCTATGCTACCGTGCACATACTGGAACCACAAATGTTGGCTTTTGCGTAAGCGTTTTGAACGTTTGAAATGTGTATCACGCGCTTATTACCGTTTGATTTCTTGGCACACTGCCCCACTCATGATGCACCAGAGTCAAATTTCCAAATTTGAGAAACTACGATACACCATGCCCTGGCGGCGATTTTTGATGCGAATTTTGAAATTTCCGAAAAACCTTTCATGTCCCGCGTCAGTCAATTGTCAATTCAAAACTCTCGAAACTTTTGATGTTGAGCCAGAGCTATGTCAATCATGTGAAAAATACGTGACCACTGACTACTCTTATGACTCGTTTGATTATCAATACTTATATTTGTCAGTTGACGATGGTGCACCATGGTCCTTTGACGATTCTGAGCAATCAACTGTACTAAGCTCGTCATCATGTGCTTCAATTGATAGCGATTCACTAAAATGCCAGACCTACGTCTCTGGGATTGTGGACCAATGTCAATTCGAGCATGATGTGGAATTGGCAGCTGGCCAGTATTCGTATTTGCCAGCTGATGGTGGTGCATCAGGGTCTTCTGATGACTTTGAGTTTTCAACTGAATGGAGCTTGTCATCGCATGCTTCAATTGACAGTGACTCACTAAAATGCCAGACCGACGCCTCTGGGATTGCGGGTCACGGCCAATTTGAGCACAGTGTTGACTTGGCAGCTAGCCAGCCTAGTACTCTAGACGACTCTACTTGTGACACGGATGTAGCTTTGGAACATGTGTGCTCCACTACCTTGTCTGCGGCCCAATCGTTTCAAACAGTGTTTATTGAGGACTCACTCAATTCTTTCGAAATTATTGACGATTATATGGCTGACCCCGCTGCACTGAGTGGAGCACACACGACGCCAGATGCCAATGATAATTACATGGTTCACGCCGCGGATATTAATATGTTGCAGTATAATTCATCCTTAGGTGTGGTTACTCGCCGCCGCAGCAATTCTAACCAGCAAAGCTTCTTTGAGCTAGACGGTAGGGAACGCGCGCGCCCTGTCGGTCAATGGGCCAGTACTAGCCGCCACGGTGTTACGTGTAGTGATGTTGGTGATTCTGTGGGTTCTCGGGGCCGGATGTCTGACCTAGCCACCCCAGCATATACTGCCGAGCCAGGGATGTCATATGTCAACGAGTCTCGGGATACAGTGTTAAGACGACCCCACGAAGAGTTCCCTCACGCTACTAGTTCTCCGTGCCTGAGTATTCAATCCCCTAGTAGACCCCCCACCTCTGTCTGTGACCTAAGTACCCCCGTGAAACCACCACCATCCAACCCTACTAATAGCCCCCAACCCCAACCTTCCACTGGGCTGGTAAGACAACATCGAGAATTACTGACGAATAACCAATCAGAGATTGATACTATGATTTCCCCCTTGCAACAAGCATGTGAACCTACTAAATTATGGGATCACCTGAAACCCTCAGATCAGTGCATTGGGGATGTGTTACAACCCTTTGAAAAACTTCTAAGCGAACTTGATCCCGAGATAAATAAGTTAGACCAGCTATTGTTTGACCTTGCCACTGTGACAACTTCTGACCCATCCCAGCAAACTACTCTGGATAATGTTACCTCGGCCCTGATGACCCTCCGAACGTGGTCACAGGCAATGTTGCCATTCCGTGGATCCCTGCAAGACTCCATTGACCGTACTTTAAGTGTTCACTTGAAACCCCGGGTTGACTCCCTAGCGGGTGATTTACAGTCCCTACTGAGTAACTTTTGTGCTGATGCGAATGCCCTAACTAAGCCCCCCGTGGATGTGTCCACGCTGGCTCAGAGACAAGCGAACCAGCAAGTACTGGCAGCGTCAGACCCTGGTCCCGCGCGCCCACAGTCACGCGCCTACCCCGTTCAGTGTGCACTTGCGTTTGTGCAATCCGTTTTGCTCGTTTCTGCACAGTCAGCAAGGGATTGGACTACCCTTCGTTCTCAGATTCAGTCGAAATCAACGGCTGGTGTTTTTGGCCTAGAAAATAAGGGAGTATCCCAAACAGTGCGCGCTGCAGCTCTGCGTAGTTTGACAGAAGCCTGGGTTTACCTCGATGTGCACCGAACCGGATTTAGCACGTACATGCCATTGCTTGGCACCTTGCCAGAAACAGCTCGGTACGCTATGGCACAATTTCATGGGTGCATAGCTGAAGGCATTCGCCTCAACCATGCGTTTGCGGATATATTACCTGAGATTAAGCGCCAAGTTAATGGCCCTGTTGCTCGTAAGACAAGGAAAGAATTACTGGCACATCTTGGTAATACCCTGGACTCTGCCCGGGACCTCTTGTGCCGCTTAGAGAATTTGGATTTTGCGCAGTACAATGCCCTCTGTGTAATGCATATCGGCCGGGTCTCAGACAGGTGTACCCCCCAGAAATGTCGGTTGGTGTGTCAGAATCTGCTGAACAATATTGGTTTTGGATTAGACTGGCTACACCAGTTGCGTGGAAAAACCCCTGTTCCGACACCCAAACCACAACCTTCGAGAGTACTCGAGCCACACCAGAGTGCGCACCAACCATCAATGTATACTACCCCGTTGAACCGTAGCATTTCAACTTTACCCCCCGCCTGGAATAATGTCTTAGTAGCCCATCTAATGAGCCCCGATCCTATGCGGCGCTTGGCGACACATCAGTGGCCGCCTGATCCTTCTATCAAAGTGCAAACTGACCCGCCGCGCATTGTACTGACTGACTTATCCATGCACGCTTGGGTAGAACCTGTAGGGCCGGAGTTCTCTGTTGGCCCAGTGGCTGAGCTGGATGTCAAAACCACTTGGGTCGGTCGTATTCTGCCTACAGTCGGTATTATGGACACACCCTGGGCCATCATTGATCCACGGAACACCGATCTCGTGCGCGTGTATTCTAAGTTGTTGATCGCCGCGTATTTTGAGTCTGAATACATTTTTCAACTCGTGTTTCGTTATGGCTGGTTCCCAGATAGCTTACTCACTGCATTTCAGCGCTGCGCCTTCCTTGTGCAAAAGCTTGTTGACACGCTTGATCGCTCTATTAAGCATGGTGAAACGGTAGGCATAACAGACACCTATCCGCTACCCGAACAGTACCATATTAATGGCCGCTTTTTGTATAAGTTGGCTAGTGATGCCCGTCGCGATTACACACAAGTTGGGGCTAACTACAATAAGTTGGCACGACGATACGGGGCGGTGCCTGTGCACACTACTCCGATGCTTCCAATTGACCGAAATAATCGCTTCGAGCATTCTCGCCGTCGCTTACAGTTGCCTACCGCTCAAAACGCTCACTCACAGATGGTCCGGGTAACGAATAGTGGCAGCTATGATGCTAACGTAGATATGATTCAGCCAGATGATGTAGGAACGCGGGACAACCAATACGACTTTCTGTTGTCGCACCAGGGTTATCAGCAGCCTGATTCGGCTGGTGGAGCCCCTGTGCCCGCCGCTGTGCAGGCGCCCCAGCGATTATATCATACGGGACACCAGCACACCGGTAGGCTCTCGGTCCCACCAGCACACCCCAGCTCTTCTATAGCACCCACTTCGGCTCTAGATCAACTTAAGTCAGAAATGGACCAAAAATATGCTAATATGCGTGACCAGATGGAGGCTATGAACGCTAACATGCGAGCCCTATTAGACCAAAGACGTGCTCAATCACGAGCTCAGCCTCAAGTTTCGCAACCGAATGTATCAAATGACCCGCCTAGCACCACAACCAGTTCAGATGAGGATTTGGCTAAGCGTATTAAGAAGCTTAAGATGCTTGGTTGTCCCATGTTCTCGGGTAAAACGTCTGTTGATGTCAGCCAGTGGCTAGCACAGTTCACCGCGAAATGTAAAATTTGCAAAATCGCCTCTGACGAAGAAAGGGCTTTGACTCTGGCCGCGGTGTTGGAACATGATGCAGCTACGCTGTGTTATGGTCAACCGCAGGAAGTCCAGACCTCTTTTACGAAACTGGAGTCAGCCCTTAAAGCTCACTTTGGCCAGGCAAAACATGTGCTAGCTACATGCCGAGCGATCACACTTATGAACTGGAAACCCAATGATACGATTGATACTGTGCGACGCCGTTTGATGACCGAATCGGCGCAGTTGAAAAATGTGAATCATAGCGAGCGCGAATTGCGTATGATTGAAGGATTTTTGCATGCTTTGGGTCAGCATAACTCTGAGTTGCGTCAATTAGTGGAGTTAAACTCTGCTGCACTTGAGTCTTTCGATAAGCTGATCCAGCATGCCAAAGTCGCTCAACAGTCCTTGGAAAACCGTAAGCTTGAGCAAGATCGCTCAGCTAAGGATACTGAGTTTAAGCGCATGCGCGATGAACTCTCGCAACTGCGGCAGCAAATGTCTAGTGCACGCATGAGCGATAACCGTCAGCAGTTGGGTGGCGGTATGCTAGCTGGCCAACGGCCAATGTTTCGACCACCGATGGATATGCGCCAAAACCCGCGATTTGCTTTCCCTTCGCCACAAGCGCAGCCTAGTGCTCAACCCCCGTTCAATGCACAGCGCATGCCGTTTAGACCGCAACGGGATATTCCGCCTATGCGCCTACCTCCTGCCGTACAAGGCCCGCGCTTTGCTCCGCGTCCAACAGTTGATGTAGGGCCACCTGTGGTAGCTATTGACAAACCCGGTCGACAGCCTCCCAATGCTTATAAGAGCTATTTTTGCGACAAATGTAAAATGTCCGGCCATACCACTGAAGAGTGTGGTCGTCGTGCAACCGGCCCTACCTCATCTGGCCCTGCACCAGCCCAAACGCCGCGTGAGCCACTTAAGTGTTTTAAGTGCAATAAGCCTGGCCATTTCTCGCGTGAGTGTCCCGAAAACACGCCTGCGCAGAATGTCAATGAACTGTACGCACAGTATGATATCATACCCGACGATCAAATTGGTTACACTGATTTGCAAGATGATTTAGTTGATGGGGTAGCAGACCCTAACGACTTGCAAGGCTATTATAACGAATACCCTTCGGAAACCATGCATCAGTACCAATATGATTACTCGGATATGGTACCACCAGAGACAGACGCATTAGCCGAAGAGGAGAACGACGTGCGCGTAAACTTTCTGGGTTCCTGCCCAGAACTTTATAACCATTCTGACTCAACTCCAATAAGCTATTTTGACGTCTGCGTTACGCAGTGGGTGGACACGTCTACCACTGAGCCAAAGGGCGCCGCGCCAAAGTGCCAGGCCTACGTCCCTGGGACGGCACGCGCGCTCAGTGACTCAGTGACTGGTAGGAGACCCACTGTAAGCTTCTGTAAAACCTTGACTGGTGTTCCCCAGGTCGATCATGTTTGCGATTCGATTCCACACCTAAGTATTCCGGAAATTCGCATTCAATCTTGCGAACCTGACCAGACATCAGCCCTCGCGGTAACCACGCAAAAGTCCCAAGCCTACGCCCCTGGGATTCGTGATATCGCGAGCACTGATGACCTGGAGCATGTAGTACTGAGTAGTCCAAAAAGTGCGCAAGTACAAACACAAACGTCTACCTGGACACCATCTATTAATATGTTTCGTCCTATCAACCCCGCGACACACACGTCTGTAGTTGCCGCCCTAGATCTCAGCACTTCGGATGCTGGCCGAGAAACTTGTCGTGACCGTAGGAAATACTATTGGGAACAACTCTCCCCGGATTTAGGTGTTAAGCGCATGGAATACCAATGTAATGCCGCACAAGTGGTAGTAACTGAACCATTGGGTGCTCGCTTGCAAAGTGGCAAAATGACGCGTCCAAAGCACACTGTGCGCGATTTAATTACACCTAGTATTTACCACCGCGCCGTAATCCAAGGTGTAGGACCCTATTTAGTATTAGCTGATACTGGCGCAGAATTAAGTGCCATCCCCGTGTCTTTATTAGAGCAAATTGAGAGCCTTTCAGGGAAATGTTTAGACCGTCGAATCTTTCAATTGGAAAAACCCCTTGTTTGTAAAGGCTATACAGGACATAAACATACGTTACTGTACTCGATCCAATTGACAGTCTCGATCGGTACGGAAACACGACGCATAAACTTCGCAATTTCCTTTGAAGGCACTCAGTGCATTATAGGTATTGGTGATTATGCTAAATTTTGGTTCCTACCTATTTGTCCTGGCGCTTGTATGACTCGACCGGTTATGCACAGCAATAAACGGTATCTCATCCCGGGCGATGAACCTTGCTTGCTCTATGAAGGGGAAATCCCCTACGTAGACACCGGGTTACGTACAGGCGCCATTGCAAAATCAGGTGAAAATATCCCAGAAGCAATTGAACGAGTTCAATCTAGCAATATTTACACTGTAGGATCACTTTTAGAGCCGTATTTGGCCCCGAAAACAGATGTAAATAGGCTTTGCTCCTCGTCACCGGTTCCCTATTTTTCGCCAAGTAAGGGCACCGGTGCGGTTGGGGTTGTTGCAACGGAAAACTGGGTATGCCCACCGCGCTCTGTGTCTTATGTGCCCGCTGAGTTGACAGGTGTTCCCCAGGAGATACTCACCACGGTTCTTTTCAGCCCACAGGCACACTTTTCCGAAAATTTCGAAAACACCTTGCTACCATTAGAGAACGGGAATGAGCTCTTCGTCCCCTTTGCAAATCATTCGGATAAGGAGATGGTCTTATTTGCCTGCCAGTCTCTTGGCTGGGCCGAAGAGGTAGTGGTTGAACCGACTAATGACTTCCATATGAACGAACTCGCAGTTGAATTTGCCGATGTGTGGTGGCAAACAGTGCAGACACCTCTGTGTAAGGCTCTCTGTGAAGCCAACTTGGCTTCCACGCACGTAGAACCCCCTGAGGACCCTGTAATTACCGCCCAGTCACCCCCTGAGACTCGATTGCATCAACTTGGAGAAATTCTAGACGAAGGAGTACTTAGTCACCTCCCCTTGGAAAAGCAACAGGTGTTGCGTGACTGGCTATTAGAACGCCACCACATCTTTTCACTGTCCGATTTTGATATGGGAGACACAGGCGATATAATTTACCACCCTATCGAAACTGGAAACTCCCCCCCGATCCAACAGAAAGTCCGTAGATTAGCTATCGGGTTACGTAAGGAAGTTGAACGTCAAGTGCAGCTGTGGCTGAAATTAGGGATAATTGAGCCGTCAGTGTCTCCTTGGGCATCCCCGATTGTCCCGGTGCGTAAGAAAAATGGCGCGCTGCGATTATGCGTCGATTACCGTCGCGTGAACCTAGTGACTAAGCGTGATTGTTTTGCACTGCCAAACTGTGCTGACCTGATTGACATGGCTGGACTTGTACATCCCCAGTATTTTTCATCACTTGATTTAGCGTCTGGCTACTTGCAGATGCGCATTGACCCTCGGGATATTCCAAAAACTGCATTTACTAGCCATGTCGGTTTGTTTCAGTATAAATTCATGCCGTTTGGCCTAGTTAACGCGCCAGCCTCATTTAGCCGGCTCATCGCCAACGTACTTGCGGGCTTAGACCCAGACCGTGTGCATTTTTATCTGGACGACGTTTTGGTTTGTGCCGAAACTGAGGAACGTATGTACTCACTTTTGGATGATGTCTTTGCTCGTTTCGACCGATACACCCTCAAAGTCGGTATTAAGAAATGTGAATTTTTCAAAGAACGCGTTAACTTTCTGGGTTGCGTCCTAACGAGGGAAGGCATCGAAATGCAACAGTCAAAAATCACCACTATCCAAAATTACCCAGTCCCAGTAACCACTAAGGAAATCCGTCGATTCCTGGGCATGTGCTCCTTTTACCGTCGCTGGGTTGAGGGCTTTTCCTTTATTACACGACCGTTGCATTTAAAGATCCAGGGTGCTAAGACTACTTGGGATGACGAATGTCAGGCGGCCTTCGAAGAACTTAAGAAGCGTTTAGTAGAAGGCCCAATTCTAGCCTACCCTAAAGAGGGTCGCCCATTTATTTTGCACACGGACGCTTCGCGCAGTGGCTTAGGTGCGGTTTTGAGTCAAATGGACGATGCGGGCCGCCATCGCGTGGTCGCCTATGGTAGTTGCGCATTAAAAGGTGCGGAGAAACGTTACAATACCACGGAATTGGAATGTTTGGCTATTGTCTGGTCGTTGAAATACTGGAAACATTATTTAACACAGCAAGAAGTGATTATTGTAACGGATCATCGTACGCTTACATGGGCACTGGAAAACCGTTCTGAGAACCCTCGTTTAGACAAGTGGTATGTGTTTTTAATGGCTTACCAACCTAAGATCATTTTTAAGCGTGGTAGTGAGAATAGTGTGGCGGATGCGTTGTCGCGTATTGCCGAGTCGGTTAATTTCCATAAGTGGACTGAGGATCATTTACAAGGTAAATTCGACCCCGAAGAGGTACCCGCCGGTATCTGCCCCCTGTCCACTTTTACTGATAAGTGGCAAGCGCACCCGTTGAACCAACCTGAGCCCGATTTGTCTGAATATTCTGCCGTTGAGATTACGAAAATTTCTGACGAAATTCACTACGAATGGCACCCCCCGCTCGGTGTAGGCCATATTCAGTCCTTGGATAATACTCCTCACCCAGCTAATCAGGATAGAACACCAAAAGCGAACACCCCCTCAATCTTCGAAGCTAAGTCCACCCCCATTGAACGATTTAACATGACCGGTAAGGATGTTGATGTAATTCGCGATGCAGGTCTCACGATAGACGGTATCGTGGGTTCTACGCTAGAATCCGTCGCTGAGGAAACCCAAAAATTTTGGCAACGGATTATAAAAGGTCAGGAAGACGACCCCGATACTCAGTCCATTAAGCTATTTTTGACCACTAGGCAATACACAAAACACGCGCGCTTCAATACTTGGTTAGACCGCAATTATACTGGGTTTTGTGTGGCACATGATGTATTGTGGTTTATGGGGAATGCTAGTCGTCGTGCGTGTCTGGTGGTTCCAATGGAAATTACTTCAGAACTTTGCGAGAGGTTTCATTCCTGGGGACACCCAGCTGGTCTCAAGTTGTCCATGTGGCTAAGAATTTACTTTTGGTGGTTCACACTGACCATGGACGCTCATCGTGCTGTGGATAAATGTTTGGAGTGCGCCACTAGGACAGGGCAGGGTCGTAAACGTCTCAACCCGCTCACTCCTATTTCAGTGGTGGCAGAACCATTTTTCCGTATCCATATGGACGTCCTAAAAATGCCAATGTCGCAAAACGGTTTTCAGTACGTATTGGTCTTGCAAGATGCTTTTACGAAATACCCTTGTGCGTACGCTCTTCGATTAAAAGACGCGGAAACGGTGGCGTACCATTTTATGCAATTTGTTTCAGATCATGGTGTCCCACGAGTACTTGTAACTGACAACGGTTCGGAATTTTGCAATGCAATTTTACATGGGTTGACACAATTTTGGGGAACAGACCATCGCAAGACCACTGTGTACCGTCCACAAGCGAATGCATTAGTAGAGCGTTTCAATCGTACTTTGTTAGACATGCTGGCAAAAATGTGCACTCTGCGCCCCACTGACTGGGATGAGTGGCTTGCCCCTGCCCTGTACTGGTATAGAGCCATACCTCATGCAAGTACTGGCGAATCTCCGCACTTTTTGGCAACGGGTCGCGACATGCCGCTTCCGGGCGACACGTCGTTTTTGGAAACGTCGCAACTTGTGTATAACGAACATCCAAAATACCATGAGCGGATTGTCCAGTACACGCGTGAGGCTTGGAAAATTGCCAAAGAGTTGATCGATTTGGCACAAGCACAACAAAAAGTGCAGTATGATAAGAAATGTAAGCCTCTGATTTTTGAAGTAGGGCAGCGTGTGTGGTACTTAGCAGAAGGTGTTGTGACTGGTCCCGCGTATAAACTTGCCCGTCCGTACATCGGTCCTTATCGCATTTTAGAGCTAAAAGGGAAGACAGCCAAAATTAAATGCATCGACCAATGCGATGCGGCAGCAATTCGTGTTAATCTGGATAAGCTGCTTCCGGTAAAGGATTCGGTAGCTTCTGGTGCGATTTGGACCGGTCGCGCACTGCGCAAGGTGCGTGAGGTCCCCTTGGAGAGTGAACTGCCGACACATGAGGTTTCTGGTGAGAAAGCTGACACTGGTGTGACGCCTGGCGACAAGCCACTGTCAGATGATGGCATGGTACTCAGAAGTGGTAATCGTGTGCGCGCTAATTCAAAGTAAGACACCCTGGAATTTATAATTTTAAGTAATAAGTAATATATGTGAGACCGTAGTTTAAGTTTCTCTCTTGTCTAAGTTTCGTTTTAGTTTTCAAACAACCTGTGGTTAGACCACGCAAGGGGGGAGGAGTGTGATGCCAGAGGTCCGGTATAGTATGTAATCTTTTATATGTAGTAATTTTTTTATATGTAATTTTTCTTTTATGTAATTTTTCACGGAATTGTTATACGTAATCTTTTTATGCAACTTCTTTATGTAATTCCTCTTAACGTTTTTCAAAAAAATTAGATATCTTCTCTTGGATTTGTATGATACCATTGGCATCATAACCCAACCATTGAGCATGTTGCTAACACCCCGGTATGGACATGTCACTATAAATTTTAAGAGTCAGGTTGGAAGTAACGCGTCCTAGGTGTCGACCACAGGCACCGGGAAACGTCTTGCTACTGCACTTTTATACATTTTACTTCGTTCATGTGGGTTATCTTGTTGCGTGATATAGGACACTTTGTAGACTATTACGGGTGAGTAAAGAAAAAGTTGCACCTCCTCAAAAGATCGTGAGGCCCAGCTAAAAAGATTGTCGCTTTCACATTTAGGCTGTGTGAGTGGTATACTTAAGTTGTTGGGAACACGGTAGTGATGCAAAAAGTGAGAGCATGTTTTTGTGGGGTCGCTTGGGTGCCGCGGTGTCCTCAATGCGCGAGAGACAGGTGCTTGCTCATGTCTCTCGCCCATCGAGGACAGACGTTGTCATCGATAGCTTAATGAGTGACCGTCTGAGTGAGACTCTCCATGCATGTTAATTGTCCGTACCCACGGTTATTATTCACCACTGTCCGTTTATTGTCTGAAAGCGCGCAGCTGGTAGTGCACTAACACCACCCTACTCATGTTGTGATCCCCGTGTCCTTCTAACCATTGTCCAACTCGCATGTGATTATAACCTTGCCTTTTTACAGTATGAAGACGTGCCATGTGGGGCGTGCGTTATAGGTTGCTGATGACCCTAAAGTCCCAAGCCTACGTCCCTGGGATTGGGTCTATCAGCCACTCTTGCGTCTCTTGTGAATTATGATTCTAGCTTGCGCTCTGGGTAAAAAATATTCACCCACGTTACGGAGAAAAGATCATCTCCGTCTTGATCGAGCCCCACCACGTTCTTATTACCTTGTTCGCCTAGACCGCGCCCCATAGGTCTCCACCGCGGACTCGTTAGACAACCTGACACCCAAATTTTTCACAAAAATTACAAACTTCCCAAGCGCGGTAGTTCGCCCTGGCCCGCTGCACTTAGTGAGATAAGCGCTGCCTCCCTGCTACTTTTGTACTTGTTTATTGCATACAAATTCTGACAATAAAAACCCCTCTCAACACAGACTTGGGTACTAAACTTTCCCGCCCCCACACCCGGCCCGTAAATTATACTTCTCGGAGGGCGACTTCGCCCGCTACCAGCTTCCCCCGCTTTATTGTATTCGTGGCCAATTGGGCGTGCTAGTCGTTGTCTTTTGCCTTTTTGGTGAGTGGACACAATTGCCCTTGTGAATGCCTGTCATGTTGGGAGGTGTACTGATGTTAGCCCTCTGATCACAGATTGTGTCGGCAGTGGCTCGCTGAGCGCCTTCCATTTCGCTGCCTCCAGTTCTGTTGTTAAGGTGACTTACTTACTGTTGTCGTGCAATAATTCAGTGCGATGTAGCCGGTAGTGGGAGTAGTGTGAACCATCAGTTTTGAACACCGCAGTGTCTTCTCGATCGTGCAACGCGCGCACGTTTGCGATCGACGCGCGGCTCGTTTTCGCCGTGCTCCGGTCAGGTTGGGACCACTGGTTGTGTGCCCCTGGAAGTCGTGGTGTGATTATAATTGTTATGTGTTTTTGTTGAAATTTAATTCTTCTGCACATTCCCTGTTTTTTTTCGCGTGAGTTTTAATGTTGTAAACTTTTGTTGAAAGTTTTGATCCCGGTAGAAAACTTGTTTTGTTTTGAGGGCGCGTTAGAATGGCACAAGCGCACGCTTCTACTTCTGTATATAACGACGACGGTGTGTTGTGGGACGTACTGCACAGAGACGGCGTAATTTGCCGCAGTCTGAGCACGTTGGATAGTCCCGACTCGGTAAGCGTGTCGTCGACGGTGTTCGAGTTGGGGGATCATATCGCCAACTTTTCACCGACGGCGTTCGAAGAGACCTTGAACAGTGGCAACCACCGGTTACTAGACCAGGCCCTGCTTAAAGACGCCAATGCGTTCCTCCGGACCTGCAATTTGCCCACTCTTAGCGACGTGCCAAACCGCCTCTGTGAAGTGCTGACCTTTAGTGCCGCTAGGGGTTTGCCTCCGAAATTGTTTGTGACACCGCGGCGCAGCAATGACTGGCGTTTAGCTGGCGTGGCCGTGACGGGGCACCAATTAGCCGAGCAGATGTTGACCGCCGTGCGGAACCATGCGTCAACCATCAGAAGCGCCAAAAGAGAGGTCGTGGCGGCAGTCGCGACCTTTATACCGGAAATGTTTCTGTACCCCGTAAATGAACCGGGTAGACAGCGGTTCGGATTCCGGAGCCTCTTGGATTACACACCGGAGGATCCTTTTGATGGTTGGATGCATACGCGTTCCGCGTTTGTGCGGAAATTCAAACAGATTTGGGCGTGTCATCCTGGCGATCCCATCGTGCAAGTTTTCATTCAGAATGCCAGACAACTGGAGAACCTGGGTGATTATTTGCCCACAGTGGGACAGGACCAGCCCAAAGCTATTTCAATTTCGCTCGGCTATAAGAGGCCCCGTGACAGTCGCGATAAAAATCCGTTTTTGGTGTCATTGTGCTTTCCGAACCGCGTCGTGGTTCACGTTCCGATCGCCTTGTTGCGCTCCACCACGAATAATTGGACCCCTTTGGGTGGGAAATTGTTGTTTGCGTGGGGTGACCCCCGGGCTGTCCGGTTGTACGCGTCCGAGGCGGAGCGGGAAACCTTGATTGGAATGTCCGGTACACCGCCTCCTCCTTGTAACACCACCGGAACCACCACAACCACCACACAGTGGTTGAGCTGTATTCCGGTGTTAGAAAAATTGTTGTTGACCACCGATGAACTTCGCGTGGAGCATAAAGACGATTGTACCGACATTTCAGTTGAAGTGCTCGTTGCCGCCGCGTGGCAACTATTTTCCGGACAGACACTCAAATGCCCCATTGGTTCGAAACACACCCCAATCGATACCGTGGAGGTCCAGGTGAACGACGCTTGGTTCGCAAACGCTTCGAGCCCCGCCCCTAGGGACCTCCCGGCTATCTTGGAGATCCAAGGGTATCGCGCGCAAACAATTTTGGACCTGTTTATTTTCGCATGCTGGAATTCCATTCGATCCCCGGTGGCCCGGCCCATTGAGGCGGTCGACCACTTTCGTTCGATTAGCGACGATGGGGGTACCGGGTTCATGCCGACACACCAACTGGATGTAGTCGGGCACAGACTCTCTCACAGACACCCGCCCAAACAGTTGCGCCGGTCGTCAAACGCCTTTTGCGAACGTAATCAGCGACCGGCGCCTTCGGATCTTCACCTGAACTGGCTGGAGGATCTGGTCATAACTTACCTGGGGAGAGTTCTGTACCGACTGTTGACAGATAGGTCACTGACGACGTGGACTTGGGCCCAGCGTGGTGGGATGCCCACGACTGGCCCTCAGTGGTGCAGGTGGTTGCAGGAGCTAAGGGATGTCTGGAGTTTTTCTGACGCGGCAGTCCGCATTTTGCAGCGCTTACGCGAAATTGTGCCGTGCGTATTGACCTCCATGTTGGCAAGTTATTTGGCCGCGGGGAGCCGGGCGACCCCAAAAATGTTGATTGTGCTCCTCCCGCAAATTTTTCAGTATGTCAATTGGTTCTTTTTAATGCTGATTAGAAGCGATGAGCCCTCTATGGAAACTATGATGAGCGTGCATATCCGCGCCTTGTGGGGCGAATTGAAAATAGCCAGATCGGTGACCCCAACTGATGGTGGCCCCCCTACTTTGGCGGTGGCGTTGGATTTGGAGCAGGATCGCGTTTTCGGGTCGACCGACGCCCCCATGAGCGCGCTTCGGTGGAAGTTAGCGTCACCGCTATCGCCCGCGCTCCTAAGTTATACGCACTGCTTTTTGGAGTGGATGAATTATGCGCGCTTTCAACAACACCCAGACATCGCGTATAAGCCACAACCACACCCACTACTGCCGGCCGACGCATACGCGCGCGCCACGTTTTTACTGTGGCAAGGCCCCGCCCCTTACCGCTATGATGAGCCGGAGTTGGAGTTCGATGAGGATTTGCCGAATCACCAGCTTCGTGGGTTACCGCGTATAGATCACGCGGCGGTGTATGGCGACGTTCGCGGCCGCCTTGAAGCGGTAGGTGAGGGTAGGCTCTATGACACCACCCCGTTAGCGACCGTGTTGGACTTTTCAGCAAGGACCAAATCATGCGGGCCAGTGCCGATGGCTAGTATCCACAACGCGAGCACCCACCCCCTTTTGCGTTGGCAAGTGCCCACCGTTCCCTGGGCTAGTCCGCGGTCGGACTTTGGGCGAATGCACGTTGGAGTGCCGCCCCTGCGAACTTTGAATAGCAGGTCGTGGTCGTTTTTGAACCACGGCCGCGGCGCTTGGGACACAGTTGCCGCCTCGGAAGGGGTGTTCTATTTGATGCCGCTGTGCGCCGGTACACTTTCGCCGCTACTCGCTTGCATGCACATTCTGCGACAAACGCACGCTCCGTCCGCAGACTTTCCGGCCCGCCTGTTAGCCACGGCGTGCGCAATGGCAAATGTGGAGTGGCTGGATGTCGTCACGGGTAGAGCCGAGGTGCCTCGACGGTGCTGGCTCAGCACTCTGGCGATACATTATGGCATTCCGACCGTGTTGCTATACTCAGAAAACAGCACGCCTCCGAACGCTTTTGGTGTTTACGGCCAGGGCACCCAGACCGCTCTGCATTGCCAGTGCGCTGTAGTCGTGGTGGTGGGCAACGATTGGTTTGTGCATGACATTGAATTCGGGCAAGTGCGCTGCGTTTTCCCGCGCGGCCGCTGCACCGACTTGATCGAGACGCACATTCTCGACGAGGCGAATTTGCCCGAGGCGGACACCGCTCGTGTCAGCCGGAATTATGGCGACATCGCAGCCTATAATGGCGAGCCGCCTCAGGCGGACACTGTCGAGTGGAAGACGTGGGTGCTGGTGTGTCAACTGAACGGGATCTACTATGGGTGGGCAACGCCCCCAGTTGGCAAACTACTGCCCACGCTGGCCGCCGACATGTGCCCCCTTGAGAAAGCCCTGTTTGACCTGCAAGTCCAAGGGGCGCGGCTGGACGAAGTTGAGGCGCTAAACTACTTCCACGCCGTGATCATGCATGTCGGTCTGGTGGGAACACGCCTTGCGCGGCCGGAACAGCCGGCGGACATTGGTGCAACGCCGCTCGCCTCGCCATTCTGTTATTTTTACGATGAAACGAGCCGACTGGCGGTGCACATCATCTGCGGCTGGTGCCCGCGTGAGTGGACATCCCGCGCGATCGAACGGAACATGCGTATTTTTCAGCCATACAGCGAGCGCCCGCTACCCCCCGGTATTCCGGCCAAGTCGACCCTCGATAGGATCATAGCCGGCCAACAACTGGCGTACGAGCTGCGCGAGCAGTACTTCGCGGTGTTGCTAGGGGCACCCGCTTGTGAGCCCCAGGGGCGTGTCCAATTTGGTGCCTCCTTGCCCTACCAGCTAGCTCGCACACAACCAGCGCTTTCGTTCAATCAGATTCTGCAGGTGTTGCACTCTGTGAGGAGCCAAATTGCTCCGCCGGAGCCGCAGGAGCCCTTACGGTTTGATGTCATCCACAATGCGGAGCATTCCCTCATGCGACGGGCTGACAATCAGGATCCCTCTGCAGACCCAATTGAGGAGGTTCGCACGAGCGGGACTCCTGACGGCAACCCCGTTCATACTTGGTTGACTAAGGTTTACCCGCATCACGGCTGCTTTGACGACGGACGCCCCGTGGAGGACGTCGCGGGATTCCAGGGGGCGCAATATAGGTCGGCGCCTAACCGCCTGGTCAATTTCTTTTTCGACCCGCACAAGCGCCCCTTCACCCAGCTAGCTTCTGGCGTGCGCACGTGGGATGTCGGCCTGGTAGAGCCTCGTGCCTTGCCAGCTCCCGATGACCCCCGCCGGCGCATTTTGAACCCTGACGAGTCGGCAGATGAAGGGATGTCCTCAGCCGCCCCTAGTGTAGTGGGACAGCTGGAAATTGTAGTCCCAATGGAGGTCGCGGCCGGCGAGGAGCAGTCCGATGCGGGTGTCTCGGCTGACCACGTTCCGGATAGCTGGTCCCAAGAAGTGGAGGCAGCGAACCGGGCCGAGGGCACCTACAGACTCCGCATCGTACCTCTTCAACCGGTGCGGAACCAGCTCGCTAAAGAAGTGTTTGAAAGCGCAACCGACGACAGAATTCGCGCTGTGGCGAGGGCGTTGCTTGGTCACGACGACTCAGGGAACAAAGAGAGACTGGACGCGCTGGGTTTTTCTAAAACAGCGGTGTGGTCGTCGTTTGGCTTGGTTGATCCCTTAGAACCGGCAGCGTATTTGGTGCCGGAACTGGGAGACGACCCCTTTGACGGGTTTGGACCGATCCCACTCCGCGACGCCTACGTGCCACCGGCTGCACTTATTCAGCCAGACGGTGATGTCCAAGTGGCCCCGGTTAACCCGGCCGTGAATAGTTTTCACACTCACGAGCAGGGCCGGCGGTTCTTCCGCGAGCAAAATGTCCCGTACATTACGCTCGAAACAGGGTTGATTCTGGGTATTATGAACAGCACCCCGTATTTCTACTACGAGGTCCCTATTGAGGGCCGCATGATCGACGTTTGGCGCCGGGAGGCCTGGCTACCCATGACGCAGTACTGGGATGATCTGCTTCCAGACCACATCACGCAGTTGTTTACCATTTTTCGCCAATATTACGCGGCGACAACGCAAGGGGAAGACGTTCGACCGTTCTTCAACTTGGGGACTAAACAACTGCAGTTAGTGCGGAATGCAGGGCTCCCACCTGCGGCGTCAGGGGAGGCCGAGTCGAATCACTGGTTGACAAACGCGTTTGGGCCGGCTGAACGCGCGCGCTTAGTGGCCGTCGCGAGGACCAGAGGGCATTATAACCCTGATTGGTCCCCGCGACACCCGTTGAGGAGGGCCATGAGCGAGTGGCTCCAGCCGGAGCAAACGTACGCCCCCGGTTGGGAGAGGTTACACGTCGAAAGCGTGCCCCTCCCACTCCGCCCCCTTTATGCTGAGATGCTTATGAGCCTCAGCTTGGACGAGTCTCGGTACACCTCTAATGCGGGACGCGCCTTGCCCTTCTTTCTTGACAGTTTCAGCGACAAACCGCCCTTGACCTTGGAAGTACCTGTGCCGCCCAACGTCTTCGCCGATTCAGAAGAAGTACTGCCTACTTTGCCAATAGGGCACCGCTATTTCGGCGGCGGTACGAATGTGTCACTGACTAGGTGCATCTTGAATTGGTTGTCGTTTTGGCGCAAACAGCGGGAACTCCTACACGTGTTGGTGCTGTCAAACGAACAGTGGGCGGCATACTGCGTGCGTTTCCCCGAAGCGCCACGAACCTGGGTCAGGTGGCAAGACCGACTTAGGCAGGCAAACCCGGACCAGCTGCGGGCGATGCTTGATGAGACTCAGGACGAGTTTACGGCCTTCTTGTTGCGCGCGAAGATCGTGTGTGCGACTGTTAAGAGACCCTCCGACCTTGTCTTGCAACCCGTGCTGAACACGTCTTTAGGTCGTTGGCTCGACTTTCGGTTGTATATCCTCCGGCTGCTGGCACTGGATGGGAGTCCCGGTTTGGGAAGACCGGACGTGCACGCAGGCGTGGGTACGATATCGATTGGCGACTACCACACGTACCTATTCTTCTCCGGAGATAGTCCGTTGGGAAACTTTTTTAGGGCCCCTATTCCACTAATGGGCGATCTGTACGTGCCGTCATCTGAGCACTTGTATCACGTTCTGCAGTTGATCTTTAGCGGGGATCACGATTTGATTGTGCCCCTGCTCAGACACTCGGAGCCTAGTCGCTGCAAGTCTCAAATGACGTCCTGGCGTAGGGAGGGTAGAATCGCCGGCTGGAAACAGAAACAGCGGGAGTGGCACAACTGCGGTCTTGCCGTTGCAGCCATGCACGCTGTTTTGCGACTCAAGCTGGCGACCTGCCCGGCCTACCGGAACGCCCTCGCTAACAACCCCGACTCGATTTTTATCGAGGTGAGCCCACACGACCCGTTCTGGGGTATTAAACAAGGTATGAACGACCGGACTCTTTGGACAAGCGTAGAAACGTGGGGTGACAACTGGCTGGGCCGGCTGCATATGACAATGGCGGAGCAACTAGCACGTGAACCCGCACCGCGTCCGTGGCCTGTTCTGAGCCTGAATGAATTGGCGATGTCCACCCTTGCGAAATGCAGAGGCGCCGTCCAACGGCCACGACCGCTTCAACCGCTGCCCACTGCACTCGTGGATAGAATTGCACGGTGCAGGGCGGTGCGGCGGTATGCCCCCAGCGAAATTCCGCCAACTATCACGACCGTGCAGTTTGTCCAAGGCCAAGATCCGGCCATCGCGATCGGACAGCAGGTGGAATTGGGCCAGCGCCCCATCCCGCAACTTGCAGTGATTGAACGCGAGCACAACCTGCCGCGAGGGGCAAATAAGGCCGCTCGTAGGGTACACCGCCTGCGTCAGGTCCGCACTAAGTAGCTTGTACCAGACAATAGAGGAGTGCGGTGTGTGGGTGTCGGGACTAAAATGCCAAGCCTACGTCCTTGGGATTGTCCCGGCGCAAATACACCCAACTCCTTGATGTCTGATCGATTTTATTTTGACAATTGTGTGATGGCTATACTTTTATATGAGCTAATTAGCCGGAGGATTAAAGTCCCAAGCCTACGCCCCTGGGATTATCCAACGGTGATGTCAGAATTATCGAAATTTAATTATACAGTTATCCTTGCCATGACGGCGCAATGCGGTGTTGGGGTCTAAAGTGCCAGACCTACGCCTCTGGGATTGCCCCCAGCACTGCGTGGCGACGTACTGACGAGGCATTGTTATAATGCCTCACACAGTTGTGCAACGATTTCAAAATGCTACTTATGTTTCGAAATAAAAGGGGTCTTTTTTCTGCAGTACACGTGCGCTATGATGACTGACTGATGAATTAAAGTCCCAAGCCTACGTCCCTGGGATTATTCTAAGGCCAGCCACATAGTCGCCAGAATACCGTACTTTAATGACAGCTTTAGCGTGTAATGTGCCGTCGGTGGCTAAAGTGCCAAGCCTACGTCCCTGGGACTGCCACTGGTGACACACGGCATGGTATTGCTGGTCTTCCCAAATCGACAATCACTTGTCTCGCCCTTTAACCTCATCGAATTTCGCAATTCATCCAAATACCTGGAAACCAACAACTGTAATTATTTATTTTTCGGAAACAGTGTCACTTCGCAATGCGGTCTGGTGCCTAAAATGCCAAGCCTACGTCCTTGGGATTGTCACCAGCCGTGTAGCGTTGTGGTGCGTAAAATGGGTACAAATATCTTTAGGGAATAAAATTTAATGGTCTCAGGATTAATAGTTATGCCGTCCGCCGCATTTACGATTTTATATCCTTCATTTTTGCGCATGTTTCTGCCATTTTTCTCGTACTTTGGGGACTTTTTCCCTATTCTTGTCATTTTGAGCTGCCATTGTTATTTTTGTGCGATGAGTAGTAATTTATAAGGGCGCGGTGTGTGTGCGTTGGAACCTAAAGCGCCAAGCCTACGTCCTTGGGGTTGGTATCGGCACACACACACCTAACTCTCTCTTTAAATGAAAGGAAATTTTCCATTTTTGATTGCAACCTTGTGTACATTTGTGGTATCATGTCTCTGAGGGCCAGGTTGAGGGGGTTAAAGTGCCAAGCCTACGTCCCTGGGACTACCCCATGGCCTGGACCCAGAGACAAGGTAAAATTTGTGTTTCTTCACGCCGCGTAATTTTGAGTTGTTTTAAATAGTTATACCTCGACCATACTGAGCGTCGCTGTAAATAATTATTCTTAGCTTTCTACGCCGCTTTTGTATTTTACCTGTATTTAACAAAACCGCGTGGTCACATCGAAGAGGGCCCCTGGCTTTACATGTGTATTTAGAATATCAGGACGGCCCCCGGTCATTGTGTAATTATTTGGGACTGGACTCATGGAATTTTGTGCACACAGTTTTTCCTTTAAAACTCCAGTGACCTTGAACACTTTCTTTTAAACAGCCACCTGGATAAAGACTTTTCGCTTCCCACATTTAAAGTAATCACCAATAATTTTTGCTGGTTATGGCTGGGAACAAATGTTTGCAGCCACACAATGGCCATATTAGTGGAAAACAGTTTAGTTCAGTTTCACTTCAATCTTCATGTTTTTCCAAAATTTTCTCATGTTTTCCTTGAAACTTTAACGGAATATTTTTGCACAGGAAACACTTTTCTGCATCTATCCTTCTTGACTATGGATCAAAATCAAAATGCTGGCCACACTCATTGCTTGACAATGTCTGTCATGACTGGTTCACCAAATATAAATTTCCATGAATTTATGTACCAAGGAGACAATGAAATTGTCATGCGTGTGACCGCTGGAGAAATGCGGCTCACACAGCCACTTCAACGTGAGCTTGATTGGCAAGATCCCCGTCGCGAAAAGTGAGAATTTTCATGGGTTCAGTGTAGAAATTGTGCACAATGATCGAAAACTTCTTTCAGCTTGAGCGAGTCTGTCCTTCTGTGGGGAAATACGGCTTTTGGAAATGACCAGCCACTGTTGGCAGTAACTGGCCATGTGGCACCGATCCAACAATGTCAAATCCATGGCACTGGCACACCGATGCAAGTACCGGCCCACTGCCTACCGAATAGGGAGCCGTCGACCTCACCAACTGATTTCACTTATGACCCGCATCTTTCTGTCGGGCCTCCCATGCATGTGACCACGCGAGTTATTAATCCAAATAGTATTCCTATCATTATCACTCTGGAACAAACTGGCAATTTTGTAGATATCAAGTTACAATTTTAAATGCCAACGGCTACAATGCTGCGCTGAGTATTATTTTTCTGCTTTAGGTCAACCGTAGTAATTCTAACGACAATAATTGCCAAAGTTATTTTGTATTCGCTATCATTTTCTTACTATGGTACAAGTGAACCACGACGCGTATTGTTTTAGCTTCTAGTGTGAAATTGGGTGCAGCGGTCTAAAGTGCCAAGCCTACGTCCCTGGGACTGACCAAAGCACCCATTTTGTACGTTTTGATATCGCTGTTCTGAAAGTTTCTCTTAGTAAGCGCAGTCAATCAGTTGCACGCGGTGATTTTTGGTAATTGTGTGGAGGTAGACCGCCTGAGCCATGTGCTTTGTGAAGTTAGCCGTGAATTTGACTAGTAGTTGCGTTTGTGCCACCAAGAAAAATGTCATTGTTTGTGCCTGCGATTAGACTGAGAATTGTTAGCTGAATGTTTTCTACCGGGATCCCGTTTGCGAATTGTTGTATTTCGTGCTGTTGTGAATATTTTCTAGATTTTGTAGTTGGTTTCATTTAGTCACGTTTAGCTGTTCTTTTCTTTTAAGTGGCATTCCACTTGTCTTACGGTCTCACTTACGGTTCTCACGATTCTTGCCTTAAAATGTTTCTTGCCATAATTATAGATTTCTGTTTTGATGCTTTATTAGGGTGCTTCCAGTGCACATGTTTGCGTATTTTCCAGGGCTCCACTTGCGATCTCGTAGCAATTGTAATGTACTTTAAACACTTACCTGCAATACACCGCAACGCTTTAAATACATGAAAATATCAACATCAGTCTCGACAGTTCCTTGTAAATAGTATATAACACCCTCTTCGCTGCTGTTACGCTGATTAACCCGCGCTTTTAGAAAAGGGGGGAGGAAGTGTGATGCCTGTTCGCGCTGGGCCAGCGCTCAAAAGGTCGGTATAGTATGTAATGCGAGAACTGACGGCGGGCCACCAAAGTGCCAGACCTACGTCTCTGGGACGGTGACCCAGCGTCAATTAACGCTTACTGAACCTTAAGTATGGCGCTTTAGCCGCCGGGGACGCCATATTGACCCCTTTTGGACTAAGTGACGTCATTACGACGCCGCCCTATATGAAACCTAACCTATAGGTGACTTATGGCGCAGCGGACGCCAGCTATGGTAATTGGCGCCAGATCACTAAAGTGCCAGACCTACGCCTCTGGGACGGTGATTCAGCGCGAATTACCATAGAACGGTACATCGATGGCGCTATGCCGCCGGCCCTAATTAGTAAAACGGCCTAATTAGCCGCTTCTAGTCGTGAAAAGCCCGAGTGACGTCATTTGACATCCCCGGGAATGAAACCTAAGTTTTGTGAAACTTACGGCGCTTTTACTAAAAAGAAAAGCAGCGCCGAGCGAAAACTGTGTTCCCCGAGTGTGGCGGCCAAACGAGCGCCGGCGAACGACTTCGACGGCTGCGACAGCGCCGCGTCGCCGCCATTCGACACCCGCCGACCGCCGGAACCCGGGAGAGGGGGGTTTTTGGTGTTTTGGGTGATTTTGGAGATCTTTGTAAAGTGTTGAGTCGGCCACTTTTGGCCGAGTGCCAACTTCTCGAAAATGGCACCGAGCGTAATTTCGAAGGGGGTTAAGCACTGTCGCCGTATTTGGGCGACAGTTTATCGCTCAAAACTCGTAAATTCACCCCTACCCAGTCCCCGCGAGCGCCGACAGCGTTGGCCGCCGGAAACGTCCGCGGAGCGACAGACTTCGGCTGCTCAGAGTTCTTGGTGGGAGTGGCCACCGGAAGGGAGGGCCCCGATAGCTCCTGAAGCCTACGCCCTTCGGAGTAGAGACGGGTCAACCCTTCTGGAGGGATATGTGCCTTAGGTTAGAAATTAGTAAAGGAAATTGGAAGAATGCCAAAAAGGCAGTTTTTGTGTGTAGTTTGGCACATATCCCGCAGCCACTGCTGCCACAGGGAGGAGTTTTGTGATGTTGTAGGTTGTAGGAGTAGGTTTAGGTTGTAGGTGCGCGGTAGGTGCCGCGGTATGTGATCTATGGCGTGTATATTTGTGTTTATTTATTTGCACTTATTTACCCACTTAACCCCTTCAGTTGTGATAATTGCACGTGTTCGTGATTACGTTTTACGTTTCGCACTTATTTCTGTGTTTTGCACGTATTTCTGTGTTTTGCACTTTTGCGCTGGTATTTGGTTTCACGTTGGCCGGTTGGTACGTTGGTTTTGGACGAGCTCACGTTTGAGCAAAACACGGTTACTTTTGTATTTTTTGGTCCCTTTTCGGTATTCGCTTGCAGTTCGGCTAGCTGTGGATTCACTCAGCATGTTGTTGATTGTATCACGTTCAGTTTTGAGAGTTTCACTCAGTTTAGGCGATTCTAGCTGTTAGTTTGTGCATTACATTCGGTAGGTTACTGTAGGTATTTTATTTTCTAGTTTGGCACAGTTCCAAGTTTGGTTTTATTAGCTGGCTGAGTGCCAGAAGAAAGGTGTTCCTGAATGTCAAGTCACCATTCCCTCTGTTCCATTAAAAAGTGACCCTTGTGGTACATGGCTTGGTTCAGCTGAGGTCACTTATTTTGGTTACACTTTCAAATGCACTCTCGTGATTGGTTGGCTCCGCCCAGCTGCAAACCAGTTTTGGGCATTTCAGACCCATAAAAGAGAGCCCCAATCCAGTGATTGTCATCAGTCTATTCAACCCAATTTCTAATTACTAAGTCAGTGATTTACCAGCTGAAATGAGCCTACCCTTGGTTATTCATTCTCTGCTAACTCTGGCATAGGCCTTCTCTTCCCTCTGCACGGTGACATTTAGGTTCACAGGGGCAGGAGTGGCCACACGGAGCTGCCGGTATAGCTAAGATAGGGTGTTGTATGGGGAGAACCCACCATCTGTGATGCTTACTGTACGTCTGGACCTCTGTGGACTTGTTTTAGGCGTAGTATAAGCTGAAGTAGGCCGTACACCTATTGACTCGCTCTAGGCTTTCGTAAGGGCCCAAACAGTTGTGCTACGTCGTTGTAGATTACTTTTGATAGTGGTGCTGTGCCAAGCTAGGATTTAAGTACCTGGACTTGTGTGGTCTCTTACCAGTGCATCGTACTGCTATCCTCACCTGTCTGGTTTAGCTTATATGACCCTGAGTGTTATTTAGTCATTTTTATGTTAATGTTTTGATTTGGAAAGTGGAAAGGTAAATTGGAAATATTTAAATACTTTGGAAACTTTAATTGCAACGTTATCCGAGAAACCCAATTAGCATAATTCAAGCTTACTCCGGTGCAACTAATTCTCTACTTAATCTATTGGCTCATTCCAGCTAGTGGATCTAATTACTTCTAATTCTAATTTGTGAAATCATGATGGAAGTTGCTTTTATTTGCTTGCATTCGAGTGATGTTCAATTATCGGTTTTTGAAGCGTGGGCGAATCTTGTTTCTGTTTCTGAGAGTGCGCCAAGTTCTGAAGGTTTCTGGGAGGTTGATGATTTGGAAATGGGCCCGGTTTTTGACAGTTTTGAACCCGTGTCGGAAGTGTTTCAAATTCAACGAAGGGCCACGTATGCGGAAAAGGTTCAGGGCGCTGGTGATTTTGTTGTTGATTCTGTCCTGCCCAATGGCGAGGTAATTTGTGATGCGTCTCAGCAGTGGTTGCTTGATCACTTGATCATGGAGCCGACTTTTATTGAGCCCGGAATTTGTGGTGTTTTTGAGAAAACCGCTGAAAGGCTGAGGAAAACTGTGCAGCCTAGGAACCTTTGGTATTTGGTGGGTAAGAGAGGGAAATTACAGCCGCACGTTATCCGCCGCAAGCTTTTGCAATTTGCGCGACCGGACTTTGTTAGCTGTGGCAACCAAGTAGACCGAAAAGCTCAGAAGCCTACGTCCTTCGGAGTAGCTAGGTCGAAAGGCACCAAGCTGGTGAAGTTTGGCAGACAGGTTTCCCGCGCACGCGCCAAGCGTAGGGCTTGTAGGGCAATTGTTGATCGTCCGGTGGACATCATGTCGCTCGTTGAATTGTCGGAATTGTGCGATCATTATGTTGGCATGTTGCCATCGTTTGTCGTTCCACACGTGCAAAAGGTAACTAAGTCCCCTGTTAGGTGTTGTACATTTGGCGTAATTAGGCAGGATGGACTGCACGAGCGCATCGTTGAGAGTTTTGACGGAATTGGACACTGTCCAAGGTGTTGCTATTTGGCCCACAATGATAAGGTTGCAAGACCGGGGGGGTTATCATATTATATTGATGACAATGTTGTAAGACCCGGGGGGTTATCCTATTATATTGGAGGTCCCACCTCGGGTCACGGCACCGTGTTGCACCCCCCTTTTACCCCCCCTTCACACCGCACACATAGCCACCCTCCACGCGTACAGGGCGTAGTGTTTCAGCTTAGCCCTATGCTACCGTGCACATACTGGAACCACAAATGTTGGCTTTTGCGTAAGCGTTTTGAACGTTTGAAATGTGTATCACGCGCTTATTACCGTTTGATTTCTTGGCACACTGCCCCACTCATGATGCACCAGAGTCAAATTTCCAAATTTGAGAAACTACGATACACCATGCCCTGGCGGCGATTTTTGATGCGAATTTTGAAATTTCCGAAAAACCTTTCATGTCCCGCGTCAGTCAATTGTCAATTCAAAACTCTCGAAACTTTTGATGTTGAGCCAGAGCTATGTCAATCATGTGAAAAATACGTGACCACTGACTACTCTTATGACTCGTTTGATTATCAATACTTATATTTGTCAGTTGACGATGGTGCACCATGGTCCTTTGACGATTCTGAGCAATCAACTGTACTAAGCTCGTCATCATGTGCTTCAATTGATAGCGATTCACTAAAATGCCAGACCTACGTCTCTGGGATTGTGGACCAATGTCAATTCGAGCATGATGTGGAATTGGCAGCTGGCCAGTATTCGTATTTGCCAGCTGATGGTGGTGCATCAGGGTCTTCTGATGACTTTGAGTTTTCAACTGAATGGAGCTTGTCATCGCATGCTTCAATTGACAGTGACTCACTAAAATGCCAGACCGACGCCTCTGGGATTGCGGGTCACGGCCAATTTGAGCACAGTGTTGACTTGGCAGCTAGCCAGCCTAGTACTCTAGACGACTCTACTTGTGACACGGATGTAGCTTTGGAACATGTGTGCTCCACTACCTTGTCTGCGGCCCAATCGTTTCAAACAGTGTTTATTGAGGACTCACTCAATTCTTTCGAAATTATTGACGATTATATGGCTGACCCCACTGCACTGAGTGGAGCACACACGACGCCAGATGCCAATGATAATTACATGGTTCACGCCGCGGATATTAATATGTTGCAGTATAATTCATCCTTAGGTGTGGTTACTCGCCGCCGCAGCAATTCTAACCAGCAAAGCTTCTTTGAGCTAGACGGTAGGGAACGCGCGCGCCCTGTCGGTCAATGGGCCAGTACTAGCCGCCACGGTGTTACGTGTAGTGATGTTGGTGATTCTGTGGGTTCTCGGGGCCGGATGTCTGACCTAGCCACCCCAGCATATACTGCCGAGCCAGGGATGTCATATGTCAACGAGTCTCGGGATACAGTGTTAAGACGACCCCACGAAGAGTTCCCTCACGCTACTAGTTCTCCGTGCCTGAGTATTCAATCCCCTAGTAGACCCCCCACCTCTGTCTGTGACCTAAGTACCCCCGTGAAACCACCACCATCCAACCCTACTAATAGCCCCCAACCCCAACCTTCCACTGGGCTGGTAAGACAACATCGAGAATTACTGACGAATAACCAATCAGAGATTGATACTATGATTTCCCCCTTGCAACAAGCATGTGAACCTACTAAATTATGGGATCACCTGAAACCCTCAGATCAGTGCATTGGGGATGTGTTACAACCCTTTGAAAAACTTCTAAGCGAACTTGATCCCGAGATAAATAAGTTAGACCAGCTATTGTTTGACCTTGCCACTGTGACAACTTCTGACCCATCCCAGCAAACTACTCTGGATAATGTTACCTCGGCCCTGATGACCCTCCGAACGTGGTCACAGGCAATGTTGCCATTCCGTGGATCCCTGCAAGACTCCATTGACCGTACTTTAAGTGTTCACTTGAAACCCCGGGTTGACTCCCTAGCGGGTGATTTACAGTCCCTACTGAGTAACTTTTGTGCTGATGCGAATGCCCTAACTAAGCCCCCCGTGGATGTGTCCACGCTGGCTCAGAGACAAGCGAACCAGCAAGTACTGGCAGCGTCAGACCCTGGTCCCGCGCGCCCACAGTCACGCGCCTACCCCGTTCAGTGTGCACTTGCGTTTGTGCAATCCGTTTTGCTCGTTTCTGCACAGTCAGCAAGGGATTGGACTACCCTTCGTTCTCAGATTCAGTCGAAATCAACGGCTGGTGTTTTTGGCCTAGAAAATAAGGGAGTATCCCAAACAGTGCGCGCTGCAGCTCTGCGTAGTTTGACAGAAGCCTGGGTTTACCTCGATGTGCACCAAACCGGATTTAGCACGTACATGCCATTGCTTGGCACCTTGCCAGAAACAGCTCGGTACGCTATGGCACAATTTCATGGGTGCATAGCTGAAGGCATTCGCCTCAACCATGCGTTTGCGGATATATTACCTGAGATTAAGCGCCAAGTTAATGGCCCTGTTGCTCGTAAGACAAGGAAAGAATTACTGGCACATCTTGGTAATACCCTGGACTCTGCCCGGGACCTCTTGTGCCGCTTAGAGAATTTGGATTTTGCGCAGTACAATGCCCTCTGTGTAATGCATATCGGCCGGGTCTCAGACAGGTGTACCCCCCAGAAATGTCGGTTGGTGTGTCAGAATCTGCTGAACAATATTGGTTTTGGATTAGACTGGCTACACCAGTTGCGTGGAAAAACCCCTGTTCCGACACCCAAACCACAACCTTCGAGAGTACTCGAGCCACACCAGAGTGCGCACCAACCATCAATGTATACTACCCCGTTGAACCGTAGCATTTCAACTTTACCCCCCGCCTGGAATAATGTCTTAGTAGCCCATCTAATGAGCCCCGATCCTATGCGGCGCTTGGCGACACATCAGTGGCCGCCTGATCCTTCTATCAAAGTGCAAACTGACCCGCCGCGCATTGTACTGACTGACTTATCCATGCACGCTTGGGTAGAACCTGTAGGGCCGGAGTTCTCTGTTGGCCCAGTGGCTGAGCTGGATGTCAAAACCACTTGGGTCGGTCGTATTCTGCCTACAGTCGGTATTATGGACACACCCTGGGCCATCATTGATCCACGGAACACCGATCTCGTGCGCGTGTATTCTAAGTTGTTGATCGCCGCGTATTTTGAGTCTGAATACATTTTTCAACTCGTGTTTCGTTATGGCTGGTTCCCAGATAGCTTACTCACTGCATTTCAGCGCTGCGCCTTCCTTGTGCAAAAGCTTGTTGACACGCTTGATCGCTCTATTAAGCATGGTGAAACGGTAGGCATAACAGACACCTATCCGCTACCCGAACAGTACCATATTAATGGCCGCTTTTTGTATAAGTTGGCTAGTGATGCCCGTCGCGATTACACACAAGTTGGGGCTAACTACAATAAGTTGGCACGACGATACGGGGCGGTGCCTGTGCACACTACTCCGATGCTTCCAATTGACCGAAATAATCGCTTCGAGCATTCTCGCCGTCGCTTACAGTTGCCTACCGCTCAAAACGCTCACTCACAGATGGTCCGGGTAACGAATAGTGGCAGCTATGATGCTAACGTAGATATGATTCAGCCAGATGATGTAGGAACGCGGGACAACCAATACGACTTTCTGTTGTCGCACCAGGGTTATCAGCAGCCTGATTCGGCTGGTGGAGCCCCTGTGCCCGCCGCTGTGCAGGCGCCCCAGCGATTATATCATACGGGACACCAGCACACCGGTAGGCTCTCGGTCCCACCAGCACACCCCAGCTCTTCTATAGCACCCACTTCGGCTCTAGATCAACTTAAGTCAGAAATGGACCAAAAATATGCTAATATGCGTGACCAGATGGAGGCTATGAACGCTAACATGCGAGCCCTATTAGACCAAAGACGTGCTCAATCACGAGCTCAGCCTCAAGTTTCGCAACCGAATGTATCAAATGACCCGCCTAGCACCACAACCAGTTCAGATGAGGATTTGGCTAAGCGTATTAAGAAGCTTAAGATGCTTGGTTGTCCCATGTTCTCGGGTAAAACGTCTGTTGATGTCAGCCAGTGGCTAGCACAGTTCACCGCGAAATGTAAAATTTGCAAAATCGCCTCTGACGAAGAAAGGGCTTTGACTCTGGCCGCGGTGTTGGAACATGATGCAGCTACGCTGTGTTATGGTCAACCGCAGGAAGTCCAGACCTCTTTTACGAAACTGGAGTCAGCCCTTAAAGCTCACTTTGGCCAGGCAAAACATGTGCTAGCTACATGCCGAGCGATCACACTTATGAACTGGAAACCCAATGATACGATTGATACTGTGCGACGCCGTTTGATGACCGAATCGGCGCAGTTGAAAAATGTGAATCATAGCGAGCGCGAATTGCGTATGATTGAAGGATTTTTGCATGCTTTGGGTCAGCATAACTCTGAGTTGCGTCAATTAGTGGAGTTAAACTCTGCTGCACTTGAGTCTTTCGATAAGCTGATCCAGCATGCCAAAGTCGCTCAACAGTCCTTGGAAAACCGTAAGCTTGAGCAAGATCGCTCAGCTAAGGATACTGAGTTTAAGCGCATGCGCGATGAACTCTCGCAACTGCGGCAGCAAATGTCTAGTGCACGCATGAGCGATAACCGTCAGCAGTTGGGTGGCGGTATGCTAGCTGGCCAACGGCCAATGTTTCGACCACCGATGGATATGCGCCAAAACCCGCGATTTGCTTTCCCTTCGCCACAAGCGCAGCCTAGTGCTCAACCCCCGTTCAATGCACAGCGCATGCCGTTTAGACCGCAACGGGATATTCCGCCTATGCGCCTACCTCCTGCCGTACAAGGCCCGCGCTTTGCTCCGCGTCCAACAGTTGATGTAGGGCCACCTGTGGTAGCTATTGACAAACCCGGTCGACAGCCTCCCAATGCTTATAAGAGCTATTTTTGCGACAAATGTAAAATGTCCGGCCATACCACTGAAGAGTGTGGTCGTCGTGCAACCGGCCCTACCTCATCTGGCCCTGCACCAGCCCAAACGCCGCGTGAGCCACTTAAGTGTTTTAAGTGCAATAAGCCTGGCCATTTCTCGCGTGAGTGTCCCGAAAACACGCCTGCGCAGAATGTCAATGAACTGTACGCACAGTATGATATCATACCCGACGATCAAATTGGTTACACTGATTTGCAAGATGATTTAGTTGATGGGGTAGCAGACCCTAACGACTTGCAAGGCTATTATAACGAATACCCTTCGGAAACCATGCATCAGTACCAATATGATTACTCGGATATGGTACCACCAGAGACAGACGCATTAGCCGAAGAGGAGAACGACGTGCGCGTAAACTTTCTGGGTTCCTGCCCAGAACTTTATAACCATTCTGACTCAACTCCAATAAGCTATTTTGACGTCTGCGTTACGCAGTGGGTGGACACGTCTACCACTGAGCCAAAGGGCGCCGCGCCAAAGTGCCAGGCCTACGTCCCTGGGACGGCACGCGCGCTCAGTGACTCAGTGACTGGTAGGAGACCCACTGTAAGCTTCTGTAAAACCTTGACTGGTGTTCCCCAGGTCGATCATGTTTGCGATTCGATTCCACACCTAAGTATTCCGGAAATTCGCATTCAATCTTGCGAACCTGACCAGACATCAGCCCTCGCGGTAACCACGCAAAAGTCCCAAGCCTACGCCCCTGGGATTCGTGATATCGCGAGCACTGATGACCTGGAGCATGTAGTACTGAGTAGTCCAAAAAGTGCGCAAGTACAAACACAAACGTCTACCTGGACACCATCTATTAATATGTTTCGTCCTATCAACCCCGCGACACACACGTCTGTAGTTGCCGCCCTAGATCTCAGCACTTCGGATGCTGGCCGAGAAACTTGTCGTGACCGTAGGAAATACTATTGGGAACAACTCTCCCCGGATTTAGGTGTTAAGCGCATGGAATACCAATGTAATGCCGCACAAGTGGTAGTAACTGAACCATTGGGTGCTCGCTTGCAAAGTGGCAAAATGACGCGTCCAAAGCACACTGTGCGCGATTTAATTACACCTAGTATTTACCACCGCGCCGTAATCCAAGGTGTAGGACCCTATTTAGTATTAGCTGATACTGGCGCAGAATTAAGTGCCATCCCCGTGTCTTTATTAGAGCAAATTGAGAGCCTTTCAGGGAAATGTTTAGACCGTCGAATCTTTCAATTGGAAAAACCCCTTGTTTGTAAAGGCTATACAGGACATAAACATACGTTACTGTACTCGATCCAATTGACAGTCTCGATCGGTACGGAAACACGACGCATAAACTTCGCAATTTCCTTTGAAGGCACTCAGTGCATTATAGGTATTGGTGATTATGCTAAATTTTGGTTCCTACCTATTTGTCCTGGCGCTTGTATGACTCGACCGGTTATGCACAGCAATAAACGGTATCTCATCCCGGGCGATGAACCTTGCTTGCTCTATGAAGGGGAAATCCCCTACGTAGACACCGGGTTACGTACAGGCGCCATTGCAAAATCAGGTGAAAATATCCCAGAAGCAATTGAACGAGTTCAATCTAGCAATATTTACACTGTAGGATCACTTTTAGAGCCGTATTTGGCCCCGAAAACAGATGTAAATAGGCTTTGCTCCTCGTCACCGGTTCCCTATTTTTCGCCAAGTAAGGGCACCGGTGCGGTTGGGGTTGTTGCAACGGAAAACTGGGTATGCCCACCGCGCTCTGTGTCTTATGTGCCCGCTGAGTTGACAGGTGTTCCCCAGGAGATACTCACCACGGTTCTTTTCAGCCCACAGGCACACTTTTCCGAAAATTTCGAAAACACCTTGCTACCATTAGAGAACGGGAATGAGCTCTTCGTCCCCTTTGCAAATCATTCGGATAAGGAGATGGTCTTATTTGCCTGCCAGTCTCTTGGCTGGGCCGAAGAGGTAGTGGTTGAACCGACTAATGACTTCCATATGAACGAACTCGCAGTTGAATTTGCCGATGTGTGGTGGCAAACAGTGCAGACACCTCTGTGTAAGGCTCTCTGTGAAGCCAACTTGGCTTCCACGCACGTAGAACCCCCTGAGGACCCTGTAATTACCGCCCAGTCACCCCCTGAGACTCGATTGCATCAACTTGGAGAAATTCTAGACGAAGGAGTACTTAGTCACCTCCCCTTGGAAAAGCAACAGGTGTTGCGTGACTGGCTATTAGAACGCCACCACATCTTTTCACTGTCCGATTTTGATATGGGAGACACAGGCGATATAATTTACCACCCTATCGAAACTGGAAACTCCCCCCCGATCCAACAGAAAGTCCGTAGATTAGCTATCGGGTTACGTAAGGAAGTTGAACGTCAAGTGCAGCTGTGGCTGAAATTAGGGATAATTGAGCCGTCAGTGTCTCCTTGGGCATCCCCGATTGTCCCGGTGCGTAAGAAAAATGGCGCGCTGCGATTATGCGTCGATTACCGTCGCGTGAACCTAGTGACTAAGCGTGATTGTTTTGCACTGCCAAACTGTGCTGACCTGATTGACATGGCTGGACTTGTACATCCCCAGTATTTTTCATCACTTGATTTAGCGTCTGGCTACTTGCAGATGCGCATTGACCCTCGGGATATTCCAAAAACTGCATTTACTAGCCATGTCGGTTTGTTTCAGTATAAATTCATGCCGTTTGGCCTAGTTAACGCGCCAGCCTCATTTAGCCGGCTCATCGCCAACGTACTTGCGGGCTTAGACCCAGACCGTGTGCATTTTTATCTGGACGACGTTTTGGTTTGTGCCGAAACTGAGGAACGTATGTACTCACTTTTGGATGATGTCTTTGCTCGTTTCGACCGATACACCCTCAAAGTCGGTATTAAGAAATGTGAATTTTTCAAAGAACGCGTTAACTTTCTGGGTTGCGTCCTAACGAGGGAAGGCATCGAAATGCAACAGTCAAAAATCACCACTATCCAAAATTACCCAGTCCCAGTAACCACTAAGGAAATCCGTCGATTCCTGGGCATGTGCTCCTTTTACCGTCGCTGGGTTGAGGGCTTTTCCTTTATTACACGACCGTTGCATTTAAAGATCCAGGGTGCTAAGACTACTTGGGATGACGAATGTCAGGCGGCCTTCGAAGAACTTAAGAAGCGTTTAGTAGAAGGCCCAATTCTAGCCTACCCTAAAGAGGGTCGCCCATTTATTTTGCACACGGACGCTTCGCGCAGTGGCTTAGGTGCGGTTTTGAGTCAAATGGACGATGCGGGCCGCCATCGCGTGGTCGCCTATGGTAGTTGCGCATTAAAAGGTGCGGAGAAACGTTACAATACCACGGAATTGGAATGTTTGGCTATTGTCTGGTCGTTGAAATACTGGAAACATTATTTAACACAGCAAGAAGTGATTATTGTAACGGATCATCGTACGCTTACATGGGCACTGGAAAACCGTTCTGAGAACCCTCGTTTAGACAAGTGGTATGTGTTTTTAATGGCTTACCAACCTAAGATCATTTTTAAGCGTGGTAGTGAGAATAGTGTGGCGGATGCGTTGTCGCGTATTGCCGAGTCGGTTAATTTCCATAAGTGGACTGAGGATCATTTACAAGGTAAATTCGACCCCGAAGAGGTACCCGCCGGTATCTGCCCCCTGTCCACTTTTACTGATAAGTGGCAAGCGCACCCGTTGAACCAACCTGAGCCCGATTTGTCTGAATATTCTGCCGTTGAGATTACGAAAATTTCTGACGAAATTCACTACGAATGGCACCCCCCGCTCGGTGTAGGCCATATTCAGTCCTTGGATAATACTCCTCACCCAGCTAATCAGGATAGAACACCAAAAGCGAACACCCCCTCAATCTTCGAAGCTAAGTCCACCCCCATTGAACGATTTAACATGACCGGTAAGGATGTTGATGTAATTCGCGATGCAGGTCTCACGATAGACGGTATCGTGGGTTCTACGCTAGAATCCGTCGCTGAGGAAACCCAAAAATTTTGGCAACGGATTATAAAAGGTCAGGAAGACGACCCCGATACTCAGTCCATTAAGCTATTTTTGACCACTAGGCAATACACAAAACACGCGCGCTTCAATACTTGGTTAGACCGCAATTATACTGGGTTTTGTGTGGCACATGATGTATTGTGGTTTATGGGGAATGCTAGTCGTCGTGCGTGTCTGGTGGTTCCAATGGAAATTACTTCAGAACTTTGCGAGAGGTTTCATTCCTGGGGACACCCAGCTGGTCTCAAGTTGTCCATGTGGCTAAGAATTTACTTTTGGTGGTTCACACTGACCATGGACGCTCATCGTGCTGTGGATAAATGTTTGGAGTGCGCCACTAGGACAGGGCAGGGTCGTAAACGTCTCAACCCGCTCACTCCTATTTCAGTGGTGGCAGAACCATTTTTCCGTATCCATATGGACGTCCTAAAAATGCCAATGTCGCAAAACGGTTTTCAGTACGTATTGGTCTTGCAAGATGCTTTTACGAAATACCCTTGTGCGTACGCTCTTCGATTAAAAGACGCGGAAACGGTGGCGTACCATTTTATGCAATTTGTTTCAGATCATGGTGTCCCACGAGTACTTGTAACTGACAACGGTTCGGAATTTTGCAATGCAATTTTACATGGGTTGACACAATTTTGGGGAACAGACCATCGCAAGACCACTGTGTACCGTCCACAAGCGAATGCATTAGTAGAGCGTTTCAATCGTACTTTGTTAGACATGCTGGCAAAAATGTGCACTCTGCGCCCCACTGACTGGGATGAGTGGCTTGCCCCTGCCCTGTACTGGTATAGAGCCATACCTCATGCAAGTACTGGCGAATCTCCGCACTTTTTGGCAACGGGTCGCGACATGCCGCTTCCGGGCGACACGTCGTTTTTGGAAACGTCGCAACTTGTGTATAACGAACATCCAAAATACCATGAGCGGATTGTCCAGTACACGCGTGAGGCTTGGAAAATTGCCAAAGAGTTGATCGATTTGGCACAAGCACAACAAAAAGTGCAGTATGATAAGAAATGTAAGCCTCTGATTTTTGAAGTAGGGCAGCGTGTGTGGTACTTAGCAGAAGGTGTTGTGACTGGTCCCGCGTATAAACTTGCCCGTCCGTACATCGGTCCTTATCGCATTTTAGAGCTAAAAGGGAAGACAGCCAAAATTAAATGCATCGACCAATGCGATGCGGCAGCAATTCGTGTTAATCTGGATAAGCTGCTTCCGGTAAAGGATTCGGTAGCTTCTGGTGCGATTTGGACCGGTCGCGCACTGCGCAAGGTGCGTGAGGTCCCCTTGGAGAGTGAACTGCCGACACATGAGGTTTCTGGTGAGAAAGCTGACACTGGTGTGACGCCTGGCGACAAGCCACTGTCAGATGATGGCATGGTACTCAGAAGTGGTAATCGTGTGCGCGCTAATTCAAAGTAAGACACCCTGGAATTTATAATTTTAAGTAATAAGTAATATATGTGAGACCGTAGTTTAAGTTTCTCTCTTGTCTAAGTTTCGTTTTAGTTTTCAAACAACCTGTGGTTAGACCACGCAAGGGGGGAGGAGTGTGATGCCAGAGGTCCGGTATAGTATGTAATCTTTTATATGTAGTAATTTTTTTATATGTAATTTTTCTTTTATGTAATTTTTCACGGAATTGTTATACGTAATCTTTTTATGCAACTTCTTTATGTAATTCCTCTTAACGTTTTTCAAAAAAATTAGATATCTTCTCTTGGATTTGTATGATACCATTGGCATCATAACCCAACCATTGAGCATGTTGCTAACACCCCGGTATGGACATGTCACTATAAATTTTAAGAGTCAGGTTGGAAGTAACGCGTCCTAGGTGTCGACCACAGGCACCGGGAAACGTCTTGCTACTGCACTTTTATACATTTTACTTCGTTCATGTGGGTTATCTTGTTGCGTGATATAGGACACTTTGTAGACTATTACGGGTGAGTAAAGAAAAAGTTGCACCTCCTCAAAAGATCGTGAGGCCCAGCTAAAAAGATTGTCGCTTTCACATTTAGGCTGTGTGAGTGGTATACTTAAGTTGTTGGGAACACGGTAGTGATGCAAAAAGTGAGAGCATGTTTTTGTGGGGTCGCTTGGGTGCCGCGGTGTCCTCAATGCGCGAGAGACAGGTGCTTGCTCATGTCTCTCGCCCATCGAGGACAGACGTTGTCATCGATAGCTTAATGAGTGACCGTCTGAGTGAGACTCTCCATGCATGTTAATTGTCCGTACCCACGGTTATTATTCACCACTGTCCGTTTATTGTCTGAAAGCGCGCAGCTGGTAGTGCACTAACACCACCCTACTCATGTTGTGATCCCCGTGTCCTTCTAACCATTGTCCAACTCGCATGTGATTATAACCTTGCCTTTTTACAGTATGAAGACGTGCCATGTGGGGCGTGCGTTATAGGTTGCTGATGACCCTAAAGTCCCAAGCCTACGTCCCTGGGATTGGGTCTATCAGCCACTCTTGCGTCTCTTGTGAATTATGATTCTAGCTTGCGCTCTGGGTAAAAAATATTCACCCACGTTACGGAGAAAAGATCATCTCCGTCTTGATCGAGCCCCACCACGTTCTTATTACCTTGTTCGCCTAGACCGCGCCCCATAGGTCTCCACCGCGGACTCGTTAGACAACCTGACACCCAAATTTTTCACAAAAATTACAAACTTCCCAAGCGCGGTAGTTCGCCCTGGCCCGCTGCACTTAGTGAGATAAGCGCTGCCTCCCTGCTACTTTTGTACTTGTTTATTGCATACAAATTCTGACAATAAAAACCCCTCTCAACACAGACTTGGGTACTAAACTTTCCCGCCCCCACACCCGGCCCGTAAATTATACTTCTCGGAGGGCGACTTCGCCCGCTACCAGCTTCCCCCGCTTTATTGTATTCGTGGCCAATTGGGCGTGCTAGTCGTTGTCTTTTGCCTTTTTGGTGAGTGGACACAATTGCCCTTGTGAATGCCTGTCATGTTGGGAGGTGTACTGATGTTAGCCCTCTGATCACAGATTGTGTCGGCAGTGGCTCGCTGAGCGCCTTCCATTTCGCTGCCTCCAGTTCTGTTGTTAAGGTGACTTACTTACTGTTGTCGTGCAATAATTCAGTGCGATGTAGCCGGTAGTGGGAGTAGTGTGAACCATCAGTTTTGAACACCGCAGTGTCTTCTCGATCGTGCAACGCGCGCACGTTTGCGATCGACGCGCGGCTCGTTTTCGCCGTGCTCCGGTCAGGTTGGGACCACTGGTTGTGTGCCCCTGGAAGTCGTGGTGTGATTATAATTGTTATGTGTTTTTGTTGAAATTTAATTCTTCTGCACATTCCCTGTTTTTTTTCGCGTGAGTTTTAATGTTGTAAACTTTTGTTGAAAGTTTTGATCCCGGTAGAAAACTTGTTTTGTTTTGAGGGCGCGTTAGAATGGCACAAGCGCACGCTTCTACTTCTGTATATAACGACGACGGTGTGTTGTGGGACGTACTGCACAGAGACGGCGTAATTTGCCGCAGTCTGAGCACGTTGGATAGTCCCGACTCGGTAAGCGTGTCGTCGACGGTGTTCGAGTTGGGGGATCATATCGCCAACTTTTCACCGACGGCGTTCGAAGAGACCTTGAACAGTGGCAACCACCGGTTACTAGACCAGGCCCTGCTTAAAGACGCCAATGCGTTCCTCCGGACCTGCAATTTGCCCACTCTTAGCGACGTGCCAAACCGCCTCTGTGAAGTGCTGACCTTTAGTGCCGCTAGGGGTTTGCCTCCGAAATTGTTTGTGACACCGCGGCGCAGCAATGACTGGCGTTTAGCTGGCGTGGCCGTGACGGGGCACCAATTAGCCGAGCAGATGTTGACCGCCGTGCGGAACCATGCGTCAACCATCAGAAGCGCCAAAAGAGAGGTCGTGGCGGCAGTCGCGACCTTTATACCGGAAATGTTTCTGTACCCCGTAAATGAACCGGGTAGACAGCGGTTCGGATTCCGGAGCCTCTTGGATTACACACCGGAGGATCCTTTTGATGGTTGGATGCATACGCGTTCCGCGTTTGTGCGGAAATTCAAACAGATTTGGGCGTGTCATCCTGGCGATCCCATCGTGCAAGTTTTCATTCAGAATGCCAGACAACTGGAGAACCTGGGTGATTATTTGCCCACAGTGGGACAGGACCAGCCCAAAGCTATTTCAATTTCGCTCGGCTATAAGAGGCCCCGTGACAGTCGCGATAAAAATCCGTTTTTGGTGTCATTGTGCTTTCCGAACCGCGTCGTGGTTCACGTTCCGATCGCCTTGTTGCGCTCCACCACGAATAATTGGACCCCTTTGGGTGGGAAATTGTTGTTTGCGTGGGGTGACCCCCGGGCTGTCCGGTTGTACGCGTCCGAGGCGGAGCGGGAAACCTTGATTGGAATGTCCGGTACACCGCCTCCTCCTTGTAACACCACCGGAACCACCACAACCACCACACAGTGGTTGAGCTGTATTCCGGTGTTAGAAAAATTGTTGTTGACCACCGATGAACTTCGCGTGGAGCATAAAGACGATTGTACCGACATTTCAGTTGAAGTGCTCGTTGCCGCCGCGTGGCAACTATTTTCCGGACAGACACTCAAATGCCCCATTGGTTCGAAACACACCCCAATCGATACCGTGGAGGTCCAGGTGAACGACGCTTGGTTCGCAAACGCTTCGAGCCCCGCCCCTAGGGACCTCCCGGCTATCTTGGAGATCCAAGGGTATCGCGCGCAAACAATTTTGGACCTGTTTATTTTCGCATGCTGGAATTCCATTCGATCCCCGGTGGCCCGGCCCATTGAGGCGGTCGACCACTTTCGTTCGATTAGCGACGATGGGGGTACCGGGTTCATGCCGACACACCAACTGGATGTAGTCGGGCACAGACTCTCTCACAGACACCCGCCCAAACAGTTGCGCCGGTCGTCAAACGCCTTTTGCGAACGTAATCAGCGACCGGCGCCTTCGGATCTTCACCTGAACTGGCTGGAGGATCTGGTCATAACTTACCTGGGGAGAGTTCTGTACCGACTGTTGACAGATAGGTCACTGACGACGTGGACTTGGGCCCAGCGTGGTGGGATGCCCACGACTGGCCCTCAGTGGTGCAGGTGGTTGCAGGAGCTAAGGGATGTCTGGAGTTTTTCTGACGCGGCAGTCCGCATTTTGCAGCGCTTACGCGAAATTGTGCCGTGCGTATTGACCTCCATGTTGGCAAGTTATTTGGCCGCGGGGAGCCGGGCGACCCCAAAAATGTTGATTGTGCTCCTCCCGCAAATTTTTCAGTATGTCAATTGGTTCTTTTTAATGCTGATTAGAAGCGATGAGCCCTCTATGGAAACTATGATGAGCGTGCATATCCGCGCCTTGTGGGGCGAATTGAAAATAGCCAGATCGGTGACCCCAACTGATGGTGGCCCCCCTACTTTGGCGGTGGCGTTGGATTTGGAGCAGGATCGCGTTTTCGGGTCGACCGACGCCCCCATGAGCGCGCTTCGGTGGAAGTTAGCGTCACCGCTATCGCCCGCGCTCCTAAGTTATACGCACTGCTTTTTGGAGTGGATGAATTACGCGCGCTTTCAACAACACCCAGACATCGCGTATAAGCCACAACCACACCCACTACTGCCGGCCGACGCATACGCGCGCGCCACGTTTTTACTGTGGCAAGGCCCCGCCCCTTACCGCTATGATGAGCCGGAGTTGGAGTTCGATGAGGATTTGCCGAATCACCAGCTTCGTGGGTTACCGCGTATAGATCACGCGGCGGTGTATGGCGACGTTCGCGGCCGCCTTGAAGCGGTAGGTGAGGGTAGGCTCTATGACACCACCCCGTTAGCGACCGTGTTGGACTTTTCAGCAAGGACCAAATCATGCGGGCCAGTGCCGATGGCTAGTATCCACAACGCGAGCACCCACCCCCTTTTGCGTTGGCAAGTGCCCACCGTTCCCTGGGCTAGTCCGCGGTCGGACTTTGGGCGAATGCACGTTGGAGTGCCGCCCCTGCGAACTTTGAATAGCAGGTCGTGGTCGTTTTTGAACCACGGCCGCGGCGCTTGGGACACAGTTGCCGCCTCGGAAGGGGTGTTCTATTTGATGCCGCTGTGCGCCGGTACACTTTCGCCGCTACTCGCTTGCATGCACATTCTGCGACAAACGCACGCTCCGTCCGCAGACTTTCCGGCCCGCCTGTTAGCCACGGCGTGCGCAATGGCAAATGTGGAGTGGCTGGATGTCGTCACGGGTAGAGCCGAGGTGCCTCGACGGTGCTGGCTCAGCACTCTGGCGATACATTATGGCATTCCGACCGTGTTGCTATACTCAGAAAACAGCACGCCTCCGAACGCTTTTGGTGTTTACGGCCAGGGCACCCAGACCGCTCTGCATTGCCAGTGCGCTGTAGTCGTGGTGGTGGGCAACGATTGGTTTGTGCATGACATTGAATTCGGGCAAGTGCGCTGCGTTTTCCCGCGCGGCCGCTGCACCGACTTGATCGAGACGCACATTCTCGACGAGGCGAATTTGCCCGAGGCGGACACCGCTCGTGTCAGCCGGAATTATGGCGACATCGCAGCCTATAATGGCGAGCCGCCTCAGGCGGACACTGTCGAGTGGAAGACGTGGGTGCTGGTGTGTCAACTGAACGGGATCTACTATGGGTGGGCAACGCCCCCAGTTGGCAAACTACTGCCCACGCTGGCCGCCGACATGTGCCCCCTTGAGAAAGCCCTGTTTGACCTGCAAGTCCAAGGGGCGCGGCTGGACGAAGTTGAGGCGCTAAACTACTTCCACGCCGTGATCATGCATGTCGGTCTGGTGGGAACACGCCTTGCGCGGCCGGAACAGCCGGCGGACATTGGTGCAACGCCGCTCGCCTCGCCATTCTGTTATTTTTACGATGAAACGAGCCGACTGGCGGTGCACATCATCTGCGGCTGGTGCCCGCGTGAGTGGACATCCCGCGCGATCGAACGGAACATGCGTATTTTTCAGCCATACAGCGAGCGCCCGCTACCCCCCGGTATTCCGGCCAAGTCGACCCTCGATAGGATCATAGCCGGCCAACAACTGGCGTACGAGCTGCGCGAGCAGTACTTCGCGGTGTTGCTAGGGGCACCCGCTTGTGAGCCCCAGGGGCGTGTCCAATTTGGTGCCTCCTTGCCCTACCAGCTAGCTCGCACACAACCAGCGCTTTCGTTCAATCAGATTCTGCAGGTGTTGCACTCTGTGAGGAGCCAAATTGCTCCGCCGGAGCCGCAGGAGCCCTTACGGTTTGATGTCATCCACAATGCGGAGCATTCCCTCATGCGACGGGCTGACAATCAGGATCCCTCTGCAGACCCAATTGAGGAGGTTCGCACGAGCGGGACTCCTGACGGCAACCCCGTTCATACTTGGTTGACTAAGGTTTACCCGCATCACGGCTGCTTTGACGACGGACGCCCCGTGGAGGACGTCGCGGGATTCCAGGGGGCGCAATATAGGTCGGCGCCTAACCGCCTGGTCAATTTCTTTTTCGACCCGCACAAGCGCCCCTTCACCCAGCTAGCTTCTGGCGTGCGCACGTGGGATGTCGGCCTGGTAGAGCCTCGTGCCTTGCCAGCTCCCGATGACCCCCGCCGGCGCATTTTGAACCCTGACGAGTCGGCAGATGAAGGGATGTCCTCAGCCGCCCCTAGTGTAGTGGGACAGCTGGAAATTGTAGTCCCAATGGAGGTCGCGGCCGGCGAGGAGCAGTCCGATGCGGGTGTCTCGGCTGACCACGTTCCGGATAGCTGGTCCCAAGAAGTGGAGGCAGCGAACCGGGCCGAGGGCACCTACAGACTCCGCATCGTACCTCTTCAACCGGTGCGGAACCAGCTCGCTAAAGAAGTGTTTGAAAGCGCAACCGACGACAGAATTCGCGCTGTGGCGAGGGCGTTGCTTGGTCACGACGACTCAGGGAACAAAGAGAGACTGGACGCGCTGGGTTTTTCTAAAACAGCGGTGTGGTCGTCGTTTGGCTTGGTTGATCCCTTAGAACCGGCAGCGTATTTGGTGCCGGAACTGGGAGACGACCCCTTTGACGGGTTTGGACCGATCCCACTCCGCGACGCCTACGTGCCACCGGCTGCACTTATTCAGCCAGACGGTGATGTCCAAGTGGCCCCGGTTAACCCGGCCGTGAATAGTTTTCACACTCACGAGCAGGGCCGGCGGTTCTTCCGCGAGCAAAATGTCCCGTACATTACGCTCGAAACAGGGTTGATTCTGGGTATTATGAACAGCACCCCGTATTTCTACTACGAGGTCCCTATTGAGGGCCGCATGATCGACGTTTGGCGCCGGGAGGCCTGGCTACCCATGACGCAGTACTGGGATGATCTGCTTCCAGACCACATCACGCAGTTGTTTACCATTTTTCGCCAATATTACGCGGCGACAACGCAAGGGGAAGACGTTCGACCGTTCTTCAACTTGGGGACTAAACAACTGCAGTTAGTGCGGAATGCAGGGCTCCCACCTGCGGCGTCAGGGGAGGCCGAGTCGAATCACTGGTTGACAAACGCGTTTGGGCCGGCTGAACGCGCGCGCTTAGTGGCCGTCGCGAGGACCAGAGGGCATTATAACCCTGATTGGTCCCCGCGACACCCGTTGAGGAGGGCCATGAGCGAGTGGCTCCAGCCGGAGCAAACGTACGCCCCCGGTTGGGAGAGGTTACACGTCGAAAGCGTGCCCCTCCCACTCCGCCCCCTTTATGCTGAGATGCTTATGAGCCTCAGCTTGGACGAGTCTCGGTACACCTCTAATGCGGGACGCGCCTTGCCCTTCTTTCTTGACAGTTTCAGCGACAAACCGCCCTTGACCTTGGAAGTACCTGTGCCGCCCAACGTCTTCGCCGATTCAGAAGAAGTACTGCCTACTTTGCCAATAGGGCACCGCTATTTCGGCGGCGGTACGAATGTGTCACTGACTAGGTGCATCTTGAATTGGTTGTCGTTTTGGCGCAAACAGCGGGAACTCCTACACGTGTTGGTGCTGTCAAACGAACAGTGGGCGGCATACTGCGTGCGTTTCCCCGAAGCGCCACGAACCTGGGTCAGGTGGCAAGACCGACTTAGGCAGGCAAACCCGGACCAGCTGCGGGCGATGCTTGATGAGACTCAGGACGAGTTTACGGCCTTCTTGTTGCGCGCGAAGATCGTGTGTGCGACTGTTAAGAGACCCTCCGACCTTGTCTTGCAACCCGTGCTGAACACGTCTTTAGGTCGTTGGCTCGACTTTCGGTTGTATATCCTCCGGCTGCTGGCACTGGATGGGAGTCCCGGTTTGGGAAGACCGGACGTGCACGCAGGCGTGGGTACGATATCGATTGGCGACTACCACACGTACCTATTCTTCTCCGGAGATAGTCCGTTGGGAAACTTTTTTAGGGCCCCTATTCCACTAATGGGCGATCTGTACGTGCCGTCATCTGAGCACTTGTATCACGTTCTGCAGTTGATCTTTAGCGGGGATCACGATTTGATTGTGCCCCTGCTCAGACACTCGGAGCCTAGTCGCTGCAAGTCTCAAATGACGTCCTGGCGTAGGGAGGGTAGAATCGCCGGCTGGAAACAGAAACAGCGGGAGTGGCACAACTGCGGTCTTGCCGTTGCAGCCATGCACGCTGTTTTGCGACTCAAGCTGGCGACCTGCCCGGCCTACCGGAACGCCCTCGCTAACAACCCCGACTCGATTTTTATCGAGGCGAGCCCACACGACCCGTTCTGGGGTATTAAACAAGGTATGAACGACCGGACTCTTTGGACAAGCGTAGAAACGTGGGGTGACAACTGGCTGGGCCGGCTGCATATGACAATGGCGGAGCAACTAGCACGTGAACCCGCACCGCGTCCGTGGCCTGTTCTGAGCCTGAATGAATTGGCGATGTCCACCCTTGCGAAATGCAGAGGCGCCGTCCAACGGCCACGACCGCTTCAACCGCTGCCCACTGCACTCGTGGATAGAATTGCACGGTGCAGGGCGGTGCGGCGGTATGCCCCCAGCGAAATTCCGCCAACTATCACGACCGTGCAGTTTGTCCAAGGCCAAGATCCGGCCATCGCGATCGGACAGCAGGTGGAATTGGGCCAGCGCCCCATCCCGCAACTTGCAGTGATTGAACGCGAGCACAACCTGCCGCGAGGGGCAAATAAGGCCGCTCGTAGGGTACACCGCCTGCGTCAGGTCCGCACTAAGTAGCTTGTACCAGACAATAGAGGAGTGCGGTGTGTGGGTGTCGGGACTAAAATGCCAAGCCTACGTCCTTGGGATTGTCCCGGCGCAAATACACCCAACTCCTTGATGTCTGATCGATTTTATTTTGACAATTGTGTGATGGCTATACTTTTATATGAGCTAATTAGCCGGAGGATTAAAGTCCCAAGCCTACGCCCCTGGGATTATCCAACGGTGATGTCAGAATTATCGAAATTTAATTATACAGTTATCCTTGCCATGACGGCGCAATGCGGTGTTGGGGTCTAAAGTGCCAGACCTACGCCTCTGGGATTGCCCCCAGCACTGCGTGGCGACGTACTGACGAGGCATTGTTATAATGCCTCACACAGTTGTGCAACGATTTCAAAATGCTACTTATGTTTCGAAATAAAAGGGGTCTTTTTTCTGCAGTACACGTGCGCTATGATGACTGACTGATGAATTAAAGTCCCAAGCCTACGTCCCTGGGATTATTCTAAGGCCAGCCACATAGTCGCCAGAATACCGTACTTTAATGACAGCTTTAGCGTGTAATGTGCCGTCGGTGGCTAAAGTGCCAAGCCTACGTCCCTGGGACTGCCACTGGTGACACACGGCATGGTATTGCTGGTCTTCCCAAATCGACAATCACTTGTCTCGCCCTTTAACCTCATCGAATTTCGCAATTCATCCAAATACCTGGAAACCAACAACTGTAATTATTTATTTTTCGGAAACAGTGTCACTTCGCAATGCGGTCTGGTGCCTAAAATGCCAAGCCTACGTCCTTGGGATTGTCACCAGCCGTGTAGCGTTGTGGTGCGTAAAATGGGTACAAATATCTTTAGGGAATAAAATTTAATGGTCTCAGGATTAATAGTTATGCCGTCCGCCGCATTTACGATTTTATATCCTTCATTTTTGCGCATGTTTCTGCCATTTTTCTCGTACTTTGGGGACTTTTTCCCTATTCTTGTCATTTTGAGCTGCCATTGTTATTTTTGTGCGATGAGTAGTAATTTATAAGGGCGCGGTGTGTGTGCGTTGGAACCTAAAGCGCCAAGCCTACGTCCTTGGGGTTGGTATCGGCACACACACACCTAACTCTCTCTTTAAATGAAAGGAAATTTTCCATTTTTGATTGCAACCTTGTGTACATTTGTGGTATCATGTCTCTGAGGGCCAGGTTGAGGGGGTTAAAGTGCCAAGCCTACGTCCCTGGGACTACCCCATGGCCTGGACCCAGAGACAAGGTAAAATTTGTGTTTCTTCACGCCGCGTAATTTTGAGTTGTTTTAAATAGTTATACCTCGACCATACTGAGCGTCGCTGTAAATAATTATTCTTAGCTTTCTACGCCGCTTTTGTATTTTACCTGTATTTAACAAAACCGCGTGGTCACATCGAAGAGGGCCCCTGGCTTTACATGTGTATTTAGAATATCAGGACGGCCCCCGGTCATTGTGTAATTATTTGGGACTGGACTCATGGAATTTTGTGCACACAGTTTTTCCTTTAAAACTCCAGTGACCTTGAACACTTTCTTTTAAACAGCCACCTGGATAAAGACTTTTCGCTTCCCACATTTAAAGTAATCACCAATAATTTTTGCTGGTTATGGCTGGGAACAAATGTTTGCAGCCACACAATGGCCATATTAGTGGAAAACAGTTTAGTTCAGTTTCACTTCAATCTTCATGTTTTTCCAAAATTTTCTCATGTTTTCCTTGAAACTTTAACGGAATATTTTTGCACAGGAAACACTTTTCTGCATCTATCCTTCTTGACTATGGATCAAAATCAAAATGCTGGCCACACTCATTGCTTGACAATGTCTGTCATGACTGGTTCACCAAATATAAATTTCCATGAATTTATGTACCAAGGAGACAATGAAATTGTCATGCGTGTGACCGCTGGAGAAATGCGGCTCACACAGCCACTTCAACGTGAGCTTGATTGGCAAGATCCCCGTCGCGAAAAGTGAGAATTTTCATGGGTTCAGTGTAGAAATTGTGCACAATGATCGAAAACTTCTTTCAGCTTGAGCGAGTCTGTCCTTCTGTGGGGAAATACGGCTTTTGGAAATGACCAGCCACTGTTGGCAGTAACTGGCCATGTGGCACCGATCCAACAATGTCAAATCCATGGCACTGGCACACCGATGCAAGTACCGGCCCACTGCCTACCGAATAGGGAGCCGTCGACCTCACCAACTGATTTCACTTATGACCCGCATCTTTCTGTCGGGCCTCCCATGCATGTGACCACGCGAGTTATTAATCCAAATAGTATTCCTATCATTATCACTCTGGAACAAACTGGCAATTTTGTAGATATCAAGTTACAATTTTAAATGCCAACGGCTACAATGCTGCGCTGAGTATTATTTTTCTGCTTTAGGTCAACCGTAGTAATTCTAACGACAATAATTGCCAAAGTTATTTTGTATTCGCTATCATTTTCTTACTATGGTACAAGTGAACCACGACGCGTATTGTTTTAGCTTCTAGTGTGAAATTGGGTGCAGCGGTCTAAAGTGCCAAGCCTACGTCCCTGGGACTGACCAAAGCACCCATTTTGTACGTTTTGATATCGCTGTTCTGAAAGTTTCTCTTAGTAAGCGCAGTCAATCAGTTGCACGCGGTGATTTTTGGTAATTGTGTGGAGGTAGACCGCCTGAGCCATGTGCTTTGTGAAGTTAGCCGTGAATTTGACTAGTAGTTGCGTTTGTGCCACCAAGAAAAATGTCATTGTTTGTGCCTGCGATTAGACTGAGAATTGTTAGCTGAATGTTTTCTACCGGGATCCCGTTTGCGAATTGTTGTATTTCGTGCTGTTGTGAATATTTTCTAGATTTTGTAGTTGGTTTCATTTAGTCACGTTTAGCTGTTCTTTTCTTTTAAGTGGCATTCCACTTGTCTTACGGTCTCACTTACGGTTCTCACGATTCTTGCCTTAAAATGTTTCTTGCCATAATTATAGATTTCTGTTTTGACGCTTTATTAGGGTGCTTCCAGTGCACATGTTTGCGTATTTTCCAGGGCTCCACTTGCGATCTCGTAGCAATTGTAATGTACTTTAAACACTTACCTGCAATACACCGCAACGCTTTAAATACATGAAAATATCAACATCAGTCTCGACAGTTCCTTGTAAATAGTATATAACACCCTCTTCGCTGCTGTTACGCTGATTAACCCGCGCTTTTAGAAAAGGGGGGAGGAAGTGTGATGCCTGTTCGCGCTGGGCCAGCGCTCAAAAGGTCGGTATAGTATGTAATGCGAGAACTGACGGCGGGCCACCAAAGTGCCAGACCTACGTCTCTGGGACGGTGACCCAGCGTCAATTAACGCTTACTGAACCTTAAGTATGGCGCTTTAGCCGCCGGGGACGCCATATTGACCCCTTTTGGACTAAGTGACGTCATTACGACGCCGCCCTATATGAAACCTAACCTATAGGTGACTTATGGCGCAGCGGACGCCAGCTATGGTAATTGGCGCCAGATCACTAAAGTGCCAGACCTACGCCTCTGGGACGGTGATTCAGCGCGAATTACCATAGAACGGTACATCGATGGCGCTATGCCGCCGGCCCTAATTAGTAAAACGGCCTAATTAGCCGCTTCTAGTCGTGAAAAGCCCGAGTGACGTCATTTGACATCCCCGGGAATGAAACCTAAGTTTTGTGAAACTTACGGCGCTTTTACTAAAAAGAAAAGCAGCGCCGAGCGAAAACTGTGTTCCCCGAGTGTGGCGGCCAAACGAGCGCCGGCGAACGACTTCGACGGCTGCGACAGCGCCGCGTCGCCGCCATTCGACACCCGCCGACCGCCGGAACCCGGGAGAGGGGGGTTTTTGGTGTTTTGGGTGATTTTGGAGATCTTTGTAAAGTGTTGAGTCGGCCACTTTTGGCCGAGTGCCAACTTCTCGAAAATGGCACCGAGCGTAATTTCGAAGGGGGTTAAGCACTGTCGCCGTATTTGGGCGACAGTTTATCGCTCAAAACTCGTAAATTCACCCCTACCCAGTCCCCGCGAGCGCCGACAGCGTTGGCCGCCGGAAACGTCCGCGGAGCGACAGACTTCGGCTGCTCAGAGTTCTTGGTGGGAGTGGCCACCGGAAGGGAGGGCCCCGATAGCTCCTGAAGCCTACGCCCTTCGGAGTAGAGACGGGTCAACCCTTCTGGAGGGATATGTGCCTTAGGTTAGAAATTAGTAAAGGAAATTGGAAGAATGCCAAAAAGGCAGTTTTTGTGTGTAGTTTGGCACATATCCCGCAGCCACTGCTGCCACAGGGAGGAGTTTTGTGATGTTGTAGGTTGTAGGAGTAGGTTTAGGTTGTAGGTGCGCGGTAGGTGCCGCGGTATGTGATCTATGGCGTGTATATTTGTGTTTATTTATTTGCACTTATTTACCCACTTAACCCCTTCAGTTGTGATAATTGCACGTGTTCGTGATTACGTTTTACGTTTCGCACTTATTTCTGTGTTTTGCACGTATTTCTGTGTTTTGCACTTTTGCGCTGGTATTTGGTTTCACGTTGGCCGGTTGGTACGTTGGTTTTGGACGAGCTCACGTTTGAGCAAAACACGGTTACTTTTGTATTTTTTGGTCCCTTTTCGGTATTCGCTTGCAGTTCGGCTAGCTGTGGATTCACTCAGCATGTTGTTGATTGTATCACGTTCAGTTTTGAGAGTTTCACTCAGTTTAGGCGATTCTAGCTGTTAGTTTGTGCATTACATTCGGTAGGTTACTGTAGGTATTTTATTTTCTAGTTTGGCACAGTTCCAAGTTTGGTTTTATTAGCTGGCTGAGTGCCAGAAGAAAGGTGTTCCTGAATGTCAAGTCACCATTCCCTCTGTTCCATTAAAAAGTGACCCTTGTGGTACATGGCTTGGTTCAGCTGAGGTCACTTATTTTGGTTACACTTTCAAATGCACTCTCGTGATTGGTTGGCTCCGCCCAGCTGCAAACCAGTTTTGGGCATTTCAGACCCATAAAAGAGAGCCCCAATCCAGTGATTGTCATCAGTCTATTCAACCCAATTTCTAATTACTAAGTCAGTGATTTACCAGCTGAAATGAGCCTACCCTTGGTTATTCATTCTCTGCTAACTCTGGCATAGGCCTTCTCTTCCCTCTGCACGGTGACATTTAGGTTCACAGGGGCAGGAGTGGCCACACGGAGCTGCCGGTATAGCTAAGATAGGGTGTTGTATGGGGAGAACCCACCATCTGTGATGCTTACTGTACGTCTGGACCTCTGTGGACTTGTTTTAGGCGTAGTATAAGCTGAAGTAGGCCGTACACCTATTGACTCGCTCTAGGCTTTCGTAAGGGCCCAAACAGTTGTGCTACGTCGTTGTAGATTACTTTTGATAGTGGTGCTGTGCCAAGCTAGGATTTAAGTACCTGGACTTGTGTGGTCTCTTACCAGTGCATCGTACTGCTATCCTCACCTGTCTGGTTTAGCTTATATGACCCTGAGTGTTATTTAGTCATTTTTATGTTAATGTTTTGATTTGGAAAGTGGAAAGGTAAATTGGAAATATTTAAATACTTTGGAAACTTTAATTGCAACGTTATCCGAGAAACCCAATTAGCATAATTCAAGCTTACTCCGGTGCAACTAATTCTCTACTTAATCTATTGGCTCATTCCAGCTAGTGGATCTAATTACTTCTAATTCTAATTTGTGAAATCATGATGGAAGTTGCTTTTATTTGCTTGCATTCGAGTGATGTTCAATTATCGGTTTTTGAAGCGTGGGCGAATCTTGTTTCTGTTTCTGAGAGTGCGCCAAGTTCTGAAGGTTTCTGGGAGGTTGATGATTTGGAAATGGGCCCGGTTTTTGACAGTTTTGAACCCGTGTCGGAAGTGTTTCAAATTCAACGAAGGGCCACGTATGCGGAAAAGGTTCAGGGCGCTGGTGATTTTGTTGTTGATTCTGTCCTGCCCAATGGCGAGGTAATTTGTGATGCGTCTCAGCAGTGGTTGCTTGATCACTTGATCATGGAGCCGACTTTTATTGAGCCCGGAATTTGTGGTGTTTTTGAGAAAACCGCTGAAAGGCTGAGGAAAACTGTGCAGCCTAGGAACCTTTGGTATTTGGTGGGTAAGAGAGGGAAATTACAGCCGCACGTTATCCGCCGCAAGCTTTTGCAATTTGCGCGACCGGACTTTGTTAGCTGTGGCAACCAAGTAGACCGAAAAGCTCAGAAGCCTACGTCCTTCGGAGTAGCTAGGTCGAAAGGCACCAAGCTGGTGAAGTTTGGCAGACAGGTTTCCCGCGCACGCGCCAAGCGTAGGGCTTGTAGGGCAATTGTTGATCGTCCGGTGGACATCATGTCGCTCGTTGAATTGTCGGAATTGTGCGATCATTATGTTGGCATGTTGCCATCGTTTGTCGTTCCACACGTGCAAAAGGTAACTAAGTCCCCTGTTAGGTGTTGTACATTTGGCGTAATTAGGCAGGATGGACTGCACGAGCGCATCGTTGAGAGTTTTGACGGAATTGGACACTGTCCAAGGTGTTGCTATTTGGCCCACAATGATAAGGTTGCAAGACCGGGGGGGTTATCATATTATATTGATGACAATGTTGTAAGACCCGGGGGGTTATCCTATTATATAAAACACACTCCCCGTGGCCAATTCATTTGAAGCGACAGAATTATTTTTCTTTTTTTAAATTCCATAAATTAACCCATCGGCACCGAGGAAGAATGGTCTCCATTAAACTGCTCGTAGTTTTGACGGTAGGCTCGTTCCAGTTGATTATTCCTGCTTGTCAAGTGTCGAGTGCTTGCGGAGACAGGAAGATAGAACAGCCCTACACACACTAGTTTACAACGACACCACATTTCAACTATTTCCCATCCCGATTCAAAGCTTGCTGATGGGCTGACGAACCACGTTCAAATGCAAGTGTTGAATAATGTTGCAAATGAATGTGCACTGTGGTGGCATGTACACCCCTGGAAATATGTCTAAGTTCCTGGAGGAAAGTAAAATTTTTTGATGCCCTCCCATATGAAATCTGGCCACTGTTTGCATATATCTGGTATACCACGTCCTAGACTAAGATGCCTTTGTGCAGCACATCTATTTTCAGCTCATTCCATGCATCGCTGCTTATTTGGGGGCAGTTTAAAGTTCAAAATTTGCATTCAAAAATGTCTTTACGCTTTTTTGTGTTTTAAAAAAATGTGAAAAAACTACTGGAAATCACATTTTCTACAATCTAATGTGATATACAGCAGTTTTTTCGCAGTTTTTAAAGACAAAAAGCGTAAAGACATTTTTCCACGTAAATTTTGAACTTTAAACGGCCACCAAATAAGCAGCGATGCATGGAATGAGCTGAAAATCGGTGTGCTGCACAAAGGCATCTTAGTCTAGGACGTGGTATACCAGATATATGCAAACAGTAGCCAGATTTCTTATGGGAGGGCATCAAAAAATTTACTCCCCTTCCAGGAACGTAAAGACATTTTGCCAGGAGTGTAAATATGTTGAAAGGCTGGCATGGAGTATGCGTATGCAATAATACGTAGTGTCAGTCGTCAGCGAGCTTTGAATTGGAATCCGAACGAGTTGACATTGATGTCGTTGTCAACTCGTGTGTAGAGCCAATGCAAACGTAAGGTGCCCGACACGCACCAATTTGATGAGTGCGCTTGTGCGTGGGCAGCCCAGTTAGCGTTGACTGCGGTGCCAGGTGTCGGGGCTGGGCTGGGGCGGCCGCGACGACTGCAAGCCGGTCACCGAGAGCCGCATGGCCCAGATGATCGAGCAGCACGACGGCATGGTGCAGCGCCGCATGACCGAGCTGCACAAACGCAACCACCCCCTGCTGCAGGCCCTAGAGAAGAGAGGTGCGCGCAATGCAACATGTTGCCGCCAATCCTCCAACAAGTCCCCACCTCGAATAACTCCCCCAGTTAACCGAGTGAGAAAAAAATCCTGCCCTCAAATAACTCTCCAGTCTAGTCTAACGAAAAATGAACCCAGGTATTAACTCAAATTAAGGGTCAGCCTGATGGTAAGTAGACGAGTGACGTTTTTTACCTTCAGGCGACTTGGCAAGTGGCGGAATTGGCATTGCAATTGGACAAAACAAATTTTTCGTTCGCCTAAAGGGGGGATTTTTCAAGGGACAAATTTTTCCTCACTCGTCTATCATGGGGACTTATTCGAGTGGGACTATTGAAGTCACTAGGGTAGACAGACGAGAAGTGGCAGCGGTGGGCTGAGCGCGGGTGTGCTCGCAGGCCGCCTGTACAACGGGTGCGAGTGCAAGAACGCAGCGACGTGGTGCCGCGCGGGCCAGGACTGCAAGTGCTGGTACAAGTGGTACAACTGCATGGACACCTGCAACAAGTGCTACGACTACTACATCAGGAACAACATCGTGTGCAACGCATGTCAGTCGTTCGTCAATTGTCATGGAACAAATTGTCACGTCGATTGTCATTTTCAGTAAAAAACTTTTATTTTTGTTACACGATATGTTACACGACATTTGACTTTTCCTTTGACGTAAAATGTTCTGTAAAATGAGACACTTTACATAAATTGCATGACATTTGACATTTGACACGGTGTGGGAGTGCCCCAGCTGGCGGCGCCAATGCACATGCCCCTGCGCAGCGGGCGGCTCCGGGTCCGGCTCCAGCTCCGCGTGCAAGGACAAGGTCACCTGGTGCTCCGGCTTCAAGGACCGCTGCAACTCGGACTCGAACGTGCGCAACAACTGCAAACGCACGTGCGGAAGGTGCTGACCACTCGCTCGCGGTAGTACAGTCAAACGTGATTTGACATAAAATACATTTAAATTTGAACCTTTATACACTTATTTATAGAATACCTGAGGATGATTCGAATAAAATCAACATTATAATATTACAAAAAACGCCCATGGGCAGTCCCGCACGATGCAAAGTCAAGTGTCAATTAAAATAAAATAGCAGTGTCCGGGACTGGCACCAGATGTAGGAATGACCGGAGTCTTTATTAATTGACGTAAAAAACATCAAAACGATCTACCTACACACACAGTAGTAATCTACTTAAATACAAACACTTGTGGCTTGTGCTTCACTTGCACAATTGTAATTTTCTTATTTCCGCATACATTCTATGGAACTGTCACTCAATTAAGCGAATACAATTTTTATCGGAGCATTTGCATCGTATCACAGAAGGAACATCACAGATTATGACGCAATATAGAAAAGCAAGTGCAAAGTCAGACCTTGTGAGCACTTTTGTTTGTTCGCGACTGCACGTCGTTGGAGCCCCAGTCGTAGGGCAAGTAGGCAACGGTGCAGCCGTAGTCGATGCACTTGCGCAGCGCGTCCCTCTTCGCACTCGGCGCCATGTGCGAATGGATGAACTTCAGCACCTGCAAACGATTCATATGTTTTTTAAATGAAGCGCCTTCACTCAAATGCTGCAAAAATAGTTTACTTCAATTTTATCTTCTCCAAAATCCTTTTCGTACCATTTGAATATTTTGGATAGTTTGACTGTCCACTTGTCCAAATGCACGGCAACATTGTCGTCCATTTCCATGAAAGCTTTGGCAGCCTCCCGCAGCTCTGAATGCACGTCCTGCAGCACCAATCTCACCGATTATACTTTTCTTAAGTGACACAGCGAGGAAAAGCATGTGAATGCAAGCCTGGTGCCAATTCCGCGAGTAAAGAACCAAAAAACAATTTCGAAGTGAGAAGCAGAGTTCAAAAAGTGTAAGCTTTTAACATTTTACTCCTCACTTCAAATTTTATTTTACCTAATTCCAGGGACGTAGCCAGGATTTTTGAGCGGGGGGGGCGGATTGTATAAGGAGCCCGGCGAACGGGGGGGGCGGCGCCCCCCCCCCTAAAATTTTGCCTATGCAGTAAGGGAATGACGTAATGGCGCTGGCGCCATTCGTAGGCGTGACGCCATGGCGCCACTGGCGTTGGCATTGGCGCCAAAACAACTGTATATGTCTGTATTTTACAGGCATATACAGCGACACGGACAGAAATTTCGGGTTTTTTTACTGGCTTTGAGGCCGCGGATACTGGTCAATTGTAAATATATGCTGTGTGTCGATAAAATGCGCGCTTGCGCGCAAAATTTTTACAAACTGCGACAAAATCGTCTTCTGGAAGTGCCATTTCTGGCACATTTTGTTGTCCGGCCCGGGAAGGGGGGGGGCGGCCGCCCCCCCCCGCCCCCCCCTGGCTACGTCCTTGCCTAATTCTGACGTGCGGAATTTACCCCAAAGCTCAAGAAAAATCGATTCTAGTTTTATACCGATTTTAGCATTTTATGTATTACACAAAAATAGTAGCCATACTTATTCTAGTAATCTGCTTCTTAAATTGTGTGACAACGCTTTCTACATCACCAGACAAAACACTATCCATCTTGTATTGAGTACCCACTTTTGGTTGTAAGCGATAGTCACAGGAAGGAAACAAATAACAAGTGCAACCAACTAGGGTTCAAACGGGACCGCGGTGCCGGTACATGGTTCGGCAAATACCAGTCCCGGTCCCGACCCCCCAGTCCCGGTCCCGGTCCCGACAATTGAAAAAAGCCAGTCCCGGTCCCGGACCCGGTCCCGACCCCCCAGTCGCGGTCCCGGTCCCGGTCCCGGACCCGGTCCCGACCCCCCAGTCCCGGTCCCGGTCCCGACATTAGAAAATTTGTGGTCCCGGTCCCGGTCCGAAAAACTGGTCCCGTTTGAACCCTACAACCAACTTGAGCTGTGAATGTCTTGATGGGGGGACACGACTTTGCACCGCAGTTCAGCGCGAAATGGATCAGTGGTTCGCCATTTTCGATTGACATCTGCAATTTTCTGATAATTATTTGAGATGCCGCATTCGTATACATATTTCTATTCATCAATAATATTCTACATAAATTATCATGCGTATTCATGAGCAAAACCGAATCTACAATACCACGCAAATAAAAAATCTTGCACTATATTCTTGAATCTGCCAAATTTGTTGACAAAAAAATTAACATGGGGAAATTTCGAGTACCTATAAAATACCTATAAATATGGCACACAACAAACGTTGCAATATTAGCATACAGCAGTGACATGTTTTTATCTACGGCTAGGCATGTGGAAATGAACAAGCAAGTTATAAAAGTATCCAGGTGACGCACGCAGAGTCTGGGGTCGCCAGTGCCGAACTGCAGGGAGAGAGCGCCCAGGCCGCGGCGGTTGCCCCTGAGCACGCCGTTCTCCACGTCCTGCAGACTGTAGCTGTGGCCCGCGATCACGTACCGCACCGAGTTGAAGAACTGCGAGACCACTCACTCGCACCGGGCTAGACGCATGGGGGCAGTTCCGACCGCTCTAAAGCCAACTGTCAAATGTCATAAAATATCAAGTAAAATAACAAAGATTTTATTACTGAACTTTTGACATTTTGCATGAAGTTTAACAAATTTACATGTGCTATTTTACACGGCATTTGACACTTGAGGGTGCGGGAATGGCACCGGCTCACCTTGTAGCGTTGCCACAAGTTGGTTGGCTTTCCCTTGAGCACGGTGCCGTGTATGACGAGCGCGTTGTACACGTTGATGAAGAAAGCGAGCAGCGCGGCCCGGTCCAGCTGCGACACGTCCGCCCGCTGCAGCTGCCGCGCCAACTGCTCGTACTGGGGGAACAGTGGGTCTGCCCGCAGCCCCGCGTAGTCGACGCTCTGCAAGTGCGCACTGTGTGCACGTCGACACAGAGTGTCACTGGCAATGTGCAACGCGTGAAAAAGTTGCACGCATACTAATGCTTGAATGTGCATTTAAGTATTCACGTGAAAACAATATTATTTTGACATTTTCATGACAAAATTCATTATCAAGCATTTCATTGTGAACGAAGTGCGGTACTGGCATCCATTCTCAAATCCTATTAAATGGCAAATGTAATGCAAAATGTCAAACGTCATGAACAATGTCAAACAACCTGTTAACATTTTTTCAACATTTTACACGACTTTGGATACTTTATTTGACATTTCCAGGGTGCGGTGCTGCCCCCTGCATGGACATGGGTAAGCCAGTGTGCACCGACTGACAGTGGCGTCGTCGCTCAGATGCTTGGCGTAGAGGTGGAGCAGCGTGCGGCGCAGTTGCTCCCCCAGCTGGGCGGCGGGGCGCTGTGCGCAGTCGCTCGCCCCACTCGCGTTCACAGCTCGCTGCCCACTGTCCTCCAGCAGACGGTACAGTCTGTAATATGGCAACTGTGCAAGGGGCTACGTGTCATTGTGGCAGCATTTGTCTGATCGACCCAAACGTCCGTGTAGATTGATTCCTTCCGACACTGTGCTAATATGATCAACGTTTCATACCGTATTTCTTCTAATACAAGGGCGGGTCTCCAATAGAAGGGCGTCTCCAATAGAAGGTACACTTTTTCGACGTTTTGGGCCACCAAATCAATAGAAGGGCGGTCTCCAATAGAAGGTACAGATAGTGCTGGAATTGTGCCAAATGCATAAAAAATTGAAAAATATCAATGGACGCTGCTATTTAGTGGCTTTGGTTCATTGATCAGGCGCTATTTTAACATGAGATGTTTAATGAACTCTACGAATCATCATTCTTTAAAATGTCTGTGACGTAACACCTTAAAAAACCTTGGGAGAAAGTGAAAACATATGCGGAAAAAAATGATGAAAGAAATAGAAGGGCGGTCTCCAATAGAACGGCGTCTCCAATAGAAGGGCTGGTAAAAAAGTTGACGAAATAAATAGAAGGGCGCCCTTCAATTAGAAGAAATACGGTACTATGTATTTACTGACGCGACCGGTGAGAAATTCCCAATGACGTCTCAGCCGGACTAAATGCACTATTTATCAAAAGCTTAGACTGTTCCCTCAATATGACAGTGCACGGATGGGCACAGGTGGGATACGTGGAAAAGTACCAACGTGTCTGGATTGAATTTCAGCTTTGCGTCGGAGTCAACCGGCTTACAGAAGTTTTCATCCAACAACTGCTGCCCAACCTTCATGGCTGCGTAGTAGTCTGCGTGCAAGAACATTTATCTGTACGTACATAAATACATATTTAAAGCGCGTAAATATCAATAGCGCGCAACTAACAAACGCGGCCATAAAATGTGTTGAGACGAAATCTTCCAAAATTCGAAAAACAACAAAAACGGCCGAAACATACGTAACTAAGAAGCAATCAATAGTGGCATTGGGTGGCAACGAACCGAGGCGGTGGTGCTGCGTGAGCCAGTCGACCAGGTGTCTGCCCGTGAAGGACTTCTTGTGGACGCGCAGCCCCGCCCGGTTGTCCTGCGCACACATGAGTTGACGAAAACAACACACGAGCGTGAGTACACTGCACGCATTAGACATAGAAATCGTACCTTGATGAGGTCTGCGGTCTTGATCAGGCGCACCAGGCGAACCAACTCGTCCTCCTCGCACACGACCCCGCCCACTGACACGACAAGGGTTCATTTTGCGAGATGATGAGTAAAAAACCTATTTTAAAGTCAGTTAAAAGTTAATAGACGAAACAGGCAAAAAAGAGAAAAAGTCAAAAGATTTGAACTTTTGATTATCACTCCTAAATTTACTGTTATTACAAGTTTTTTCATCTTCATTTACTTCTCTTTGAAGTTTTTACTGCTCACATCTATCTATTTTACTTGTGAACTCTGGGGATCGGCAGTTGGGTGAGATCAGTTGGTACAGAACAAATCGCACGCTACAGACACATACAGGGTGCGGCAATTTAGACGGACGCTCTTGATTTCGAACAACTCGTCACTGGGCGGTCGGATTAACGTCAAATTTTAGGTCAACATCAACAACTCGATAGGAAATGATCCCTGAAAATATGGCTGCGATAGGGCCACTCGTTCTGAAGTTATCCACGCAAACACCAATAATTGTCGCTTTACTACCACCTCGTGGCAACACACTTCGGCAAAACAGAAGCTGCAGATGAAACCCAGATCGGTTGCAGTTGGCTATTGATAAGAGTGTTGGTTACATTGAGTGATCATTTCTTGCAATTTGTGAGTCGGTGCATATCACTCCTTCATAATAAAAATTGTGCACTGGTTTTTGTGCGTTTTTATCGCTCAATGCTTATTGTCACGAGGTGTATGTAGTGACAATTACGCGTTTGCATTAATAACTTAAGAACGAGTGGAGCTATCGCAGCCATATTTTCAGGGATTCTTTCCTATTTAGTTGTTAATGTTGACCTAAAATTTGACGTTAATCCGACTACCCAGTGACGAGTTTAAGGATGGCCGAAAAATGTTTTTTTTCAACGACAGGGTTTAAAAAAAACAACCGTTTTTTTTCAAAAACCGGGTTTTATTTCAAAAACAGTTTTTTAAAGCTCCCACATATGGTCATGAGCAGGGGTCTCCTAGGGGGGGGGGCTGGGGGGGGGCTGCCCCTCCAAATCGGCCAGCTGTCTATCTATCCCAGAGGCCGCTCAGCCATCTATCTATCCCGAGGCAAATTTTTTAGCTACTACCCCAAACCCCCCCCCCCCCAAATCGCTCAGCTATCTATCTATCTGGAGTGGTTTTTGAGAAATATCGCCCCAATTTTCGCTCAAAATCACTAATTTTTGCACCTTTTTATAGTTTTTATAGTGAAATTGCGCGCTTGCGCGCAAAAAATTGCAAAATACCTAGTGCTTAGTACTAAAAATTTTGGCCAAGGTTTCTTTTTAAAAACGGTTTCGATGGTCGGTTTTTTTAAAAAATAAAACGTTTTTTTTATTTTAAAAAACCTTGGCCATCCCTAGACGAGTTATTCGAAATATAGAGCGCCCGTCTAAATTGCCGCAGCCTGTAAGTGCACACAGAGGTGGCAATGCACAACGCACAGTCAGTGGGCTCGTGTGCGCGCAGGCTGGGCGAGGGGGGCGACGGCGCACTGTCTGAGGCAGCCTCTCGCCGCACCCACTGCACCAGCGACTGCCACCGCTGCTCGTCCTCCACCTGCCACGTATGCACGTCACAACACAGAACTGTTCATGCACTGTTTACACACTAGAATTTAGATATTCTGTGTACTGCACAAGGACTCGCTAAAGCTAACAGGGAACCAGGGCTAGTCCTGCATCTTGTGAATAAAAGTGTCAATTGTCATGTAACATGTTAATTGGAATAAAATGAAAACAATGTATACTCGGCGGACAGCACACCTGGTATGAAATCCTACCATAATTTTATGAATAAAATTTTGTGATAAATTTCACAATTAATTTTTTCATAGTAAAAACGAAATTTAAAAGTTTTGGCTCATTATTCAGATGGGTTATGGTAGGTTTTCATAGTAAGTGTGATGTCCGCCGAGTATACCACTGAAATTTTGACACGTTTTATGACCCTTTGGAGTGCACCTTTGGGGGCGTGAGAACGGAGAATTAGTCGAAACCGTCCAAAGCACTGTAAACCAACGAGTTTGTGCAGTTGCTCATCGCCGCCGACAAAGACATGGTTGAAGAATATCTGGGGCACAGTGAAGACGCCAGTGCGGCGCTGCAAGTCGGTGCGCACGCTGCTCGCGTAGCTGTCCAGCGGCACGTCCGTGAACGGCAGTCCGCGCGACCGCAGCGTCTCCTTCGCACGCACACAGTGCCGGCAGCCTGCGGTGGCTTGGCTATGGGCGCAGTCACATCCAGTAGACACGAAAACATGTCACGCAGTGTCAAAAAGCATGGAAAATTCCATGGAAAATGGCAAACTTCCGGTGAAAAAATAGAAGTGCTTTACATGATCAGAAAGCACATGGAGCCAAATTAAATTGGTGGCAACATAAAAGTACTAAGCGGACCAGCGATGGAGTACACGAGGATGCGCCCTTTGAGTTGAGCAGCATCGCCTTGGTCCATGGTGCGCACGCCTCGGCTGCAGCACAGCGCCGCTCAATGGCACACCCGCATGCAGCCAAATGCAATGCAGTGGGCCCGCTGGCTGCTATTGGCAACGGCGAAATAACACAGTTGCACACGTGTCCTTGCAATTGGCAATTTGGATTTACCACCTGTGCGCAGTCTGACACAATTAAATACGTTTAAAAATACACAATGTTTCAGAAATTTCTATTTAACACGAATTTTAAAAACTGTCGACATTTTAGAATCATCACTTTGTCATCAAAAATGAGCACAAGACAGTGCAAGGGGATACTGCTTACCGAAATTTGAATCGAGCCGTACTGAAATTGCGCGTAAAACGAATTGCTTCCATTCTAAACATTTAAATCTCAATGAGCGCAAATCTAACCTCGCCAATGCAGATGACCCGATTCTGAAGTGATTAAAAAAAGAGATTTTACTTTTAAGAGTTAGGTAGAGGAAAGAATATATTTTGTCAGCACTACAACTGAACAGCGAAGTGATGGAAGGACGCCTCTGTCTGCCGCTTAAGATATCAATTCTGATGCGCGCACGAGGCACAGACTAAAACTAGAAACCTAAATATAAGAACATTCAGTGGCAGTACAAATGACTAGAGGTTATTTTAGAACCTACTGTGACAGTTTGTTCGACTGAAACGACCGACGCGGCGATAGTGTTCGATTCATTTGAGTTGGTCAAGTCAAATCTTCACATCGAGAAACCACCAACTCAATATACGCACTCATACGCGTAACGCATGTGTGCAAAGTGTATTCAATTTACAATGAGGAACAAATGTAGAAGAGTGTACAAAGGTTTCGGCTGGTGCAAACGTTTATGAACAATTTCCAATCACAACTTCAGCCGTGCGGGGCTGGCTGCACGAGAAACCAAATCCCAACGAATGAATAGGGTTCAAACCATATGACTTTTCGATATCGACATTCGAATTTTTTTCCAAAATCTTCGATATCGATATTTGATATTCCATATTTTTCAAAGTTTTTATATCGATATTCGATGTGAATAAAATTGTCGATCTCCGATACGATATATCGTTTGAACCGTACGAATGAACTTTGATTTTCACTGCAACATCAAAGCATCACGGTGTAAAGCGACATCACATCAGAGGACATTGACCTTCTTTGGCGTGCAAATGGCAGTGGATTGGTGCTGCGTGTGGTCAGCGGCGGGCAACGGCAGAGCAGTCTCGGTTGGCTGCGGCTGGCTGCGGTCGTCCTGGCCGCCCGCCCACTGGCCCAGTGCGTCCTGCGGCAGCTGCTCCGGCGCCGGCACTGCAATTGCGTCAAATTTCGATTCGCATAAACATTGAATCCAAACATTTAGAAAACTACGCAATTTGCAGTTGAGCCGATCTACGTTTTACAGTCATGTGATTTGAAATTTGCTGAAGTATACTAAGGCCCCGTTTACACAGATTTTTTGTGACGATTCGACAACACTAAAAAGTTCAAAAAGTTGAGTAAAAAGGTTCCATATTTATGACAAAAAGTGTTCAATTATACACCCTACCTAGGCGAACATGCATGTCAAATTGCACAATCGTGCTTGTAGCTCAAGAGTTAAAGGCGTTTGAAAACTTTTGCAGTTGTCGGACAGTTGTCGGACAACTTCCGACAGCCTGCGACAATAGCAAAATGTTTCCAAATGTATATAACTGTGCATAACATGCACAATTCTGCAATTTTGCATGCATATTCGCCTAGGTAGATAGTAAAGTTGACCACTCTTTATCATGAATATGGAACCTTCTTACTCAATTTATTGAACGTTTTATTGTTGTCGAGTCATCACAAAAAATCCGTGTAAACGGGGTCTAAAGGTCGGAATTTGTGAATTTATAAGGTGTGTTTGATTTTCAAAGTAACCTTGTGCATCGCATTTTAGGATTTGGTCCACTAAATGTATCCATCTACCCCCAATAGAGACAGTTTGTAGATGAGCACCTTTAGAATCACATCGTCTATATGGTAATGGAAAATTGAGGTAGGACTTGTGCACGGAACAGTTCAATCGGTATATTAACGTGAGAGGTGGCAGGTGGCAGCGCAACTCACTGAGCAGCAGCGTCTTGCCCACCAAGTGGTCTTGCCCCGCGGCAGCCTCTACTCTGTAGGCAGGCGCCGATGCGACCGTGTGCGCGTAGGCGGGCGTGAGCGCGGGGCCACTGGCGGGTGCCGCACTGGGCGCCGCCTCCTCGTTGTCGCTGCTCGCGTACGCAGACCCCGGCGCTGACGCGTACCCAACCAGCTGCGGCGGGGGGGGGGGGGGGGGTAATGTGTAGTAGGGACTTGCAAACACAAAATTTGGATGCTATCGGCAGTAGTCATGTGACTGCTATTGTAAACATCCCGTTATAAATTTCGGTCGTTGGATACTGTGCACTCACAGGGATTTGTGTTAGGCTGTCTGCGTGCAAACACAACTAACGCACGCTTTCGAAAAAGGATGAAAAATTCGGCGCTGTTAAAATGTAAAACGCATTCACAGCAATTGATTTTCTTCTTATTTTACAAGAGTACCACGAGTTAGTAACGTTCTGTACGTTGCCAATGTGAACTGCGTGCACACCGTGAAGTCCTCATTATCACTAAAGCACTAGCATGCATTATCACTAAAAATCCTCATTTTCAAGCACAACCCAAAAAAGGGCGGAAATACACCCAATTACGGACAGGTGTGAACCAGGCAGCAGACACGGGTCAGTGAGTGCGGTACTGAATGGTAGCAGCGCGTACCTGCTGTCTGTGGTCGTGGTGCGGGGCCAGGGCGTTGGCGTCGCACTCGCCCAGCAGCTCGGTGAGCAGGCGCCCCTCCAGATGCAGTGCGTTCTTGTAGCGCACCAAGTGGTCGCGCAGGTCGTTCAGGATGGTCTCCTGCAGCCGCAGCCGCTGCATCTGTGCCGCTGAGCTGTTGTAGCTCGCCATCGACTGCACGGCTAGACGCAAAGTTAATGCTTGTTAGTGACCATCGATTTTCACAGTAAAATACGCTGAGGTCAGGGACGTATCCAGGATTTTTGAGCGGGGGGGCTGTTTGTTTACGGAGCCCGGCGAACGGGGGGGAGCCTCCCCCTAAAATTTTACCTACACAGTGACGGAATGGCGCTGGCGCCATTCGTAGGTGCCACGCCATGGCGCCGCTGGCGTTCGTGCCACGCCATGGTGCCATTGGCGTTCGCGCTAGCGCCATGAATCACAGTTGATGTACGTAAATATACGTACATATACAGCGACAAGCACACGATTAAGTGCAAATTCAGGGATTTTTGCTTACGGGGGCCGATCTGTAGACAATACCATGTGCGTAGGGGGGAATGCGCGCTTGCGCGCAATATTTTTTTCAAAACACGTTGAAAATTCGTGCCAAAAACTGCATTTTCCTAGAGTTTTTCAAGTCTCACCCGGGAAGGGGGGGGGGGGCTCCCCCGCCCCCCCCCCGGATACGGCCCTGGTTCAGGTTGACACTATTCCACTTTGAGGCAGTGTCATTTTGAACACGATCATTACACAGCACAGTTTTGGTCCACTTTTCACTTATTCATGAAAAAGAATTCACAAAACTTGTTAATGGCATCGGTAAAAAGCCTTGGCCACAATGCTCAAACCTGTCAAACTAAAATTGTAAATCGATAGCGATAGCACAAACTAGCTAATATTTAACATTAAAATGCATAAAATACTGTATAAAGACCGCATAGTTAACACATGCGTATATTCTTGTCTCATGTTTGCAGTAATGTGTACTAGAACTCTTCTAAAAAGTGAAAGAATTTTCTATCACTAGAACAAAAATACCAGTAAATATAACGGCCAAATGGATCGGTGACAGCCTGACCAAATGATTTGCAGTAGACAGCTTCGTACTGACGCTCAAATGATTCAAAGTGCGTTTGTGTTTTCCTTTATTTGTATAAATCTATATGTAGGTATTTTTACACTTGGTTGCGATGTCCTATCTACAAAAACGACAAGATTACGTGTCATTATCACTGGATGAGCTCTGATAATCAGCAACCAAGGAATTGGACCAATGACTGGAAGTAGTAGCATCATTATCTGGCTCAGGTTCGGTCTTCACATCGGCTGCATCGCAAGCAGCAGAGTCACTGGAAGCGCACTGGGCTCACTCCCAGACCCTGTAAAATGCCATGTAAGATGTCAAATGTCACGCAAATTGTCGAAAATCATGTAAAATGGCCAGTAAAATGGCGAATTAAAATACTCGTTTGCCCTTTTGCAGGGCATTTTCCATGACTTTTGACACTTTGCATGATATCTGTCATTTTACATAGCATTTCATCGGGTCTAGGAGTGGCACCTGGACACAGTCCAAGCCAGGTTCCACTTTGTCAACGGACGGCTCGCTTTTCTTCGGCGCCGCCGCCGTTTTGGGCAGCACCAACACGGGCGCGCCCGCTTTCCTTCTCTTCGCTGTGTCGGGGGCGGGTTTGCAGCCGGCCGCCGCACTGAGCACTCTGCGTTTGAGCGCATCCGTCGCACTGGCGGCAGTGGGCCGCTGCTGCGCCGCGAGGGTGGCTTGTGTCGATGCGCCGCTGCAGGCCGATGTGCTGGGCCGGTCGAATATAGATTCGGTGGTCAGCTGGCGCCGCGCAGCTTCACGTCGCTCAGACACGTCTGCGCGTTAGAAGCTGCTTTGTGCACTGTGGATTTCACGTGCATTTTGAAATCGTGGCTAGGGATGGCCGGCGTTTTTTCAAACGTTTTTTTAAAACGCAAGCGTCGAAACCGTTTTTTTGATAAAAAAACACGTCAGCCAACATTTTTAGTACTAAGCACTAGGTTTTTTGCAATTTTTTTGCGCGCAATTTCACATACATATTACCATTGCGGTGGTTTTAATTGGTTTTGAGGCATTTTTAGTGTAAAAGCTTCCGTTTGTCCATAGCACTGTGTCATAATAAGCCGTGATATGTTAGTGTAGTATAGAATATCCAGTCATTATGCCCCCATATAGTTGTACATTGTGATACATCAGTGCCAATGTATTTGCCTGCTCGTATAACGTTATTTAAGCACTATTCCATGCCCTACTTGACTTGAAGTCATGAACATTCGACAAAAGGCGATATACGTAAGAAGTCGACATAAAGCGGATATTTTTGACATAAATTACCACTTATAATGCTATTCCATGGCTCCCTAGACATTCTATGGCTCTAAACAACATCACAAAGTACTGCCAGTTATCTAATGTGTATGTTGACCCATAACCATATCTGGGACCTTTTGAGAAAAAAAACGTTTTATTAAAAAACGTTGTTTTTAAAAAAAAAACGGGGTCGTTGAAAAAAAATGTTTTTTTACCAAACGTCATAACAAAATATGATGGATGGGTGACAAGTGTTTGCCAATGCAATTTCTGCGGGTATCTACTTTGAGCGCACAAGTGCAACAAGAAGGCTACACTAGCACTGACCGGGTCCCATTTTCATAGCGATCAGCTTCGCGTGTCTCTTGTCGTCGTCCGTCTCGGGGACCAACTCGATGCCGGCGCCCAGCAGCTGCGCCCGCTCCAGCATCGCCTTGTTGCTCGCCGTTTTTGCTTTGATCTCTACTTTTTCCGTCTGTGGTAGAGTATTTGGATAACATGGGCAGATTTACACAGTGCAGACTGTTGGGTTCAAATTTGGGAACTTTTTCAGGAATATGGTACCAGTTACGTAAGCGGAGAAGTAAAAAACCATTTGAGACATGTTAAGTAAAATGAGACGTGAAATGGCATGTAAAATGAAAGGTGAGAAGCAAAATGAAACGTAAGACGTTAAAAGCCAAGTAAACTTTGTACTCCTCACTTTACTTCTCACCTCTCAAATGGTTTCTTACTTCCCTATTAGCAAAATTGGCTGCTGGAGCGGAAAATGTCCTAATTTTAGTACTTTGGATCAAGAACACACATAACACCTAGAGGAAAAACGTACCCTGAATATTTTGCGCATGAACGAGTTAGCGCCGTAGTCGTCGCAGGTGCGCTCCTGCACAGTCTCCAGCTGGCCCAGGGCCGGCTCCAGGGCAGCCTTCTTGTCCACATCGTCCTTCTTGTGCTCCAGCTTGTACCTAGGGATGGAAAAAGCGCTTTTTTTAACGGCCCCGCTTTTTTAAAAAAAAAGCGCTTGAAAAAAAGCGCTGGCCATCCCTATTTGTACCTGCCACCACCATACATTGGCTATGGGGTAGAGTTCTAACGGGATCCCACCGAGATACGACGAAACGTTGCCAGCTTCAAATTGCCACCACCATATTCCAATCCCGAGAACAGCCGTTTGAAAACTACACGCAGTTAGCGTTCAACTTTGGTTTAGATGACCCGCGTCAATAATGTTTATTTTTGTTTATTTTTAACCGTAAAACACTGTGGCCATGCGTCCACGAGGCGCTGTACGTGTTGGATCGCGAGTGCGCACTCACATGGCGTCCGAGTCGAGCTTGGCGGTGTGGGCGCGGTCGTGGCCGGAGTCGTCGTAGGCGGCCGTGTCCCAGCGCTTCTCCTGCCGCTGCAAACCCTCCACGCAGGTGTAGTCGAAATTCTGCACAGTGTGTCAGCAGTGTGCGCACAGTTCATCTATTTGTTTTATTATTTACTTCGTCCACGCTGCAAATTCCGCTTTCCATTTAAACTGGGATGGGAAGATTTACAGGCGCAAAGTGTGCAGAATGCATCCATTGTTAAAAGTTTGTACAGAAAAACACGGGATTAAAAAAAACACGGGGCCACTCTCGCACACTGTAAAATTCCACACAAATTTCCTAAAAGTATACCGAGTAAAAGTAGAATTTGGTGAGCTCACCTCGGGGTCTGTCCTGATGAGGAAGTGGTTGTCGCACAGGTGGCACTTCATGCGGAACTCGAACAGGGGCGTCGTGTAGTACATGCCGACCTTCTTCTTGTCTGCGTTGAAGCGCACGCCCATGGCCACGTGGTTCTTGCAGCCCTCGCACCACACGTTGAACGGCATCTCGAAACTGACACACGCAAGTGAGTTGTGACCAGATCCTACACACCAGTCGACCACCGACATTTTCAAGCTCATCACTTTACCAGTTCCCACTGGTTCCAGCTGAACATTTCCAGTTTACCACAGTGAGGTATTCATTAACTACTGTTGATCAATATAAAAAAATAATTCATTCTGGTAGAAAGAAATGTGTTCAAAAGTATCTTATCAGGTTATTACCCGACACAATTCAAGACACAACTGGTCCACGCCATTTTAACGTTTTTTGACGTTTCTTTCTTTACATTACATTATTTCAGACGCACTGCATATCACTTGTCGATTGATTTCACACGTTGAGCTACGGAATGTGCATTGTGTCCTTGAATGCCCAGAAAAATTCGAAAAGTATATTCGAATTATCGAATCTTTTGGAAAAAAATCGATTTTTAAGTGTTTTTTTCAGAGGTGAAAAAAATTCGAAAATTATGAAAAAATTCGAAAATTCAATCTTTTTTGCCATCGTTACCGATAACTAGAATCTCGAAAAAGTTGGAAGACAACAGAATGCAGAGCAGCGAACGGACCGTATCCTGAGTATGCCGAGATGTATCTTGGAGGCGCGTTCCCTGAGCGCGTGCGTGCCGTGGTACTTGTTCAGGTTGCCGTGCTTGGCCGGGTCGAAGTCGGGCGGGTAGTACTTGTTCTGGCCCTTGCGCTCGCCCATCTTGCCACGCGACTGTGCACTCTGGTGCGCGATGCACTACTCGCTGCAAGTACATATCAAGTCCAAGTGATATGCGATCACAGGGCAAAAATAGACTGTTTGTGTCAAACGGTATGGATATTTACTATCCAACATTATGTAAAAAATCTCGGATAACACCGAAGCAGACATTTTACACGATGATCAATATGATTAATACGTTCACGTAATGTAAAAATAAATAATAAATAAGACAATCAATAAATAAAAATCTAGTATAGCACAAATAAATAGGCAAATAACACGATCAACATTCTATGCGTAAAAATCGCTGCCAACAGTGCCGGGTATGAGCAGACTGGTGGCCGGGTACTGGTGCTCGATGAGCTCCGTGTGCGGGAGGGCGTGCTGTGCGGGCGGCAGCTGCTGTGCGCCCTGTTCGTGGCCGGCGCCCAAGTGCTGCACTGGCAGCGCGGCCGCTTGGGGCGAAGGTGCCTTGCCGCCCAGCGCTTTGAGTCGTTTCCGCTCGCAACGGATCTTGTGCTTGTCCACGCTGTGCTTCCTGCAAACGATGGCATATAATGAAGCAGGGGTAGAAAAGGGGGGGCGTTGGGGGGGGGGGGGGGTTAACCCTCAATTCGCCCAGCTATCTATCTAATTAACTCGGAGGGCTCTCAACTATCTATCTATCGCGAAGGAAAAATTTTGGGCTCAAGTCGTCAAGTAAACGACGTGCAGCACAGCAGTACCGGGGGGCAGTGCACCATTCCGCATGTAAACCCATCCCGCATGTTGACCCGGAACCCATTGTTTTATACCCGGCATGTTGAAATGGGCTATAAAACACCTGACCTAGTGATTTAGAAGGTGAAAAGCTATAAGAAGTATGAAAATTAGCGATTTTGGGTGAAAATTAGGGTAAAATTGCTCAAAAGCGCTCCAGATAGCTAGATAGCTAGGAATTTGCGGGGGGGTGTTCAGGGGAAAGTAGTAAAAGGCCCCACTGATACGTAGATAGCTGGGCGGTTTGGGGTGGGTTACCCGGCCCCCCTTTCTTACCCCTGCGGGTGTAATGTGCCTATAATGGGTCTAGATGCGTGATGGGTTTAGATGCGGAATAGGCTTGAGCTTGAGCCAGCCATAAGCTTAATCAGAACTGTTTTCAATCATATTTTATGTGTAAAGCGGCACTGGAGGAAAACTGGAATATTTTGTTTGGATGATCTTGAAAGCTGATCGTGAAAAACTTGTTGTTTACATTAGGGTCCAAACGAAAACTTGTTTTGAGTATCTACCATAATCAAATATCACTCTGGAGAAGTGATAATTATGGCTGTAAATGCCAGGTGCAGCCCACAGTGTGCGAGACAGCGCTGCAAGCGGGCGTGACTCACCGCCTGGCCTTGTAGGTGCAGAGGTGGCAGTGCCACCAGGTGGCCAGTTCCGGGGGCACGTGTTTCAGCTGGTGGTGCGCGCGCAGGTTGCTCCCCTTGAGCGTCTTGTAGGCGCACTCGCCGCACCGCCGCCACGCAGACGAGTCCTCCGCCGGCTGCGCCACACGAGTCACTAGCAAACACACAAACACGCATTGCTTACACATGTTGCACTGCACTCAATCTGGCAATACAGTCTTTTTCATGTTTTCTACACTTTGTTGCCACAATTTATCAAATTATTCGAATTTCCCCAATTAATTCTCGAATTAGTTTTTCATTGCAATTTTCACGTCGTGCAGGTCCTGGACGGAAAGTAGCTTCGATGTCCGGAAAGTGTAAAATTATTTTTTCACGACGATGCTACAATTTTCAGCGCTGGGTGTCTGTTACGTCAGACAACAGTGTTAGACGTCAAAATTCGTGAAAGCAACAAAATTGCGAAAATTGTCGCAAATGCACCTTGTCCTGGTGTGTGCGCATGTGTCTGCGCAGGTCCCTGGGCTGCTTGCACTGATAGGCGCACTGGTCGCAGCTGTGCCACTGGATGTGCTCAGGGGCGGTGTGCTTGTAGACCAGGTGCATCTGCAGCAGCTCCCGCCGCGACGCCACGTACGGGCACTGGGCGCACGCCAGGCGGCGCTGAGACGACCCGCGCTGCGGCTGCGACCGCTGCGACACACCACCTGGCCCTTAGGCATCCGGCGTACACTTGCACGTCTCAGCTACTAAATAGTACATCTCAAGACCAATGCCGTGTAACTTCTCAAATGTCATGGAAACTGCAAATTTTCGTTTTATTTCTTACCGGTCGTTTACCATTTTTCATGACATCTCCATAAAATTTGGACTTTTTGCATGACATTTTACAGTGGCCTTCAGGTTCAGATCGCTGGAAAAATCCCAAGTTATGTTTCCTCAGTGTAACCTTTGGGGCGTGCCGCTTGAAGGCGCGTCTGCCCTGGACCTGCTGCGGCAGCTCGAGCGACAGTTGTGCGTTTTCGCCATTCGTATTTTTCTCAGATAGTACCTGCGGGGGGGGGGGGGGTGATTGACAGGCGAAGCACTATATATATATATATACCCACGACTAAGGATGGCCGAAAAATGTTTTTTCAACGACAGGGCTTAAACAAACGTTGTTTTTTTTTGAAAAACGGGGTTTTATTATAAAATAAAACCGTTTTTTTCAAAAGCTCCCAGATATGGTCATGACTCATAAGGTAAATCAGACAGGTGAGAGTACTTTGTGATGTTATATATAGCCATAGAATGGCTGTAGTGTCATGGGATTAGGGTTTTAAGTTTTTTTAACTCGATGTTTAAAAAAAAAAAAAATTTTTTTTAACAAAAAACCTTTTTTTTAAAGCTCCCAGATATGACCTAGTGTCAACATATATAGGTATATCAGACAGTGGCAATACTCTGTGATGTTATATATGACCATATAATGTCTGTGGAGCCATGGGATAGCATTATAAGTGGTGATTTGTGTCAAAAATATCCATTTTTCGTTGACCTATTGTTCGTATATCGCCTTATAGTAGAATGTTTGTGACTTTAGGTGAGGTTTGGCACGGAATAGTGGTCAAACATAGCTATAAAAGGAGGTTGTTACTTTGGGAGTGAAGTTACACACTGTGGAGGTACATGGAAGCACATTACCTCAATATTATATACTACAGCAACATATGACGGCTTATTAACCCATGGTAGCACATAGAAATGGATACTTTGATACTAAAAATGCCACAAAACCAATGAAAACAACCACCAATGTCAATTTGTGTGTGAAATTGCGCGCTTGCGCGCAAAAATTTTGCAAAATACCTAGTGCTTAGTACTAAAAATTTCGGCTGATGTTTAAAAAAAAAAAACATTTCGGACGTCATGTTTTTTAAAAACAACAACGTTTTTTTAAATAAAAAACGTTTAAAAAAACATCGGCCAACCCTACATGTGATAGCATTATAAGTGGTGATTTCTGTCAAAAATATCTGTTTTATGTCGACTTATTACGGATATCGCCTTTTGTCGAACATTTGTGACTTCAAGTGAAGTTGGGTATGGAAAAGTGCCTCAATCAGGATTAGTGATGTAAAAGCGCCATGGCGCTGGCGCTTGGCGCTAGCGCCAAAGCAAAAAGCGCCATGGCGCTTTTGGCGCTTGGCGCCTTTTTGCTGTGGCGCCATTGGCGCTTGGCGCTGTGCTACGGAAAAGCGCCATGGCGCTTTTGGCGCTTGGCGCTATGACGTCGTGGCGCCATTGGCGCTTGGCGCTAGCGTTTTATAAAGCGCCAAAAAAGCGCCAAGTAGTACAAAAAATAATCTAATCATTTTTCTTATGTAAACAGACCTTGCCTGCATGAGTTACATAAGGAAATGTGTTTCTGTAAGTGTGTTACAGGAGGAACAAACCCTCTACTTGCTTATTTTGTAAACCATGACCATGCAATTGCAAGGATATTCAAAACTTTCACCAAAAAATGGGCCTACACGCACTAGTTTTCAACGACATTTTATGTCAATTGGTTTTCAACCCAATTCAAGGCTTGATGACGAGCTGACGAACAGCGTTCAAATGCATAGTGTTGCATTATATTGCAAATGAAGTTGTATTGTTGCTGTGGTATGAAGTACCGGCAGGAAGTACCTACCGTATTTTCTCGAAATACACACAGGGGGTTTATTTTTTCACGGTGCAAATTTTTGGAGGAGTTTCGCGGGGGGCTTATTCGGGGGAAATTTTTATGAAGGGTCATAGTACAGTTTTTTTATTAATTGACCCAAAACGTAATTAATTGACCCAAAACGTAATTAATTGACCAAATATGATTATATATAGTATAATAGTATATTATAGTATATATATTATCATAGATCGTATATTATCAAATAGTATATTATCATAACGTAACCAAATAGTATATTATCATAGATCGTTCTATAAACAAAGCCGTGTATAGTTGCGATGTAAATTCGCAGCTATAAATATACATGTTCATTGAATACATGATCTACCTTATTCCAGGGGTAATTGAAAGGGGGGTTTTCGAGGAAATATGGCATATGTGTAGACAACACTGGATAGTGTTACTTGTCAGCAACCGTTGAATTGAAATGGGAACCTGTTGACAAACAAATAGATAGCACTGCATTTGCATCGCTGCACGTTATGCAGCAAAATTTTTTGGCGCTGGCGCTATTGGCGCTTGGCGCCATCAACCCCTGGCGCCATTGGCCCTTGGCGCCATGGTCTAGAAAAGCGCCATGGCGCTTTTGGCGCTTGGCGCTATTTTGCTGTGGCGCCATTGGCGCTCGCATGCCAAAAGCGCCATGGCGCTTTTGGCGCTTGGCGCCAAAAGTCTGGCGCTTTTTACAACACTAATCAGGATATAAGAGCAGGCTAACACATTGGCAGTGGTGTTGCACACTGCACAAGTGTGTAGGGGCATATCGGCTGTATATTATATACTACACTAGTAGGTACATTGTGGCTTATTATGAGATAATAGCACAAACAAATGGAAGCTTTTACACTAAAAATGCCTCACAACCAATGAAAACCACCACAAATGGTAAAGTACAGGTGAAATTGCGCGCTTGCGCGCAAAAAGATTGCAAAATGCCTAGTGCTTAGTACAAAAAAAATTGGCCAAGGTTTAAAAAAACGGTTTCGACGGTCGGTTTAAACAAAAAAAAACGTTTTTTATTTGAAAAAAACCTTTGAAAAAAACCTTGGCCATCCCTACCCACGACGCTTTCAATACTATTGGTAAACTGTATATTTTGAGATAACCAGAATTCTAGAGCTAAAATTATTTATCTTTAATGCAGTTTTTTATTATGATAATATTTTCCAGAAGTTGTTGACTTTTTAAAGCGAAACTTCGACAACGTACAATGCCGTATTTGTGTCAACGGCGCGGTTTTGACACAAAATTTTATTCATGTGGTCAAAACTGTTACATGAAAGAAAAAAATACTTAAAACCCCGATATCTAAAAAAAACAATCCCGATCCCGGTCCCGATGCCGCAAAGTCAATTCCGTTTCACCCCATTGTAATATGCACACGAAGAAATGCGTAACGGACGTGCAGCTTGTGTGCCCTCTGGTTGTGTGCGCGCATCTGCTGGGCGGCCTTGCACTTGTACTGGCACAGGGGGCAGTGCAGCCAGTGCAGCTGGTCGTGGGGCGTGTGCTTCAGCTGCGTGTGCACCTTGAGGTGGTCGCGCCGCGGCGTGCGGTACTCGCACTGGCCGCACTCGTGCCACACTGGCGCCGTGCCAGCACTGCCGCCCGCCCCGCTCGAAGCCTGCGTTCGCGAGTATTTGCTGCCAGCTTTATGGAACACACATTCTTTTGTTTTTTCAAACAGCTTTCAGAAATATTTCTCAACACAGTTATGTTGAATAATTTGCGTATGCAAGGGACGGCCGGCGTTTCACCGTCTTTATAAAAAGGACGTATATTGTAAAAAAACGCTATAAATTGTATTTATGTACTATTTGTTGTACCCTATTGTATGTTAATTTTCAACGCTTGAAAAGTTCCTACTTGTGGACGATGGCCATTGAAAATGGCGAAGACAATGCATGAACCGCAGTGGGCACAAAGATGGCACCTGGTCGCGCGCGGCGTGCAGCAGCTGGTGCGCCTTCAAGTCGGCTGGCCGCTTGGCCTTGTAGCTGCACTGAGCGCAGGGCAGCCAGTGCACCAGGTGGTCGGGCGTGTGCCGCATGTACATGTGCTGCCGCAGCAAGTCCTCCCGCTTGAACGAGCGCAGACACACCTCGCAGCGGAACGGCTTGTCCCAGCTGCACTCTGCCGCCCCAACTGCCGCCTGCGAAACGCAAACTCTTGAAGCCGTCCAAATAGGTCGTGTGGATTTGACTGTCCCATTTTAAACGAGGCGTAAATGTGTCGCGCGGACCACGCCCATACCCTGTAAAATGGCCTGCAAAGTGTCAAATGTCATGGAAAAAAAAATTTGGTTTACAATTGACGTTTGCATGACAGTCAAAATGACTTTTGACACTTAGCATTAGGGATGGCCGCGCTTTTTTTTAAAAAAACGCCGCTTTTTCTTAAAAAAGCGCAAGGGTCCCAGCGTACGTATGCAATAAGTATTTAGCAATTTTTTGCGTGCAAGCGCGCAATTTCACATGCAAATTACCAGCAGTGGTTGTTTTCATTGGTTTTGTGGCATTTTTAGAGTCATTGCTTCCATTCCTGCATGCTATCATGTAAAAATAAGCCGAGATATGTTAGTGTAGTATAAATATAATATCCTGCCAATGTTCATCCACATACTTCTGCAGCGGGGGACATCAGTCTCAATGTATTAGCTTTCTCTTATTCAACTTTGTTTAAGCAGTATTCCATACCTCACTTCATTTGAAGTCATGAACATTAGACAAAGTGCAATATACGCAACAAGTCCACATAAACAGTACATTTGAAGGGTGTGCTTCTAAAAGTACCGATCTACAAATTTTTCAAATTTGAGTTAGGACCATTTTTGGGGTCCCCATAAAAATGCGCTTCAAAAATATATATAATATGTGGGGGGTGCGAAATTCAATTTTGAGATATGGGGGGTCGAAAAAAGCAAAAAAATCGCAAAATACCATTTTTGAAATTTTAAAAGTACCGATCTACAAGCTTTTTCAGCTTTTGTGTCTTTAAAAGTACCGATCTACACACTTTTTTCAAAATTGTTCTTTTAAATGTACCGATCTGCACATTATTTTTTGTGCTTCTAAAAGTACCGATGTCAGATCGGTGTCCGGTTGCGCAAAAACTCATTTTGTGCTTTTTTAATATGGGTAAAAGTACCGATCTACAGCTTTCTGATTTTGTGCTTTAAAAAATACCGATCTACACGTTATTACCAATTTGTTCCTTTAAAATTTACTGTACTACAAAAATACAATTCCCTAAATTTTATATAGCTAGTGTTATGTGTATAATCAATGATTATACCCATGCATGTGGATACCCAACAATATGGCCGAAATACCCTTACCCAAAATTCCCATACCCAATACCCATGTATGGGTATTGCATGCTCCAAACTTTCAATCGCGATTATCTCAAAATCGATTTTTTGTAGATCGGTACTTTTAGAAGCACACCCTTCATTTTTTGGTATCCAGTTATAATGCTATCCCATAGTTCCACTGCCATTCTATGGCTATATATGTATATTGCATCACAGAGTACTGCAACTTGTCTGATATACCTGTATATGTTGATATGTAACCATATCTGGGGGCAGCCCCAAGCCCTGTAAAGTGTAAAATAAGGTGTCAAATCTGAAGTCAAATGCAAAGTCAAATGTCAAATGTAAAGAAAAGTGTCAAATGTAAAGTCAAATGTAAAGTTAAATGTCAAATTTAAAGTGTCAAATGTAAAGTAAAGTGTCAATGGCACCACACACGCTGGATGTCAACTGACCTCATGTCAACTAAATTTTTGTGAATTATGTGATTTCAATATTCCTATATGATAGAGCATAGTTAATTTTACATAATGACACTTAATTTGCATCGGTTCTGTTAAGTGTGCTGCTTTTAAAAATCTTTTTGTGTTATTTAGTTGAAATAGAGTTGACACAAATTTGCGATGTCAACTAGCGTGTGTGGGCTCAATTCGGTATCCAAATCTTGTTTCATATCCAAACGTTTTTGGATCCAAATATTTGTTTACATAAGATGTGGATACAAAAACATAAGATTTGGATACGAAAAATAAGATTTGGATACACAATTGACACTTTACTTTACATTTGACATTTGACTTTGCATTTGACTTTACATTTGACACTTTACTTTACACTTTACAGGGCTTGGGATTGCCACCTGGAACAATATAGAGCTATCTTGAATTTTTTTATTTAAAAAAAGTAAAAAAGCGCGTTTTTTAAATAAAAAGCGCTCTTTTAAAAAAAGCGGGGCCGTTGAAAAGAGCGTTTTTTTCCAACCCTACTTAGCATGCCACTTTACAGGGTTTGGGAGAGCAGAGGTCTCTCACGGGAGATTAGTAGGGACAGAATTTGTTTTAACGACGCTGTCTTTTTTTAAAGAAGCATCATGTCCAGCTCGCTCCAGCTCAGGTACTCGCACCGGTCGCAGTGGAAGATGTAGTACATGGAGTAGCCCACCGAGGCGCTGCTCTTCTTCATCGCTACCTGGTTCTGCCGCGGCGGCTGACATGCGACGAAAAAATTGGTATTCAAGTCACATGATCGTCAAGTGACGTGTTGTAGGTAAAAAATTATCACTTGATTGCCCACTCAAAAACTTTGCTTATGACTTTTCTTATCCCTTGTACAGTTGAAAAAAGCCTCTTACCCATTACTAGTAACGGAAGCAAAACATGAATCGGTTAGGCGACCAGTCAAAATGCGAGCGCAGTCGATTCAGAGGCACCCACCTGCAGATGGACGAGGGCGACGTGTTTGCGCATGGTGGGCTCGCTGCTGGACTGGTAGGCGCACTTGTCGCACTGCAGCCGGTCGCGCCGCCCCGCCCCCGCTGCAGCTGCCTCCCCGCGGTGCACCAGGCGCACGTGGCTCTGCAGCGTTGGCTTGCGCTTCGCCTGCGCGCAGGGGGTACAGGCGCACAGTGGCAACGCTAGAATGCTATGCAATAGTTTGAGTTTTTCTCAAAAAATATAAATTTAAAAAAACTTCAAACCTACTTTGTAAAACCGACCCAAAAGTGACATAAAAAGTAAAAAAATGTTTTTGTATGATGTTACAAATGATGTCTTGTCGTGTCTACACTTCTGAAAATGACGGTGGCGTCGTGAGATAGCATTATCAGTGTCTATTTTGCAAAAAAATCACGAAAATTACGTAACTCGTTCAATATGGAACGTTAATAACTTGGACAAAACTTTTACCGAAAATGTCGCACAAGCTTAGAAAAGGAAAATTGAGGGTTATGTTCCATACGTTACATTTATCTGAATTTACACGGATTTTCGAATCAGATTGAAATAAAGGCACTTGAGAACCACAGCGGCTAGTAGTTGCAGGCGGCCAGACCGACCTTGTAGCGGCAGTGTTTGCAGCGGTGCCAGGCGATGCGTTCGTGCGGGGCGTGCCGCAGGTGGACGTGTGTGCGCAGCGCCCCCGCCTCCGCGCAGCTGTACTCGCACGAGGAGCACTGCTGCCCGCCCACGGCACCTCGCAACTCGTCCACAGTCACGCCGCACGCGGCCGGCCGACACACCGACGGGTCTGCCTCACACAACAACCATACACACAAAGTTTACTCTACAAATATTACATGTACACTACTGTAGCAGTACTGGGTATGCATTTTTGCGTGGTGGGGCACCAAACTAAAAAAGTCACCAAGCAGCTAGGGTTCAAACGGGATCCCGAATCCCGAGAAATTTCGGGATTTGGTGGTCCCGATCCCGATCCCGAAGCCTCAATCCCGATCCCGAAATTAGAAAAAGCCAATCCCGATCCAGAGATTTTGAAAACCCCAATCCCGATCCCGAAAAAATGCCCCAATCCCGATCCCGGAAAAATGCACACACACAAAAGGTGCTAGATATGGCACTTTTAAAGGACTGTTTTGTATGCAGTTTGCAAAAAATTTGCGCGCCAGCGCGCATTTCACCCACCTCCCTCTCTATCTCTGTTGCGTGGGCATGGACACCCCCACTAATGTACACGATACAGTGCCCATTACCATAGTTAAAAGTTGATATTTGTCTGCAATTTTGGCGAAAATTTTCTTGATACACATGCATATTTTTATTGTAGACAGTGGTGTGAATGCCAATGCCAGGCCCCCATTGCGCAGTGCTTTAATGAATCTTTAGCGTTGTTTTGTATGCCAATTTAATCACATGCGTCTGACATCCATTGTTTTTTTTGTGTTTTGGGTCATTTTGTAAAATATCAGGAAACCCCCCCCTGAAAACCAATTTTTTAGGCCTAAATCCCGATCCCGAAAAAACGCCAATCCCGATCCCGAAATCTCAAACAGCCAATGCGGATCCCGAAATCCCAATCCCGAAAAGTCAATCCCGTTTGAACCCTACAAGCAGCCGAGCAAAAATGGCCTGGAGCCAGAGGGACGAGAACTGTAACGAACCGAGTGCGGCGGGCGTTCGGGCGCTGCCGCTGGGGCGATCTGCCACCGCCTCTGCTTTTATTCGGCCCTCCGTGACACCAGCCATCGGCAACGCACAGCACAATCCGCCCAAATATTTACATTTATTTTAAATAGAAGGACACAAGTGCTTGCAGAAACAGTGCCAACGCACTGTAGGGTGTATTTAGTAGAAACCGGTTATTTATTGAACGAAAATTTTCAGTCCGGCATGGCTGGCTACATATTTCAATAGTATAATATCCGAAAGGGTGATGAAAACAATGTACAATAATAATTGAGGCCTCTACTTCTAAAAGTCCACAAAATGTGATTTTTAGTAAATCGCATTTTAAGTTTCAGACCCAATTCCAGGCCCATGGTGCGTGTACAATTTGGCTCTGTCATGCTTTCCATTAAGTTCCATATGTTGACAATAAAGTGTCAAATTTTCAGCCCCTGCTCTCAACCTTTATGTGAAAAATTGGGTGTCCATAAATATCCATTCGGTCAGAGCAAAACTATTTTTGGGAGGGAATTGAACTTGTCGACTTCTTGCACTAACAAACATTTTTGTTTCCGGGGAGGCCGAGGCTGCCTTATGGGCAATTTATGCACTTGTCGACTTTTAAAAGTAGCTGTCCATAGTGAACATATCACATTTCTTGCTATTTTTTCACATAAAAAGGAAGCGGAGGGATGGACTTGTTGACTTCTTGCACTAAACTAGGTGGACTTGTCGACTTCTTGCCCGAAATTTTTGCATTTTCCCCAAAAATGTCAACTTTGGCACTTTGCCATATGGGCACGTGAGGTCAAAAATTTTATGGAAAATGATAAAAAATGTGCGGAAGTAGCCCCAGATGACGTTTCCGGGCCTAACTCGAAATTTTCATATTTTGGACTTGTCGACTTTTAGAAGTAGACGCCTCAATTATAATCGACGAAACGATTGCATTATATTGAATGCATTTTTGATATCGACAATTTTGAAAACATCTCAGATGTCGAGACAAAAAGTCAACAACTGACAATGAACAATTGATCATAGACGCAACATCTCAGACGCAATATTTCTCAAATCAAAAAGAAGGATGAATACACCACCTCATCAAGCAAATACGTAAATGGCAATTTCAGATTCAAAACCTCAGTACGACGGCAATTCAAAATTTACCACCCAAAAGCTACTCGCTTAAACACTCAACCCAGAACTATTTATAACACAAAATTGCGGTAAATCGAACAAAAGACAAAGCAACGAAGACATGAAAATGCATGCGAGGGGAGGGTGGTGATCATTGTGCATCGAGTGCGGGTTCTTCTTGTGTGGATCGCTGTTGTGCATCATTGTGCTGCTCTGGGGGCACTCACAAACCCTGTAATATGCCCGGTAAAATGTCAATGTCATGGAAAATGCGCTGCACAATGGCAAACATACGTTTGCCATTTTGTAGGGCATTTTGGGTGACTTTTGACACTTAGGACGACATTTGCCAGTTTGCATGACTTGACATGACGGTAGCCAATCTACAGGACATGTTCTAGGGTCTGGGAGTGGCGCCTGGGGCGGGGCTGGCAGGTGCGTCCGGGCAGGGCGGCTGCGTGTCTGGGCTCTGCTCTGGCTGCAGCTTGTGGGCGCGCTGCAGGTGCTTGTGCAGGAACTCCTGCGTCCACGTCTGGTACTCGCAGTGCTCGCAGTGCAGCAAAGTCACACCCTGCGCGGGCAATACAGTCGAATACATGTTCGCAAATTGCACAATACATACGTCATGTGAAGCATTTCAAAGCCTTTTGCGTCTCCAAACATAAGTCAAACCCCGTCAACAGCCTTATCCCAAAAACTGTTTACCAAAGTATGTACCAAAGTATTTCTGAAGAGAAAACTTCAAGGGGAACTCATACACCCTGTAAAGTGAGGTGTGTTGTGTTTGGACTGCCACCAGATCTCTATCTAACCCTGCGCAGGAACGAAATCTCAACAAGAAGTCAAAGCGGTGACCGAAAACTCTGCGACCCGGTTCACATGGTCAACTACACTCCGTTCCAAAAGAAAGTTCACCGCGAGTTCACTCTAGGTTTTTCATCGCGATTCATGAAGCTGACGAGCTAGGGGGCTGACATGGGTATCTAAAATTAGCCCGAACATTTCTCCCCCAACGTGTAAAATTTCAGCCCCCAAGCTCTTTTTTACCCCCATTGAGAGCACCCCAAAAAACAAGTTCAATATAAAGTCTGTTCGCCAAGAACAAAAGATTACTTCCTGGGAGTGGTTGTTTTTAGTCATAGCGATTCAGCCACACATGGCACCCTCAAGGGGGGCAGGTTTGCAAAAGAAGGTGTAATGGAAGAATTTGTTATAAGGGGGTAAGGATCTATCCCCCATGTGTTGCCATGGGTGTCTTGCAAGGATAAGGCACCTCTTGCCATCACAGTAAAACAATAGGTTCCAATAAATTTCATGCTTCTCCCCAGTCAATCCCACATTCTCCCTAAAGTGGCGGAGCTCATGATAGGTAAAAATAGTAAAAAAGAGGCTCATAAAAAATGGTCATTTTACGTGGCCGATCCTGTAAATCGACTTTGAAGGTTAATAACTCGGCCATTTCTGTGCCGATTTTGACCGTTCAACACTTAAAATGATCGGAACGACCTGTAGATTCCATTTTTGTTGTCGGATAAAGGATGTCTAAATACCGTAAACTCGGCGGACATGATGGAAGTCAATGGTCTAAGGTATTTTTGTACGAGTGCCACTATAAACTTGGCACACGTCCAAGTTCCTTGCGTTTCCGATGAATGAGACAAAAAACGGAGGTTGTATGTTCGCGGAACGAATCGACCGGAAATAATCGCAAATGGCGGTCCACACACTTGTTGACTCATTTGCGATCATTTCTAGTTGCTTAATTTCATTCCACAGTCATAATGAGTGACGCAAATGTAAACTCTGCGTCTTTCACCCTCGTTCGTATAATTACGTTCGTATAATTCTGGACACGTGCCAACTTCACATACGGGTATCTATCACATTCGTACTTTCCCGGAGGAATTCGTAGGCACTGTTTGGGCGAGATTTCAAGCTTTCCGACTCTGTATATCAATATCCGTGCTTAATCTATTTATTTTTCACATCTGGAAGTTCAATCGGCTTAAAAAACTGTGAACCGAACGGAATCCGTCCGTTCGAATCTGAACTCGAGACATATCTTATTCGTACATGAAACAAGGAAAGCTGATTCGTTTCATGTCCGCCGAGTTTATGCCCATTTGATCCAGTTTTTAAATGCGAAAAATATTTAAATGCGACAATGAAAATGAAATCTTTAGGTTATTCTGATCATTTTAAGTGTTCATTGACAAAAATCGGCCAAGAAATGGTCGAGATATGAACTTTTGAATTTGCGTGCATCGTTCTTCATGTGGTGATTTATGTGGATGGGAGGGAAAGTTTGAAGTGCTATAACTTTTGATTGGAAAGAGATATTGAACTCATTCTTTTGGTATACGACTTCTCGTAGTCTAAGGTATACAATGGCATGTTCAAAAAAATAATTTTTCGCGTTTACAAACCGGATCAAATGGGCATAATGAATTTAGACATCCTTAATCCGACAGCAAAAATGGAATCTATAGGTCGTCCCGATCATTTTAAGTGTTGAACGGTCAAAATCGGCACAGAAATGGCCGAGTTATTAACCTTCAAAGTCGATCGACAGGATCGGCCACATAAAATGACCATTTTTTAATAAACCCCCCTTATCTCGGCACTGGGGGTTATTCGAGGAAAAAAAATTTAGTCATAGCCCCGACCCCAAACCCCAACATACTCGAACAGTATAAAAATCGGCCAATGTACGATGGAATGGGACGAGACGAAAGTCTGGAGACCCCCCCCCCCCCTAAAATGCCACCTTTGATTTATTGTATGCCCGTAGCTCGTCAGCTTCATGAATCGCGATCGAACAAGTTGAGTGAACTCTGGGTGAAGGTTGTTTTAGAACGGTGTGTAGGAGAGCAGGTCACCTTTGGGAATGCAGTGAACATGGAGATGTGGGCCTTGCCTCTGCCGCGTCTGGCCGCAGTGCGCAGTCTGGGGGGTCCGGGGGTGCTGCGGTGCTTGAGCGCCATGTGCGCCTTGACGTGGTTCTTGCGGCGGTAGGCCGCGGGGCACAGCGGGCACTTGAACTTCTCACTGGCGCACAGGTGCACGTCCCGCACGTGAGTGTCCCTGCACAAAATACACCATGCTGCGTCACGTGTCTTTTTGCAAAACTGTTTGCTATGCAGGGGTTTAGTGGGGGGGTTACCCCCCACAAATCCGCCAGCTATCTATCTGTCACGATTTTAAATAAGTTTTGCACCAATTTTCGCTCAAAGTTGCTAATTTTCGCTCAAAATTGCTAATTTTCGCTCAAAATTGCTAATTTTCGCTCAAAATTGCTAATTTTCGCTCAAAATTGCTTATTTTCGCGCCTTTTTTTATAGTTTTTCACCTTCAAAATTCTAATTCATGTTCCGTATTGCCTATTTTCAGCTATTTTTTGTACTATATGTACTTACATACCTCTTTTTAGCTGTTTTTCTCCTACTTTTTGCGACTTTTCCCTTTTCTTCCTTCTATACCTCAGAAAAGCCTATATATTTATTGAACCCCCCCCCCCCCCCAAAAAAAAAAAAAATTCAGCTATCTATCCCTCCGGAGGAGCGATTTACTATCTATATGAACCCCCGCGGGGGGGTCCAAATCTACAAAACCCCCGTTGCTATTTACAGATACTAATTTTGGAAAAGATCCGCCATTTGTTCTGCTTAATTCTTCTCATACTGATATCCTTGAAAAAGTATCCAAACATTCAGATCAGCAGAGCAAACATAACAACTCTTTTTCACAACTAAAAAACCTACCCACAGCTCAATTTTATGTGGTGAGAACCCAAGGGGGGTTGGCGGGGGGGGGCTGCTGTACCCTCCTTTTTCTGGGGTCAGATAAATTTTTTTAGAGGAAGAGCTTTTCAAAAACACCCGTTTTGTTTATCTTCAAAAAACAGAGTCGTTATAAACAACTTGTTTTCATCCTAAGCGGGCATAAATGACTGGCCTGTACTCCTTCCTGTGGAAGGTCTTGTCGCAGTGCTGGCAGTGGAAGCGCTTCGCCTGGCCCTCGCTGGTGTGCATGTGGAACACGTGCTTCTCCATGTTGTACTTGACCGCCGTGCCGTAGTTGCACTGCTCGCACTGGAAGTACCTGTTGGGGTCGTGCATCTTCCACACGTGCTTTGACAGCGACGTGTTGTCCTTGTACTCCTTGCCGCAGTACGTGCACTAGGGGGGGGGGGCATACGTGTGAGACCAATTGGAGTTGCTCTAAATATACATGGGAAAAAAGATACCATTATGTACTGACAACATAACAGTCGTTTTTTTAAAAGAAAAACAGTGTTCACTGAAAATGTTCAAAACGCACAAATTTTATAAACTTTTGCCGTTGCTAAAACACACAATGCTTGAACGAATAAATATAAACTATTGAAAGGATGGGGGTTGGGCTAGAAGCTCCAGCTGTATACCTAGGTATATGCTACACACTGTTCAACTATTTAAATACCTAAGTTTTTATCTCGAGGGAAAGAATTTTACAGTGGGGGAAATTTGAGTGAAAATCGCTAATCGAAAATCGCGAAAACCTTTTGCCAATTTGCAGCTTCAAAATAACAAATTCTCTCATCGTATGCATGTATAGCTAAGTTAAAGCGTGCTGTGGGCGGAGCTAAAGGAGTGCAGAACGGAATGGACTCACAGTGACTGCGGTGTCGGGTCTGCTGTCGTGCTGGTCGTGCAGGTACTCTGCGTCGTCGTGCGGCTGGTCGCGGGGCGGCGGCGAGTGCACGCCCATGGCTCTGCGCTCCCGGGCGTCCAGGTCGCTCTCGAGCGTCGCGTCCCGCTCAAAGTCCCGCAGCAGCGCGATGCGGGCCATCACGGCGCGCGCCGACACTCGCTTCGGCCGCTGCGCACACCCACGCGGCGGCAGGGGAGGCTGCGCCGCCAAAACATTGCTTGGATAGAAACGAGAGCTTTCTCGCGTGTCAGAACACACGTACACTAGTCAAAATAGCGCCAGGCACACTCAATTCCAAACGTTTTTGACGCAGAATTACTAAGGCTAAGGAATTATTAAATAAGAAATCTATCGAACAGAAGAATTACTCAGAAACGACAAAACTTCCGTCAAACATTCTTTACATTGGGCCTGTTTTTCTCCCAAAAAAATTAAAGTTTTGAAAATACAAGTTACGCGCCAGCGGAACCAAAAATTTACGTCCGAAATCCATTCACTTTCAGTCGGCGTAGGGTAAATATTCAGTCATAGGATACTCAGAAACGAGATGAGTGTGAAATCTTTTCCAAATTAAATACCTCCGATCAGATTCCGGAAAATTTTGTTTGGAACATAGCCAATTCATCCAGATTTACGCTTCAGTGAGAATGACCGTCAACAGACGATTCCTATCCAGGAGTCTAGTGGGGGCGGGCGTTGGTAAGTCAGGGGTCCCGCCCAAATGCTCCAGTTATTCATCCATGCCGGAGGCCGCTCAGCTATCTATATACCGCGAAGCAAAATTTTGAACTACTCCCGTGAACGCCCCCCCCCCGCCCAACCCGGGAATATAGAGTTGAGGATTTACTGGAAACGCACCTCTAAATCGTGTTCGTGTGCGGCGCGCATGTGGTCGCGCATGAGCTTCTCCCGCTTGTACTTCTTGCCACAGAAGTCGCACTCGAAGCTGACCGCCTCGGCGCTGTGCTCGTCCGCCAGGTGTCGCTTCAGGTGCAGCTTCTTGCGGAAACTCTTGCCGCACTTCGGACACGCCAACTTGCGGCCCTGGGGCAGTCCCACACCATGTAAAATGCTCTGGCAAATATCAAATGTCATACTAAGTGTCTAAAGTTATGCAAAATTCCCTACAAAATGGCAAACTTACGTTTGACGTTTTACATGGCATTTTGCATAACTGTTAACACTCAGCAAGACACTATACATGTTGCAGGGCACCTTGCGAGGTCTGGGACTGGCCCCTGTCCGGCGGCGGTGGTGTGCATGTGGTACATGTGCGTGTGCAGGTTGTACTTGACCGTGGTGCCGTAGTTGCACTGGTCGCACTCGTAGTAGGTGCGCGACTGGTGCTGCTTGCGCATGTGCTTGCTCATGGCCGCGCGCGTAGAGAACACTTTCGAACAGTACGGACACTGCGCACACGGGGTCGAACACACTTCACACTGCTGTCTTTCGAACTCACATGCAATGACATATAAAAACGCCAAGGCGCTTGCTTTTGCCGCTTTTTTGAAGCGACGTTAAGGAAGAGTGGCAAGAAACTGACGCAAGCATCGTTGAGGCCGTCCACGTGCGCGGGTGGAGCGGCGCTGCTGGCGGGCACCGACTTGCACACGATCTTGGGCACGCCCGAGGCAGTCCTGCGCCCGCCGCCCGGCGACAGCTGGGCACTGGGCCGCGCCGCAGACGCACCCGCGTCCCCAGCCGCTGCCGCGCTCGCCTCCGCACTCTGCGCACAGCTAGCTGCTTTGGCTCGGAAATTGCTTTCCTAGTGAAACAACTCCGCGCATAGAAGGTATTGTTTCATACTGGCATTGTCGTTGCTTTTGCAATGAGTTACGTTCTCAAAGGACGTTAAGAGCATTAGGATACATTTTAATCACTTTCAAACGCGATGCTCTGATGTGGTTGAGATGCAGTCGCTCAGGGATCTGGTTCATCAGAGAGTTCATCACAACCGCAGTTGGCAGGGGGGAACCGAACGCACCTCGTTTGAAAGTAAACATTAGGCATGGATGCAAATTGTATAAACGATTACAACTTTCTGTGCTGGGTTCCTTCCAAAAATCACGGTTTTTAAATAAACACCTTCCCGGACAAGTTCACCACCCATTTTTTATTTCACTTCAGATGCAATATCTCTGGCTATGGGAACCGTATAAAGCTAATATTTGGTTGGTATATAGTTTTAACACTCCACTACTCCGTATGAATGGGGGAGGTGCAGCGACTCACTACAGAGTGGGTCGCCCTACATGCAAACATTTGTTTGGCTTTTTCGGTGTCCCAAACAAGTTCACCACTCACTTGAAAGGCTACACTACGAGGGCTATATCTCCAGCTGTGTGGGCGATAGAAAGCTGAAATTTGGGGGATGTCTTGCAAACAACCCCCTCTCACAATTCATCAGTGGGTGGCCGCCGACGACCCACTACAGCATGGGTCGCTGCATATAAAGTTGTTCATTTTTTAAAAACAACCTAAGTCTCCCAAACAAGTTCGCCATCCGTCTGCATTATAAAGAAACGTTGTGAGAATGTACCTGATATAAAATTGGATAAAATTTGAACCCTAGTTCTGCTCTTAAAAAAATTTTCAGTAGCGCACCCACCCCGTCCCATAAACAGCAGACTGAAAATTTCACTTTAAACCAATTTTTTGTTTCACACTTAAAAAGTTGGTTTACAAAGTTCACTAAGGAAGGGTTTAAGGTTCAAAGTTATGTTAACAACATAACCTCTAAAATGCCTGCATAAGGAAATTTATTTGGGGTGAATGAAAAAATGGAAATTTTGTCAAATTTTGTTCCTGTGATGATGTCATTTTGACACCATAATTTTCACCCCAAATAAATTTCCTTATGGAGGCATTTTAGAGGTCATGTTGTTTACGTAACTTTGAACATTGGACCCTTCCCTAATGAACTTTGTAAACCAACTTTATAGGTGTGAAACAAAAAATTGGTTTAAAGTGAAATTTTTGGCCTGCTGTTTATGGGACGGGGTGGGTGCCCTACTGAAAAATTCTTAATGAGCAGAATTAGGGTTCAAATCTGACTCAATTTTATACCAGGTATGTTCTCACAACATTTTTTATAATGCAGTTTGATGGCAAACTTGTTTGGGACAATTGGGTTGTTTTGAAAAAAATGAACAACTGTACATGCAGCAATGCATACTGTAGTGGGTCGCTGGCAGGCAGCCCCACTGGTATATTGTAAGGGGGTTGTTGGCAAGACATCCCCCAAATTTCAGTGTCATACCAGCCTCACAGCTGGCGATACGACACTCGAAGTGTAGCTAATCAAGTGGGTGGTGAACTTGTTTGGGACAGCAAAAAAGCCAAAAAAAATTGTTGCGTATAGGGCGACCCACCCTGCAGTGAGTCGCCCCACCTCCCCCCATTGAAGCAGAGTAGGGGGGTGTTACAACTTTATATATTCAAAGTTTTAGCTTTATAACACCCCCATAGAAGGAGATATTACATCCTAAGTGAAATAAAAAATTGGGTGGTGAACTTGTCCGGGAAGGTGTTTACAATTTCCACGCTAGATTTTTTTAGTTACAACTTTGAGTATGACTTGCAAATAAACGTTCAAATTCATATCGAACAACTAGGGATGAAAAAACCCTTTTTCAAATTCAACTGGGTTTTTTAAATAAAAAACAACCGTTTTTTTAAAAACAGGTTTTTTCAAAATAAAATCGTTTTTTTTCTTCAAAAGCTCCCAGATATGGTTATGAGTCAACATATACAGGTATATCAGACAGGTGACAGTACTTTGTCATGTTCTATATAGCGATATAATGGCTGAGGAGCCATGGTATAGCATTATAAGTGATGATTTCTGTCAAAAATATCCATTTTATGTCAACTTATTACGTTTATCAGCTTTCATCAAACATTCATGACTTCAAATGAAGTTGGCCATGGAATAGTGTTTTAATTAGGCTACAATAGAAGGCTAATACATTAGCAGTGATCTTTCACACTGTACATATATATGGAGGCACATTGACTGGATATTTTATACTACACTAACATATCACGGCTTAATATGACACAATAGCATGAACAAATGGTAGATTTCACACTAAAGATGCCCCAAAACCAATGAAAACCATGACCAATGGTAATGTGTATGTGAAATTGCTCGCTTGTGCGCAAAAAATTGCAAAATACCTAGTGCTTAGTACACAAATTTTTTGGCCAAGGTTTTAAAAAAATGGTTTCGATGGTAGGTTTTTTCATTTTAAAAAACCTTTGAAAAAACCCGGGCCATCCCTTTGAGCAACTTGATAGATAGTGAAGCAAGACAAGCTATAGCAGACACACGTGCAGGTGGTGTCCGTGTTCGTGGTGCATGTGCAGGCCGAGCTGCTTGGGGCCGTCGAGCTTGACGCCGCACACGGAGCAGCTGAGCTGGGGCTGCGCGTCCGCGTGCACAGAGTTCACGTGGTTGGCCAGGTAGCCCTGTCTGGCGAAGCGGCGGCCGCAGTGGGTGCACTCGAAGGGCTTGTCCACCGCCGGCCCGCCCCCGCCCTTGGCTGCAGGCTCGGCCGCACGCTGCGCCCCCGCCGCGCTGCGAACGATCGCAGCTGACAACACATGCAACGTTCTGCCTTCTTGTGCCCACGCTCATAACCAGGGGTCTCCTAGAGGGGGGAGCTGGGGGAGGCTGCCCCCCCCCCAAATCCGCCAGATATTTATCTATCCCGGAGGCCGCTCAGCTATCAAAACTTGCAAAACTGTTTGCTATGCAGGGGTTTAGTGGGGGGTTACCCCCCCCCCCAATCCGCCAGCTATCTATCTACCCCGAGGCTAAATTTTTGGCTACTACCCCCAAAGACCCCCCCCCCAAATCGCTCAGCTATCTATCTATATGGAGTGGTTTTTGAGAAATTTTTCCCCAATTTTCGCTCAAAATCACTAATTTTCGCACCTTTTTATAGTTTTTCACCTTCAAAATCGTGCTCTCCAGCTATATGCATCGTTATATGCCTGTTTTTAGCTATTTTAAACCTACTTTTAGCCACTTTTGACCAATTACTAGCGATTTTTTCCCCTTTCGGCCTTATATGCACTGAAAAAGCCTATTTGCCCCCGCGAGCCCCCCCCCGGAAAAATTTTTCAGCTATCTATCCCTCGGGAGGAGCATCTATCCAGCCCCCGCGAGGGCCAAAATCTTGGAGACCCCTGCTCACAATCGAGTTGACTATCGAAATCTGATTCATGTTTTGAACACAGTCCAGTTTACGAAAATGAATTATTTTGAATCTCCATTAGCAATAGTTGACGACCATCTCATTCAGGTAAATTCAAATGTAAATGTCAATGTAAAATTTAAGAGATGTAAATATCAGGTTTGGAAAAATCGTTTTTTTGGCATTGGGGCCGCGCACACTGAAACCGAATATTTCGGCATACGCACGTTTTTGACAAATGCTGAATTAAATGCTGAATAGAAAAAAACTTGCCGAACTAAAATCGTCCGTACTCTTGAAAATTAGGCTGTTTGTCAATTCAGCATGTATTTCAGCATTCAAAAGATGCGTACACTTTTACATGCAGAAACCATTCGGCAAAATCAGATGAAATGTTGAATTGTCAAAATTGTCGAATGAAATTGTCGAAATTGCGCAGTTTATGCGAAATTACAGTACGCAAGCCAATACGGTAAATACACACATTCAGCTATCGTCCTTATCATAGAAAATGCTGAAGTATGTTGCTTTCGACATACTTCAGCGTCTAAAAATTAACGCTCAAATTTGTCCGAATTCGTCCGAATATCGTGCACACGTTTTCAAAATTCAATATGGCGGCCCCTAAAATGCCGAACTTAAAACGTCCGAACGGCAATTTTTCAATTCGGATTCGGCAGATGAAAACGTGCGTATGCCGAATATTTCGGCTTCAGTGTGCGTAGCGCCATTCAATATGAAATGCCTAAAATGCTGAACTAAAACCGTCTGAACGGCAATTTTTCAATTCAGATTCGGCAGATGAAAAGTGCGTATGCCGAAATATTCGGTTTCAGTGTGCGCGGCCCCATTGTCGGTATTCAAAGGCGGAATTAAAAAGAGGGGTGGAATAAAAAATCGTCCGAACCGACCCAAATTTCAGTAGTTTTTTTAGATTTGTCGTAAATAAAATCGTCCGAACCGACTTTACAATTCCGCCTGGCGAAAATTAAAAACGTCCGAACCGCCCGTGCCACTTTGCAGTGAGCGGTGGGCCATTTAGTACCTAAATATATAAATCGCGTAAACAAATAAACCTACGGTCAATTACCGAGGATTAGCTGATAAACAAAAAAATGGGAATCAAGGGTAAAGGATTCGGGGGGTCAGTTTCCAATCTATTACTCTGTCAGTCTATTACTTTGTCAGGTCTTTTTTCGCTTTCTGTATATTTTTTGCCTTACATCAACATCGAAGGAAAAAATTAGCTACTAGGCTACAATAGTACCCCCATTTTGCAGGAGAGTGTAATGTATGAACAGAAAACAGTGAGCAAAAAGTGCTCCAGCTGAGGTCACCTGTGGTGGTGCAGCACGTGCTGCTCGATCTCGTGTCTGTGTGCCGAGGCGAAGACGCACGAGTCGCACTGGTAGACCTGCTGCAGCTGGTGGCGCTGCGCCCGGTGCTGCTGCAGCGACTGCGCGCTGGCCAGCGAGTCGCCGCACTCGGCGCACGCGTAGCTCAGCCCCGCCGCGCCCGCAGACGCGTCCAGCGCCATGCCGCACTCGCCCTGCGACACGCGCACCTGCAACAACCGGCGGCCGCATCGCACGCGCATATACAGTCTTGCTCAAGCGTCTCCAAGATTTTGGCCCTCGCGGGGGCTGCATAGACAGCAAATCGCTCCTCCGGAGGAATAGATAGCTGAAAAAATTTTCTGGGGGGGGGGCTTGCGGGGGCAAAATATATAGGCTTCTCAGTGCATAGAAGGCAGAAACGGGAGAAAATCGCTAAAAACAGGTTAAAAGTAGCTAAAAATAGGTATATAAACATGTGTATAGGCGAAAGCCGCGATTTTAAAAGTGAAAAACTATAATTTGAGCGAAAATAGAGGCAGAATTTCTCAAAATCGATCCAAATCCAAAATCGCTCAAATTTCTCAAAATTTGCCTCCGGGATAGATAGATAGCTGAGCGGCCTCCGGGATAGATAGATAGCTGGCCGATTTGGGGGGCAGCCCCCCCCCCCCCAGCTCCCCCCTAGGAGACCCCTGGGCTTTCTTCTTATACAACGGTATACTCCAATAGACAACACTCTTCGCTCTTTCGGCGAGTTTCGATCTTATTACACACAAGAAAACAAGAGAGCGGCAGCCTGCAATAGGAGGGCAGGTTGGAAAATTAACGGGAAAATAACGGCGCCCTTCTAATTAGAGGAAACACGGTAACAAGCCGACAAATGAAAAAACACGCAAAACGTCCGGCAGAGAATCAGCCCAAGGGCGCTCGATTTGATCCCCAGTGAGTTTTTTCTTTTTCTGTGGTGCGTAAACAACTAGACATCATTGTAAGAAACAGTGCAGTGAGAGATGAAATTTTTGAAGCTCTTACGCCAGTACAGAAACCACAAAATACCGAAAATGACACAGCATGCCCTATAACTTTAATACAAATTTCGCGAATTAAAAATAGGAATACGCATACACACAGTAGCGTACTGATTCCGTATGTGTTCTAACGCACAAAGAAAACCATGGGAGTGCTGAAAAAAAGTTTCCCATACATGTGCAATTCACAATGTGAAAATGCCAAATTGCATGGACAAAAGGCAATTTGGGAAAACACCACACCGGAGATACCTCGTATGATAAGTTGGCAGCCAGCCAAAAATTATTTCGCAATCGCTATAAATAAATAGGCTTAATATGGTCAAAATAGGTATATAATCACGTAAATAAATATACGAAAATAGCGATTGTGAAGGTGAAAGTTGGAAAAATGGCTAACTTTTAGGTTAAGCTAATGCAACAAACGTTTTGACGTTTTATGTACTTGCCATTTTGCTTCTTATGCAATTGACGAAAAAATGATTGTATTGGATAGAGGATTGTGAAGGCCAACCCAACACAGCTGGCGGCTATGGAGGCACACTTTTATAAAGTGGCATTATTGCATACAAGTTGATTGTTGTTTTTGTAATACAAGTAAATATTGGAGTGGCAATCGGTAAGAAAAGTAAGCGGTAAGTTGACAAATACACAAACAATCACAAGATAATTTATTAAAACAGATTCTCGTACGTTGAGAAGCTTCTCTTGTCGCACACGGCTTTTCATTTCACCTGTCCACTTTTGTCTGTAATTTTCTCACCGTTTTTCGACACGCTATTTTTTATTAGGTAGGTATGTAAATATAGTTGCGTTTTTTACTAGGTAACTTTTTACCGCCTACTTAATTTCAAAATCCCTGAGAAATCAGTAAAATATGGCGACAATTGTTTGACGGTGCTGCAAATTCTCTATTAGGTAAATCCAACTAGGATTATTTGCAAAGCGAGATGCAACTTATTCATTCATAGTCAGCTATTGACTCACTACGGTCGCTGGTCACTTTCTTCACAGACGAGAGATCTTCATTTTTCAAAAAATATACACCGCAAATGTGGACACATACATAAAGTCACCGTAAATATAATCAAAAGTGATGTTGGTAGATGGATTTATCATAAACACTGATTCACGGGATCATCAACGAGAGTCTATGGAGTCTGGCAACATTGCTTCCTTTAATTCATCACACAAAATGCGGTATACACAGCGGACATCACACCTAGTGTGAAAACCTACCATATACAAGCTGAATAATTAACCAAAAATGATAGGTTTTTTTTCATCATAATATTCCATTTTAATTTAACTACGGAATTATTCATTACGAATATTTTCACAAAATTTTTTCAATAAATTATGGTAGGTTTCCATACTAAGTGTGCTGTCCGCTGACTACACTAAATTTGAACAGACCGGTGTGCTTTGGGCAGCCGCCAGCCAGTCACGGAGTATTCAGTGATCACACCCTGCCTCCAGCAAATTCCGCACTTGTTCAAGTGATTGGTGGCAAGTAAAGTGAAATATGATCGGTACACTTAAGTGGAGACTTAAACTGAACATGTGAACATTTTTTGTTTAGTTATGGTATTTGACTTACAGGTATTTACAACTTGAATTTCACTTGTACTTGGAACTGTAACGTTACTCAAACAATCACTGTCAATTAGAATGGCATTGGATCGGGCAGGGTGCGATTTCGGATACAATGAACATCGGAAGCCCAAAAAAACGTATCACATAAAAACAGTGTCGCAGAAACAGAAAACATCAAATCTCATGACCAGACACTAATCAGAAAATTGACATACCAGATAACAGATCCTGCCAACAAAAGTTCAGTTCAATCTAGCGTCACAGAAAAAAATTTAAACAAGTACACTGATGGACACTGCTTCAAAAAAATCCCCCAAAATTATATGGTGACAGTTTCATCGTCACCGTTTTCCTACATAGAGATACACACTTTTACCCACATAAATGACCCGTGGTGGGTTTTTTTTAATCACTGGCAGTGGATTGGTGCAGCTGCGGCGCGAGCTGGTGCCACTCCCGGACCGTGTAAAATGCCTTGGATAATGTAAAATGTCATGCAAAGTGTTAAGTCAACATTCATGTAGATACAATGCCCTGGAAAAGGCCATTTGGCATGGCATTTGACATTTTCCAGGGCACTTTACAGGGTCTGGGAGTGGCACCTGGTGCCGGTGTTGGTGCTCAGTTTCGGCACGCCGGATGCCTGTATTTATGTGAAGAAATATTTATCATATACCGTATATCCTCGAACAAGCCCCCTTCGAATAACTCCCTCTAAGCGTTTGTATTTATGTATTTGTTCATTACAAATAATGTATTCTTGATGTAAACATTGATCATACGCTATATTGTGACGAAATATAACTTCTAATCTGGAATAGGGTTCAAACGGGACCAGTTTTTCGGACCGGGACCGGGACCGGGACCAGAAATTTTCTAATGTCGGGACCGGGACCGGGACCGGAACTGGGGGGTCGGGACCGGGTCCGGGACCGGGACTGGCTTTTTTCAATTGTCGGGACCGGGACCGGGACCGGGACTGGGGGGTCTGTCCCGGGACTGGGATTTGCCGGACCATGTACCGGGACCACGGTCTCGTTTGAACCTATTGGTACATAATATCCGACCAATGTTGTTCCACACACCTCCACTGTGTGAAGGACCACGCTCAATGTATTAGCCCTTTCTTGGAACATTATTCAAGTAATGCCCCCCCCTCAATTTTGGCCCTATAGTTAAGAAATAGAGCCATTTGTAGGCGCCAACGCCATGGCAGTATTGGCGCTGGCATTGGCGCCAATGTCTACTATCTAGGTATCTTTATATACCTATAAATATTTCATACTAGAATTGTGTTGGGGACCTTTCTAACGCTGTTTTATTACAGAAAAATACATGTAATCATTGGGTGGGTATTTGCGCGCTCGCGCACAAATTTTTTTTAGATGTGCCTACATAATCTTTAGAAAAGTGGCATTTCTGGCAAATTTTTTGAAAAGGTCATTAAAAATACATTTTTCTTCATCCCTTGTCGGGACCACTACAAAATTCCCGGACCGGGACCGGGACCGGGACTGGGTGGTCCGGACCGGGACCGGGACTGGCTTTTTTGAATTGTCGGGACCGGGACCGGGACCGGGACTGGGGTGTCGGGACCGGGACCGGGACCGGGACCGCCCCAGTCCCGACTTTTTGCCGAACCATGTACCGGGACCGCGGTCCCGTTTGAACCCTAATCTGGAATAACTCCCTCTCGATTAACGCCCCGGTAAAAAAATTATGATAAAAAATAACTCCCCTGGGGACTTATTCGGGGATATACGATGGGTGGTGATTTGATATTTAGTATGCCATGCTATAAAGAAATATTTCGGCAAAATATGGCAATTTCGGTGCACTGGCTTCCTGTATTTAAGTAAATAAATATTTATTATATACAGTATATCCTCGAAAAAGTCCCCCTTTCAATAACTAACTGTGATATCCGACTAATGAAAAAATAAATCCACCTTGACTAGGGATGGCTGAGGGTTTTTTTCAAAGGTTTTTTTATAATATAAGTACCCCCCGGGTACTACAACCTCGTCTCCAATATAATAATATAACCCCTCCAGTCTTGCAACCTTATCATTATGAGCCAAATAGCAACACCTTGGACAGTGTCCAATTCCGTCAGAACTTTCAACGATGCGCTCATGCAGTCCATCCTGCCTAATTACACCAAATGTACAGCACCTAGCAGGGGACTTAGTTACCTTTTGCACGTGTGGGACGACAAACGATGGCAACACGCCAACCAGATAATCACACAATTCCGATAATTCAACGAGCGACATGGTGTCCACTGGACGTTTAACAATTGCCCTACAAGCCCTACGCTTGCCGCGTGCGCGGGAACCCTGTCTGCCAAACTTCACCAGCTTGGTGCCTTTCGACCTAGCTACTCCGAAGGACGTAGGCTTCTGAGCTTTTCGGTCTACTTGGTTGCCACAGCTAACAAAGTCCGGTCGCGCAAATTGCAAAAGCTTGCGGCGGATAACGTGCGGCTGTAATTTCCCTCTCTTACCCACCAAATACCAAAGGTTTCTAGGCTGCACAACTTTCTTCAGCCTTTCCGCAGTTTTCTCAAAAACACCACAAATTCCGGGCTCAATAAACGCTGGCTCCATGATCAAGTGATCAAATAACCACTGCTGAGAAGCATCACAAATCACTTCTCCAGTGGGCAAAACAGAATCAGCAACGAAATCACCAGCGCCCTGAACCTTTTCCGCATACGTGGCCCGTCGCTGTATTTGGAACATTTCCGACACGGGTTCAAAACTATCAAAAGCAGGGCCCGGTTCCAAATCATCAACCTCCCAGAAACCTTCAGAACTTGGCACACTCTCAGAAACGGAAACAAGATTCGCCCACGCTTCAAAAACCGACAATTCAACCTTATTTGAATGCAAGCAGACAAAAACGACTTCCATCATGATTTCACAAATTAGAATAGAATTAATTAGATCCACTAGCTGGAATGAGCCAATAGATTTAAATAGAGAATTAGTTGCACCAGAGTAAGCTTGAATTACACTAATTAAGTTTCTTGAATAACGTTGCAATTAAAGTTTCCAAAGTATTTTAAATATTTCCAATTTACCTTTCCACTTTCCAAATCAAAACATTAACATAAAAATGACTAAATAACACTCAGGGTCATGAAAGCTAAACCAGACAGGTGAGGATAGCAGTACGGTACACTGGTAAGAGACCACACAAGACCAGGTACTTAAATCCTAGCTTGGCACAGCACCACTATCAAAAGTAATCTACGACGACGTAGCACAACTGTTTGGGCCCTTACGAAAGCCTAGAGCGAGTCAATAGGTGTACAGCCTACTTCAGCTTATACTACGCCTAAAACAAGTCCACAGAGGTCCAGACGTACAGTAAGCATCACAGATGGTGGGTTCTCCCCATACAACACCCTATCTTAGCTATACCGGCAGCTCCGTGTGGCCACTCCTGCCCCTGTGAACCTAAATGTCACCGTGCAGAGGGAAGAGAAGGCCTATGCCAGAGTTAGCAGAGAATGAATAACCAAGGGTAGGCTCATTTCAGCTGGTAAATCACTGACTTAGTAATTAGAATTGGATTGAATAGACTGATGACAATCACTGGATTGGGGCTCTCTTTTATGGGTTTGAAGTGCCCAAAACTGGTTTGCAGCTGGGCGGAGCCAACCAATCACGGAAGTGCATTCAAAAGTGTACCAAAAATAAGTGACTTCAGCTGAACAGAGCCATGTTACCACAAGGGTTACTTTTTAATGGAACAGAGGGAATGGTGACTTGACATTCAGGAACACCTTTCTTCTGGCACTCAGCCAGCTAATAAAACCCAACTTGGAACTGTGCCAAACTAGAAGATAAAATACCTACAGTAACCTACCAAATATAACGCACAAACTAACAACTTAAAAGTACCTAAACTGAGTGAGACTCTCAAAACTAAGCGTGATTCAATTAAAAACAAGCCGAGTGAATCTACAGCTACTCGAAAACTGCAAGCAACTGCAAAAGGGCCAAAAACACAAAAACAACCGTAATTGCTCAACGTGAGCTCGTCCAAACCAGCGTACCAAATCAGCCAACGTGGAACTAAACACGACGTGCAAAAGTGCAAACACAAAAATACGTGCGAAACACAAAAATAAGTGCGAACATAAAAATACAATCACAACACATGCAATTATCACAACTAAGGGGGGGTTAGGTAGATAATTAAATACAAATAAACACAAACACATACGCAATAAATCACAACCCGCGGCACCTACCGCGAACCTACTCCCTAAACCTACTCCTACACCCCTACAAAATCACAAAACTCCTCCCTGTGGCAGCAATGGCTACGGGATATGTGCCAAACTACACACAAAAACTGCCTTTTTGGCATTCTTCCAATTTCCTTTACTAATTTTTAACCTAAGGCACATATCCCTCCAGAAGGGTTGACCCGTCTCTACTCCGAAGGACGTAGGCTTCTGGAGCTATCGGGGCCCTCCCTTCCGGTGGCCACTCCCACCAAAACTCTAAGCGGCCGAAGTCTGTCGCTCCGCGGACGTTTCCGGCGGCCAACGCTGTCGACGCTCACGGGGACTGGATAGGGGGTGAATTTACAAGTTTCGAGCGATAAACTGTCGCCAGCACACGGCGACAGCACTTAACCCCCCTCGAAAATACACTAGGTGCCGTTTTCAGAGAGTTGGCACTCGGCCAAAAACGGCCGACTCGACATTTTTACAAAACTCCCAAAATGACCCAAAATCCCCCTCTCCCGGGTTCCGGCGGTCGGCGGGTGTCGGATGGCGGCGGCGCGGCGCTGTCGCGGCCGTCGAAGTCGTTCGCCGGCGCTCGTTCGACCGTCACACTCGGGAGACACAGTTTTAACTCGGCGCTGCTTTTCTTTTTAGTGAAAGCGCCGTAACTATCGCAAAAGTTAGGTTTCGTTCCCGGAGGTGCCAAATGACGTCACCCGGGCTTTTCACGACTAGAAGCGGCTAATTAGGCCGTTTTGCTACTTAAGGCCGGCGGCATAGCGCCATCGATGTACCGTTCTATGGTAATTCGCGCTTAATCACCGTCCCAGAGGCGTAGGTCTGGCACTTTGGTGATCTGGCGCCAATTACCATAGCTGGCGTCCGTCGCGCCATAAGTTTCCTATAAGTTAGGTTTCATATAGGGCGACGTCGTGATGACGTCGCTCGGTCTAAAGATGGCCCGTGTGGCGTTTCCGGCGGCTAAGGCGCCATAATTAGGGCTTGTAAGCGTTAATTGATGCTGGGTCGCCGTCCCAGAGACATAGGTCTGGCACTTTGGTGGCCCGCCGTCAGTTCTCGCATTACATACTATACCGACCTTTTGAGCGCTGGCCCAGCGCGAACAGGCATCACACTTCCTCCCCCCTTTTCTAAAAGCGCGGGTTAGTCAGCGTAACAGCAGCGAAGAGGGTGTTATATACTATTTACAAGGGACTGTCGAGACTGATGTTGATATTTTTCATGTATTTAAAGCGTTGCGGTGTATTGCAGATAGATATTTGAGGTACGTTAAAATTGCTACCAGATCGCAAGTGGAACCCTGGAAAATACGCCAACATGTGCACTGGAAGCACCCTAATAAAGCGTCGGAACCGAATCTAAGATTATGGCAAGAAAAATTTTAAAGGCAGAATCGTGAGAACCGTAAGTGAGACCGGAAGGCAAGTGGAATGCCACTAAAACAACATATAAACTAAACGTGACTAAATTGGAACCACTACAAAGGCTAGAATTATTCACAACAATACAAAATACAACAATTCACAAAAGGGATCCCGGTAGAAAACATTCCAACTACACAACTCTCAGCCTAATCGCAAGCACAAAAACAACGGCATTTAATCTTGGTGGCACAAACGCAGCTACTAATCAAATCGGCGGCTAACTTCACAAAACACATGGCTCAAGCGGTTTACCTCCACACAATTACCAAAAATCACCGCGTGCAACTAAGTGACTGCGCTTACTAAGAGAAAATTTCAGAAAAGCGGTATCAAAACATGCACAATGGGTGCTTTGGTCAGTCCCAGGGACGTAGGCTTGGCACTTTAGACCGCTGCACCCAACTCACACTAGAAACTGAATCAGTACGCGTCGTGGTTCACCTGCACCATAGTAAAAAGAGATAATAGCGGGTACAAAAATAAATTTGGCAAATGTTGTTGTTGGAATTACTACGTTTACCTCAAGGCGGACAGGAAATAATACTCAACGCAGGATTGAAGCCATTAAAATTGCAATTTGATATCTATGAAATTGCCAATCTGTTCCAGGGTGATATTGATAGGAATACTATGTGAATTAATAACTCGCGTGGTCACATGCATGGGGGGCCCGACAGAAAGATGCGGGTCATAAGTGAAATCAGTTGGTGAAATCGACGACTCCCTATTCGGTAGACAGTGGGCCGGTACTTGCATTGGGGTGCCAGCGCCATGGATTTGACATTGTTGAATCGGTGCCACATGGCCAGTTATTGCCAACAGTGGCTGGTCATTTCCAAAAGCCGTGTTTCCCCACAGAAGGACAGATTCACTCAAGCTGAAAGAAATTTTGGTCATTGTACACAGTTTTTTCACGCTGAACCCATGAAAATTCTCACTTTTCGCGACGGGGATCTTGCCAATCAAGCTCACGTTGAAGTGGCTGTGTGAGCCGCATTTCTCCAGCGGTCACACGCATGACAATTTCATTGTCTCCTTGGTACATAATTTCATGGAAATTTATATTTGGTGAACCAGTCATGACAGACATTGTCAAGCAATGAGTGTGGCCAGCATTTTGATTTTGATCCATGGTCAAGAAGGATAGATGCAGAAAAGTGTTTCCTGTGCAAAAATATTCCGTTAAAGTTTCAAGGAAAACATGAGAAAATTTTGGAAAAACATGAAGATTGAAGTGAAACTGAACTAAACTGTTTTCCACTAATATGGCCATTGTGTGGCTGCAAAAATTTGTTCCCAGCCATAACCAGCAAAAATTATTGGTGATTACTTTAAATGTGGGAAGCGAAAAGTCTTTATCCAGGTGGCTGTTTAAAAGAAAGTGTTCAAGGTCACTGGAGTTTTAAAGGAAAAACTGTGTGCACCAAAATTCCATGAGTCCAGTCCCAAATAATTACACAATGACCGGGGGCCGTCCTAATATTTCTAAATACACATGTAAAGCCAGGGGCCCTCTTCAATGTGACCACGCGGTTTTGTTAAATACAGGTAAAATACAAAAGCGGCGTAGAAAGCTAAGAATAATTATTTACAGCGATGCTCAGTATGGTCGAGGTATAACTATTTAAAACAACTCAAAATTACGCAGCGTGAAGAAACACAAATTTTTACCTTGCCTCTGGGTCCAGGCCATGGGGTAGTCCCAGGGACGTAGGCTTGGCACTTTAACCCCTCAACCTGGCCCTCAGAGACGTGATACCACAAATGTATACAAGGTTGCAATCAAAAAATGGAAAATTTCCTTTCATTTAAAAGAGAGAGTTAGGTGTGTGTGTGCCGATACCAACCCCAAGGACGTAGGCTTGGCGCTTTAGGTTCCAACGCACACACACCGCGCCCTTATAAATTACTACTCATCGCACAAAAATAACAATGGCAGCTCAAAATGACAAAAATAGGGAAAAGTCCCAAAGTGCGAGAAAAATGGCAGAAACATGCGCAAAAATGAAGGATATAAAATCGCAAATGCGGCGGACGGCATAACTGTTAATCCTGAGACCATTAAATTTTAATCCCTAAAGATTTTTGTACCCATTTTACGCACCACAACGCTACACGGCTGGTGACAATCCCAAGGGCGTAGGCTTGGCATTTTAGGCACCAGACCGCGTTGCGAAGTGACACTGTGGCAACTCAAAAGTGACAAGAATAAGGGAAAAAGTCCCAAAAATGCGAGGGGAATGACGAAAAACTGCGCAAAAAAAAAAATGAAGAATAAAAATCGCAACCGAAGCAGGCGGCGTGACTATTAAATCTTGAGACCAATTAGTTTGTTTCCTGAGGTTATTTGAACTCATTTACGTACCACAACGCTACACGGCTGGTGACAATCCCAAGGGCGTAGGCTTGGCATTTTAGGCACCAGACCGCATTGCGAAGTGACACTGTTTCCGAAAAACAAATAATTACAGTTATTGGTTTCCAGGTATTTGGATGGATTGCGAAATTCGATGAGGTTAAAGGGCGAGACAAGTGATTGTCGATTTGGGAAGACCAGCAATACCATGCCGTGTGCCACCAGTGACAGTCCCAGGGACGTAGGCTTGGCACTTTAGCCACCGACGGCACATTACACGATAAAACTGTCAATCAGGGCATGAAATTCTGGCGACTATGCGGCTGGCGTCAGAATAATCCCAGGGACGTAGGCTTGGGACTTTAATTCATCAGTCAGTCATCATAGCGCACGTGTACTGCAGAAAAAGACCCCTTTTATTTCGAAACATAAGTAGCATTTTGAAATCGTTGCACAACTGTGTGAGGCATTATAACAATACCTCGTCAGTACGTCGCCACGCGGTGCTGGGGCAATCCCAAGGGCGTAGGCTTGGCACTTTAGACCCCAACACCGCATTGCGCCGTCACGGCAAGGATAACTGTATAATTAAATTTCAAGAATCTGGCATCGCCATTGGATAATCCCAGGGGCGTAGGCTTGGGACTTTAATCCTCCGGCTAAGTAGCTCGTATAAAAGAACGTAGCCATCACACAATTGTCAAAATAAAACTGATCAGACATCAAGGAGTTGGGTGTATTTGCGCCGGGACAATCCCAAGGACGTAGGCTTGGCACTTTAGTCCCAACGCCCATACACCGCGGTCCTCTATGTCTGGTGCAAGCTACTTGGTGCGGACCTGACGCAGGCGGTGTACCCTACGAGCGGCCTTATTTGCCCCTCGCGGCAGGTTGTGCTCGCGTTCAATCACTGCCAGTTGCGGGATGGGGCGCTGGCCCAATCCCACCTGCTGTCCGATCGCAATGGCCGGATCTTGGCCTTGGACAAACTGCACGGTCGTGATAGTTGGCGGAATTTCGCTGGGGGCATACCGCCGCACCGCCCTGCACCGTGCAATTCTATCCACGAGTGCAGTGGACAGCATTTGAAGCGGTCGTGGCCGTTGGACGGCGCCTCTGCATTTCGCAAGGGTGGACATCGCCAATTCATTCAGGCTCAGAACAGGCCACGGACGCGGTGCGGGTTCACGTGCTAGTTGCTCCGCCATTGTCATATGCAGCCGGCCCAGCCAGTTGTCACCCCACGTCTCTACGCTTGTCCAAAGAGTCCGGTCGTTCATACCTTGTTTAATACCCCAGAACGGGTCGTGTGGGCTCGCCTCGATAAAAATCGAGTCGGGGTTGTTAGCGAGGGCGTTCCGGTAGGCCGGGCAGGTCGCCAGCTTGAGTCGCAAAACAGCGTGCATGGCTGCAACGGCAAGACCGCAGTTGTGCCACTCCTGCTGTTTCTGTTTCCAGCCGGCGATTCTACCCTCCCTACGCCAGGACGTCATTTGAGACTTGCAGCGACTAGGCTCCGAGTGCCTGAGCAGGGGCACAATCAAATCGTGATCCCCGCTAAAGATCAACTGCAGAACGTGATACAAGTGCTCAGATGACGGCACGTACAGATCGCCCATTAGTGGAATAGGGGCCCTAAAAAAGTTTCCCAACGGACTATCTCCGGAGAAGAATAGATACGTGTGGTAGTCGCCAATCGATATCGTACCCACGCCTGCGTGCACGTCCGGTCTTCCCAAACCGGGACTCCCATCCAGTGCCAGCAGCCGGAGGATATACAACCGAAAGTCGAGCCAACGACCTAAAGACGTGTTCAGCACGGGTTGCAAGACAAGGTCGGAGGGTCTCTTAACAGTCGCACACACGATTTTCGCGCGCAACAAGAAGGCCGTAAACTCGTCCTGAGTCTCCTCAAGCATCGCCCGCAGCTGATCCGGGTTTGCCTGCCTAAGTCGGTCTTGCCACCTGACCCAGGTTCGTGGCGCTTCGGGGAAACGCACGCAGTATGCCGCCCACTGTTCGTTTGACAGCACCAACACGTGTAGGAGTTCCCGCTGTTTACGCCAAAACGACAACCAATTCAAGATGCACCTAGTCAGTGACACATTCGTACCGCCGCCGAAATAGCGGTGCCCTATTGGCAGGGTAGGCAGTACTTCTTCCGAATCGGCGAAAACATTGGGCGGCACAGGCACTTCCAAGGTCAAGGGCGGTTTGTCGTTAAAACTGTCAAGGAAGAACGGCAAGGCGCGTCCCGCATTAGAGGTGTACCGAGACTCGTCCAAGCTGAGGCTCATAAGCATCTCAGCATAAAGGGGGCGGAGTGGGAGGGGCACGCTTTCGACGTGTAACCTCTCCCAACCGGGTGCGTACGTTTGCTCCGGCTGGAGCCACTCGCTCATGGCCCTCCTCAACGGGTGTCGCGGGGACCAATCAGGGTTATAATGCCCTCTGGTCCTCGCGACGGCCACTAAGCGCGCGCGTTCAGCCGGTCCAAACGCGTTTGTCAACCAGTGATTCGACTCGGCCTCCCCTGACGCCGCAGGTGGGAGCCCTGCATTCCGCACTAACTGCAGTTGTTTAGTCCCCAAGTTGAAGAACGGTCGAACGTCTTCCCCTTGCATTGTCGCCGCGTAATATTGGCGAAAAATGGTAAACAACTGCGTGATGTGGTCTGGAAGCAGATCATCCCAGTACTGCGTCATGGGTAGCCAGGCCTCCCGGCGCCAAACGTCGATCATACGGCCCTCAATAGGGACCTCGTAGTAAAAATACGGGGTGCTGTTCATAATACCCAGAATCAACCCTGTTTCGAGCGTAATGTACGGGACATTTTGCTCGCGGAAGAACCGCCGGCCCTGCTCGTGAGTGTGAAAACTATTCACGGCCGGGTTAACCGGGGCCACTTGGACATCACCGTCTGGCTGAACAAGTGCAGCCGGTGGCACGTAGACGTCGCGGAGTGGGATCGGTCCAAAACCGTCAAAGGGGTCGTCTCCCAGTTCCGGCACCAAATACGCTGCCGGTTCCAAGGGATCAACCAAGCCAAAAGACGACCACACCGCTGTTTTAGAAAAACCCAGCGCGTCCAGTCTCTCTTTGTTCCCTGAGTCGTCGTGACTAAGCAACGCCCTCGCCACAGCGCGAATTCTGTCATCGGTTGCGCTTTCAAACACTTCTTTAGCGAGCTGGTTCCGCACCGGTTGGAGAGGTACGATGCGGAGTCTGTAGGTGCCCTCGGCCCGGTTCGCTGCCTCCACTTCTTGGGACCAGCTATCCGGAACGTGGTCAGCCGAGACACCCGCATCGGACTGCTCCTCACCGGCCGCGACCTCCATTGGGACTACAATTTCCAGCTGTCCCACTACGCTAGGGGCGGCTGAGGACATCCCTTCGTCTGCCGACTCGTCAGGGTTCAAAATGCGCCGGCGGGGGTCATCGGGAGCTGGCAAGGCACGAGGCTCTACCAGGCCGACATCCCACGTGCGCACGCCAGAAGCTAGCTGGGTGAAGGGGCGCTTGTGCGGGTCGAAAAAGAAATTGACCAGGCGGTTAGGCGCCGACCTATATTGCGCCCCCTGGAATCCCGCGACGTCCTCCACGGGGCGTCCGTCGTCAAAGCAGCCGTGATGCGGGTAAACCTTAGTCAACCAAATGTGAACGGGGTTGCCGTCAGGAGTCCCGCTCGTGCGAACCTCCTCAATTGGGTCTGCAGAGGGATCCTGATTGTCAGCCCGTCGCATGAGGGAATGCTCCGCATTGTGGATGACATCAAACCGTAAGGGCTCCTGCGGCTCCGGCGGAGCAATTTGGCTCCTCACAGAGTGCAACACCTGCAGAATCTGATTGAACGAGAGCGCTGGTTGTGTGCGAGCTAGCTGGTAGGGCAAGGAGGCACCAAATTGGACACGCCCCTGGGGCTCACAAGCGGGTGCCCCTAGCAACACTGCGAAGTACTGCTCGCGCAGCTCGTACGCCAGTTGTTGGCCGGCTATGATCCTATCGAGGGTCGACTTGGCCGGAATACCAGGGGGTAGCGGGCGTTCGCTGTAGGGCTGAAAAATACGCATGTTCCGTTCGATCGCGCGGGATGTCCACTCACGCGGACACCAGCCGCAGATGATGTGCACCGCCAGTCGGCTCGTTTCATCGTAAAAATAACAGAATGGCGAGGCGAGCGGCGTTGCACCAATGTCCGCCGGCTGTTCCGGCCGCGCAAGGCGTGTTCCCACCAGACCGACATGCATGATCACGGCGTGGAAGTAGTTTAGCGCCTCAATTTCGTCCAGCCGCGCCCCTTGGACTTGCAGGTCAAATAGGGCTTTCTCAAGGGGGCACATGTCGGCGGCCAGCGTGGGCAGTAGTTTGCCAACTGGGGGCGTTGCCCACCCATAGTAGATCCCGTTTAGTTGACACACCAGCACCCACGTCTTCCACTCGACAGTGTCCGCCTGAGGCGGCTCGCCATTATATGCTGCGATGTCGCCATAATTCCGGCTGACACGAGCGGTGTCTGCCTCGGGCAAATTCGCCTCGTCGAGAATGTGCGTCTCGATCAAGTCGGTGCAGCGGCCGCGCGGGAAAACGCAGCGCACTTGCCCAAATTCAATGTCATGCACGAACCAGTCATTACCCACCACCACGACTACAGCGCATTGGCAGTGCAGGGCGGTCTGGGTGCCCTGTCCGTAAACACTAAAGGCATTCGGAGGCGTGCTGTTTTCCGAGTATAACAACACGGTCGGAATACCATAATGTATCGCCAGGGTACTGAGCCAGCACCGGCGAGGCACCTCGGCTCTACCCGTGACGACATCCAACCACTCCACACTTGCCATCGCGCACGCCGTGGCTAGCAGGCGAGCCGGAAAATCCGCGGAGGGAGCATTCGCTTGTCGCAGAATGTGCATGCAAGCGAGCAGGGGCGAAAGTGTGCCAGCGCACAGCGGCAGTAAGTAAAACACTCCTTCTGAGGCGACAATTGTATCCCAAGCGCCGCGGCCGTGGTTCAAAAACGACCACGACCTGCTATTCAAAGTTCGCAGGGGCGGCACTCCAACGTGCATTCGCCCAAAGTCCGACCGCGGACTAGCCCAGGGAACGGTGGGCACTTGCCAACGCAAGAGGGGGTGGGTACTCGCGTTGTGGATACTGGCCATCGGCACTGGCCCGCATGATTTGGTCCTTGCTGAAAAATCCAACACGGTCGCTAACGGGGTGATGTCATAGAGCCTACCCTCACCTACCGCTTCAAGGCGGCCGCGAACGTCGCCATACACCGCCGCGTGATCTATACGCGGTAACCCACGAAGCTGGTGATTCGGCAAATCCTCATCGAACTCCAACTCCGGCTCATCATAGCGGTAAGGGGCGGGGCCTTGCCACAGTAAAAACGTGGCGCGCGCATATGCGTCGGCCGGCAGCAGTGGGTGTGATTGTGGCTTATACGCGATGTCTGGGTGTTGTTGAAAGCGCGCGTAATTCATCCACTCCAGAAAGCAGTGCGTGTAACTTTTGAGCGCAGGCGATAGCGGCGCCGCTAACTTCCACCGAAGCGCGCTCATGGGGGCATCGGTCGACCCGAAAACGCGATCCTGCTCCAAATCCAACGCCACCACCAAAGTAGGGGGGCCACCATCAGTCGGGGTCACCGACCTGGCTATTTTCAATTCGCCCCACAAGGCGCGGATGTGCACGCTCATCATAGTTTCCATAGAAGGCTCGTCGCTTCTAATCAGCATTAAAAAGAACCAGTTGACATACTGAAAAATTTGCGGGAGGAGCACAATCAACATTTTTGGGGTCGCCCGGCTCCCCGCGGCCAAATAACTTGCCAACATGGAGGTCAATACACACGGCACAATTTCGCGTAATCGCTGCAAAATGCGGACTGCCGCGTCAGAAAACCTCCAGACATCCCTTAGCTCCTGCAACCACCTGCACCACTGAGGGCCAGTCGTGGGCATCCCACCACGCTGGGCCCAAGTCCACGTCGTCAGTGACTTATCTGTCAACAGTCGGTACAGAACTCTCCCCAGATAAGTTATGACCAGATCCTCCAGCCAGTTTAGGTGGAGATCCGAAGGCGCCGGTCTCTGATTACGTTCGCAAAAGGCGTTCGACGACCGGCGCAACTGTTTGGGCGGGTGTCTGTGAGAGAGTCTGTGCCCGACTACATCCAGTTGGTGTGTCGGCATGAACCCGGTACCCCCATCGTCGCTAATCGAACGAAAGTGGTCGACCGCCTCAATGGGCCGGGCCACCGGGGATCGAATGGAATTCCAGCATGCGAAAATAAACAGGTCCAAAATTGTTTGCGCGCGATACCCTTGGATCTCCAAGATAGCCGGGAGGTCCCTAGGGGCGGGGCTCGAAGCGTTTGCGAACCACGCGTCGTTCACCTGGACCTCCACGGTATCGATTGGGGTGTGTTTCGAACCAATGGGGCATTTGAGTGTCTGTCCGGAAAATAGTTGCCACGCGGCGGCAACGAGCACTTCAACTGAAATGTCGGTACAATCGTCTTTATGCTCCACGCGAAGTTCATCGGTGGTCAACAACAGTTTTTCTAACACCGGAATACAGCTCAACCACTGTGTGGTGGTTGTGGTGGTTCCGGTGGTGTTACAAGGAGGGGGCGGTGTACCGGACATTCCAATCAAGGTTTCCCGCTCCGCCTCGGACGCGTACAACCGGACAGCCCGGGGGTCACCCCACGCAAACAACAATTTCCCACCCAAAGGGGTCCAATTATTCGTGGTGGAGCGCAATAAGGCGATCGGAACGTGAACCACGACGCGGTTCGGAAAGCACAATGACACCAAAAACGGGTTTTTATCGCGACTGTCACGGGGCCTCTTATAGCCGAGCGAAATTGAAATAGCTTTGGGCTGGTCCTGTCCCACTGTGGGCAAATAATCACCCAGGTTCTCCAGTTGTCTGGCATTCTGAATGAAAACTTGCACGATGGGATCGCCAGGATGACACGCCCAAATCTGTTTGAATTTCCGCACAAACGCGGAACGCGTATGCATCCAACCATCAAAAGGATCCTCCGGTGTGTAATCCAAGAGGCTCCGGAATCCAAACCGCTGTCTGCCCGGTTCATTTACGGGGTACAGAAACATTTCCGGTATAAAGGTCGCGACTGCCGCCACGACCTCTCTTTTGGCGCTTCTGATGGTTGACGCATGGTTCCGCACGGCGGTCAACATCTGCTCGGCTAATTGGTGCCCCGTCACGTCCACGCCAGCTAAGCGCCAGTCATTGCTGCGCCGCGGTGTCACAAACAATTTCGGAGGCAAACCCCTAGCGGCACTAAAGGTCAGCACTTCACAGAGGCGGTTTGGCACGTCGCTAAGAGTGGGCAAATTGCAGGTCCGGAGGAACGCATTGGCGTCTTTAAGCAGGGCCTGGTCTAGTAACCGGTGGTTGCCACTGTTCAAGGTCTCTTCGAACGCCGTCGGTGAAAAGTTGGCGATATGATCCCCCAACTCGAACACCGTCGACGACACGCTTACCGAGTCGGGACTATCCAACGTGCTCAGACTGCGGCAAATTAGGCCGTCTCTGTGAAGTACGTCCCACAACACACCGTCGTCGTTATATACAGGATTAGAAGCGTGCGCTTGTGCCATTCTGACGCGCTCTCAAAACAAAACAAGTTTTCTACCGGGATCAAAACTTTCAACAAAAGTTTACAACATTAAAACTCACGCGACAAAAAAAAACAGGGAATGTGCAGAAGAATTAAATTTCAACAAAAACACATAACAATTATAATCACACCACGACTTCCAGGGGCACACAACCAGTGGTCCCAACCTGACCGGAGCACGGTGAAAACGAGCCGCGCGTCGATCGCAAACGTGCGCGCGTTGCACGATCGAGAAGACACTGCGGTGTTCAAAAACTGATGGTTCACACTATTCCACTACCGGCTACATCGCACTGAATTATTGCACGACAACAGTAAGTAAGTCACCTTAACAACAGAACTGGAGGCAGCGAAATGGAAGGCGCTCAGCGAGCCACTGCCGACACAATCTGTGATCAAAGGGCTAACATCAGTACACCTCCCAACATGACAGGTCTTCACAAGGGCAATCGCGTCCACTCACCAAAAAGGCAAAAGACAGCGACTAGCACGCCCAAATGGCCACGAAGTAAAATAAAGCGGGGGAAGCTGGTGACGGGCGAGGTCGCCCTCCAAGAAATAGAATTTACGGGCCGGGTGCAGGGGCGGGAAAGTTTAGTACCCAAGTCTGCATTGAAAGGGTCTTTTGTCGGAGGGTGTATGCAATAAAAAGTACAAAAAGTAGCCGGAAGGCAGCGCTTATCTCACTAAGTGCAGCGGGCCAGAGCGAACTACCGCGCTTGAGGAGGTTGTAAGTTTAGTGAAAATTTCGGTGTCAGGTTGTCTAACGAGTCCGCGGTGGAGACCTATGGGGCGCGGTCTAAGGCGAACGAGGTAATAAAAGCGTGGTGAGGCTCAATCAAGACGGAGGTGATCTTTTCTCCGTAACGTGGGTGGATATCTTTTACCCTGAGCGCAAGCTAGGATCATAATTCACAAAACGGCGCAAAAGTGGCTGATAGGCCCAATCCCAGGGACGTAGGCTTGGGACTTTAGGGTCATCAGCAACCTCTAACACACGCCCCACATGGCACGTCTTCATACTGTAAAAAGGCAAGGTTATAATCACATGCGAGTTGGACAATGGTTAGAAGGACACGGGGATCACAACATGAGTAGGGTGGTGTTAGTGCACTACCAGCTGCGCGCTTTCAGACAATAAACGGACAGTGGTGAATAATAACCGTGGGTACGGACAATTAACATGCATGGAGAGTCTCACTCAGATGGTCACTCATTAAGCTATCGATGACAACGTCTGTCCTCGATGGGCGAGAGACACGAGCAAGCACTTGTCTCTCGCGCATTGAGGACACCGCGGCACCCAAGCGACCTCACAAAAACATGCTCTCACTTTTTGCATCACTACCGTGTTCCCAACAACTTAAGTATACCACTCACACAGCCTAAATGTGAAAGCGACAATCTTTTTAGCTGGGCCTCACGATCTTTTGAGGAGGTGCAACTTTTCCTTTACTCACCCGTAATAGTCTACAAGGTGTCCTATATCACGCAACAGATAACCCACATGAACGAAGTAAAATGTATAAAGGTGCAGTAGCAAGACGTTTCCCGGTGCCTGTGGTCGACACCTAGGACGCGTTACTTCCAACCTGACTATTAAAATTTATAGTGACATGTCCATACCGGGATGTTAGCAACATGCTCAATGGTTGGGTTATGATGCCAATGGTATCATACCAATCCAAGAGAAGATATCTAATTTTTGAAAACGTTAAAAGGAATTACATAAAGAGGTTGCATAAAAAAGATTACGTATAACAATTCCGTGAAAAATTACATAAAAGGAAAATTACATATACAAAAACTACATATAAAAGATTACGTAAGAGAATTACATACTATACCGGACCTCTGGCATCACACTCCTCCCCCCTTGCGTGGTCTAACCACAGGTTGTTTGAAAACTAAAACGAAACTTAGATAAGAGAAAAACTTAAACTACGGTCTCACATATATTACTTGTTACTTAAAATTATAACTTCCAGGGTGTCTTATTTTGAATTAGCGCGCACACGATTACCACTTCTGAGTACCATGCCATCATCTGACAGTGGCTTGTCGCCAGGCGTCACACCAGTGCCAGCTTTCTCACCAGAAACATCATGTGTCGGCAGTTCACTCTCCAAGGGGACCTCACGCACCTTGCGCAGTGCGCGACCGGTCCAAATCGCACCAGAAGCTACCGAATCCTTCACCGGAAGCAGCTTATCCAGATTGACACGAATTGCTGCCGCATCGCATTGGTCGATGCGTTTAATTTTGGCTGTCTTCCCTTTTAGTTCTAAAATGCGATAAGGACCGATGTACGGACGGGCAAGTTTATACGCAGGACCAGTCACGACACCTTCTGCTAAGTACCACACACGCTGCCCTACTTCAAAAGTCAGAGGCTTACATTTCTTATCATACTGCACTTTCTGTTGTGCTTGCGCCAAATCGATCAACTCTTTGGCAATTTTCCAAGCCTCATGCGTATACTGGACAATCCGCTCATGGTATTTTGGATGTTCATTATACACGAGTTGCGACGTTTCCAAAAACGACGTGTCGCCCGGAAGCGGCATGTCGCGACCTGTTGCCAAAAAGTGCGGAGATTCACCAGTACTCGCATGAGGTATGGCTCTATACCAGTACAGGGCAGGGGCAAGCCACTCATCCCAGTCAGTGGGGCGCAGAGTGCACATTTTAGCCAGCATGTCTAACAACGTGCGGTTGAAACGCTCTACTAATGCATTCGCTTGTGGTCGGTACACAGTGGTCTTGCGATGGTCTGTCCCCCAAAATTGTGTCAACCCATGTAAAATTGCATTGCAAAATTCCGAACCGTTGTCAGTTACAAGTACGCGCGGAACACCATGGTCTGAAACAAATTGCATGAAATGGTACGCCACTGTTTCCGCGTCTTTTAATCGAAGAGCGTACGCACAAGGGTATTTCGTAAAAGCATCTTGCAAGACCAATACGTACTGAAAACCGTTTTGCGACATTGGCATTTTTAGGACGTCCATATGGATACGAAAGAATGGCTCTGCCACCACTGAAATAGGGGTGAGCGGGTTGAGACGTTTACGACTCTGTCCTGTCCTAGTGGCGCACTCCAGACATTTATCCACCGCACGATGAGCATCCATGGTCAGTGTGAACCACCAGAAGTAAATTCTTAGCCACATAGACAACTTGAGGCCAGCTGGGTGTCCCCAGGAATGAAATCTTTCGCAAAGTTCTGAAGTAATTTCTATTGGAACCACCAGACACGCACGACGACTAGCATTTCCCATAAACCACAATACATCATGCGCCACACAAAACCCAGTATAATTGCGATCTAACCAAGTATTGAAGCGCGCGTGTTTTGTGTATTGCCTAGTGGTCAGAAACAATTTAATGGACTGAGTATCGGGGTCATCTTCCTGACCTTTTATAATCCGTTGCCAAAATTTTTGGGTTTCCTCAGCGACAGATTCTAGCGTAGAACCCACGATACCGTCTATCGCGAGACCTGCATCGCGGATTACATCGACATCCTTACCGGTCATGTTAAATCGTTCGATGGGGGTGGACTTAGCTTCGAAAATTGAGGGGGTGTTCGCTTTCGGTGTTCTATCTTGATTAGCTGGGTGAGGTATATTATCCAAGGATTGGATATGGCCTACACCGAGCGGGGGGTGCCATTCGTAGTGAATTTCGTCAGAAATTTTCGTAATCTCAACGGCAGCATATTCAGACAAATCGGGCTCAGGTTGGTTCAACGGGTGCGCTTGCCACTTATCAGTAAAAGTGGACAGGGGGCAGATACCGGCGGGTACCTCTTCGGGGTCGAATTTACCTTGCAAATGATCCTCAGTCCACTTATGGAAATTAACCGACTCGGCAATACGCGACAACGCATCCGCCACACTATTCTCACTACCACGCTTAAAAATGATCTTAGGTTGGTAAGCCATTAAAAACACATACCACTTGTCTAAACGAGGGTTCTCAGAACGGTTTTCCAGTGCCCATGTAAGCGTGCGATGATCCGTTACAATAATCACTTCTTGCTGTGTTAAATAATGTTTCCAGTATTTCAACGACCAGACAATAGCTAAACACTCCAATTCCGTGGTATTGTAACGTTTCTCGGCACCTTTTAACGCGCAACTACCATAAGCGACCACGCGATGGCGGCCCGCATCGTCCATTTGACTCAACACCGCACCTAAGCCACTGCGCGAAGCATCCGTGTGCAAAATAAATGGGCGACCCTCTTTAGGGTAGGCTAAAATTGGGCCTTCTACTAAACGCTTCTTAAGTTCTTCGAAGGCCGCCTGACATTCGTCATCCCAAGTAGTCTTAGCACCCTGGATCTTTAAATGCAACGGTCGTGTAATAAAGGAAAAGCCCTCAACCCAGCGACGGTAAAAGGAACACATGCCCAGGAATCGACGGATTTCCTTAGTGGTTACTGGGACTGGGTAATTTTGGATAGTGGTGATTTTTGACTGTTGCATTTCGATGCCTTCCCTCGTTAGGACACAACCCAGAAAGTTAACGCGTTCTTTGAAAAATTCACATTTCTTAATACCGACTTTGAGGGTGTATCGGTCGAAACGAGCAAAGACATCATCCAAAAGTGAGTACATACGTTCCTCAGTTTCGGCACAAACCAAAACGTCGTCCAGATAAAAATGCACACGGTCTGGGTCTAAGCCCGCAAGTACGTTGGCGATGAGCCGGCTAAATGAGGCTGGCGCATTAACTAGGCCAAACGGCATGAATTTATACTGAAACAAACCGACATGGCTAGTGAATGCAGTTTTTGGAATATCCCGAGGGTCAATGCGCATCTGCAAGTAGCCAGACGCTAAATCAAGTGATGAAAAATACTGGGGATGTACAAGTCCAGCCATGTCAATCAGGTCAGCACAGTTTGGCAGTGCAAAACAATCACGCTTAGTCACCAGGTTCACACGACGGTAATCGACGCATAATCGCAGCGCGCCATTTTTCTTACGCACCGGGACAATCGGGGATGCCCAAGGAGACACTGACGGCTCAATTATCCCTAATTTCAGCCACAGCTGCACTTGACGTTCAACTTCCTTACGTAACCCGATAGCTAATCTACGGACTTTCTGTTGGATCGGGGGGGAGTTTCCAGTTTCGATAGGGTGGTAAATTATATCGCCTGTGTCTCCCATATCAAAATCGGACAGCGAAAAGATGTGGTGGCGTTCTAATAGCCAGTCACGCAACACCTGTTGCTTTTCCAAGGGAAGGTGACTAAGTACTCCTTCGTCTAGAATTTTTCCAAGTTGATGCAATCGAGTCTCAGGGGGTGACTGGGCGGTAATTACAGGGTCCTCAGGGGGTTCTACATGCGTGGAAGCCAAGTTGGCTTCACAGAGAGCCTTACACAGAGGTGTCTGCACTGTTTGCCACCACACATCGGCAAATTCAACTGCGAGTTCGTTCATATGGAAGTCATTGGTCGGTTCAACCACTACCTCTTCGGCCCAGCCAAGAGACTGGCAGGCAAATAAGACCATCTCCTTATCCGAATGATTTGCAAAGGGGACAAAGAGCTCATTCCCGTTCTCTAATGGTAGCAAGGTGTTTTCGAAATTTTCGGAGAAGTGTGCATGTGGGCTGAAAAGAACCGTGGTGAGTATCTCCTGGGGATCACCTGTCAACTCAGCGGGCACATAAGACACAGAGCGCGGTGGGCATACCCAGTTTTCCGTTGCAACAACCCCAACCGCACCGGTGCCCTTACTTGGCGAAAAATAGGGAACCGGTGACGAAGAGCAAAGCCTATTTACATCTGTTTTCGGGGCCAAATACGGCTCTAAAAGTGATCCTACAGTGTAAATATTGCTAGATTGAACTCGTTCAATTGCTTCTGGGATATTTTCACCTGATTTTGCAATGGCGCCTGTACGTAACCCGGTGTCTACGTAGGGGATTTCCCCTTCATAGAGCAAGCAAGGTTCATCGCCCGGGATGAGATACCGTTTATTGCTGTGCATAACCGGTCGAGTCATACAAGCGCCAGGACAAATAGGTAGGAACCAAAATTTAGCATAATCACCAATACCTATAATGCACTGAGTGCCTTCAAAGGAAATTGCGAAGTTTATGCGTCGTGTTTCCGTACCGATCGAGACTGTCAATTGGATCGAGTACAGTAACGTATGTTTATGTCCTGTATAGCCTTTACAAACAAGGGGTTTTTCCAATTGAAAGATTCGATGGTCTAAACATTTCCCTGAAAGGCTCTCAATTTGCTCTAATAAAGACACGGGAATGGCACTTAATTCCGCGCCAGTATCAGCTAATACTAGATAGGGTCCTACACCTTGGATTACGGCGCGGTGGTAAATACTAGGTGTAATTAAATCACGCACAGTGTGCTTTGGACGCGTCATTTTGCCACTTTGCAAGCGAGCACCCAATGGTTCGGTTACTACAACCTGCGCAGCGTTGCATTGGTATTCCATGCGCTTAACACCTAAATCCGGGGAGAGTTGCTCCCAATAGTATTTCCTACGGTCACGACAGGTTTCTCGACCAGCATCGGAAGTGCTGAGATCTAGAGCAGCAACTACAGACGTGTGTGTGGCGGGGTTAATAGGGCGAAACATATTAACAGAGGGTGTCCAGGTAGATGTTTGTGTTGGTACTTGCGCAGTTTTTGGACTACCCAACACTACATGCTCCAGGTCGTCAGTGCTCGCGGTATCACGAATCCCAGGGGCGTAGGCTTGGGACTTTTGCGTGGTTACCGCGAGGGCTGAGGTCTGGTCAGGTTCGCAAGATTGAATGCGAATTTCCGGAATACTTGGGTGTGGAATTGAATCACAAACATGATCGACCTGGGGAACACCAGTCAAGGTTTTACAGAAGCTTACAGTGGGTCTCCTACCAGTCACTGAGTCGCTGAGCGCGCGTGCCGTCCCAGGGACGTAGGCCTGGCACTTTGGCGCGGCGCCCTTTGGCTCAGTGGTAGACGTGTCCACCCACTGCGTAACGCAAACGTCAAAATGGCTTATTGGAGTTGAGTCAGAATGGTTATAAAGTTCTGGACAGGAACCCAGAAAGTTTACACGCACGTCGTTCTCCTCTTCGGCTAATGCGTCTGTCTCTGGTGGTACCATATCCGAGTAATCATATTGGTACTGATGCATGGTTTCCGAAGGGTATTCGTTATAATAACCTTGCAAGTCGTTAGGGTCTGCTACTCCATCAACTAAATCATCTTGCAAATCAGTGTAACCAATTTGATCGTCGGGTATGATATCATACTGTGCATACAGTTCATTGACATTCTGCGCAGGCGTGTTTTCGGGACACTCACGCGAGAAATGGCCAGGCTTATTGCACTTAAAACACTTAAGTGGCTCACGCGGCGTTTGGGCTGGTGCAGGGCCAGATGAAGTAGGGCCGGTTGCACGACGACCACACTCTTCAGTGGTATGGCCGGACATTTTACATTTGTCGCAAAAATAGCTCTTATAAGCATTGGGAGGCTGTCGACCGGGCTTGTCAATAGCTACCACAGGTGGCCCTACATCAACTGTTGGACGCGGAGCAAAGCGCGGGCCTTGTACGGCAGGAGGTAGACGCATAGGCGGAATATCCCGTTGCGGTCTAAACGGCATGCGCTGTGCATTGAACGGGGGTTGAGCACTAGGCTGCGCTTGTGGCGCAGGGAAAGCAAATCGCGGGTTTTGGCGCATATCCATCGGTGGTCGAAACATTGGCCGTTGGCCAGCTAACATACCGCCACCCAGCTGCTGACGGTTATCACCCATGCGTGCACTAGACATTTGCTGCCGCAGTTGCGAGAGTTCATCGCGCATACGCTTAAACTCAGTATCCTTAGCTGAGCGGTCTTGCTCAAGCTTACGGTTTTCCAGAGACTGTTGAGCGACTTTGGCATGCTGGATCAGCTTGTCGAAAGACTCAAGTGCAGCAGAGTTTAACTCGACCAGTTGACGCAACTCAGAGTTATGCTGACCCAAAGCGTGCAAAAATCCCTCAATCATACGTAATTCGCGCTCGCTATGATTCACGTTTTTTAACTGCGCAGATTCGGTCATCAGACGGCGTCGCACAGTATCGATCGTATCATTCGGTTTCCAATTCATAAGTGTGATCGCTCGGCATGTAGCTAGCACATGTTTCGCCTGACCAAAATGAGCTTTAAGAGCTGACTCCAGTTTCGTAAAAGAGGTCTGGACTTCCTGTGGTTGGCCATAACACAGGGTCGCTGCATCATGTTCCAACACAGCGGCCAGAGTCAAAGCCATTTCTTCGTCAGAGGCTATTTTGCAAATTTTACATTTCGCGGTGAACTGTGCTAGCCACTGGCTGACATCAACAGACGTTTTACCCGAGAACATGGGACAACCAAGCATCTTAAGCTTCTTAATACGCTTAGCCAAATCCTCATCTGAGCTAGTTGTGGTACTAGGCGGATCATTTGATACATTTGGTTGCGAAACTTGGGGCTGAGCTCGTGATTGAGCGCGCCTTTGGTCTAATAGGGCTCGCATGTTAGCGTTCATAGCCTCCATCTGGTCACGCATATTAGCATATTTTTGGTCCATTTCTGACTTAAGTTGATCTAGAGCCGAAGTGGGTGCTACAGAAGAGCTAGGGTGTGCTGGTGGAACCGAGAGCCTACCGGTGTGCTGGTGTCCCGTATGATATAATCGCTGGGGCGCCTGCACAGCGGCGGGCACAGGGGCTCCACCAGCCGAATCAGGCTGCTGATAACCCTGGTGCGACAACAGAAAGTCGTATTGGTTGTCCCGCGTTCCTACATCATCCGGCTGAATCATATCTACGTTAGCATCATAGCAGCCACTATTCGTTACCCGGACCATCTGTGAGTGAGCGTTTTGAGCGGTAGGCAACTGTAAGCGACGGCGAGAATGCTCGAAGCGATTATTTCGGTCAATTGGAAGCATCGGAGTAGTGTGCACAGGCACCGCCCCGTATCGTCGTGCCAACTTATTGTAGTTAGCCCCAACTTGTGTGTAATCGCGACGGGCATCACTAGCCAACTTATACAAAAAGCGGCCATTAATATGGTACTGTTCGGGTAGCGGATAGGTGTCTGTTATGCCTACCGTTTCACCATGCTTAATAGAGCGATCAAGCGTGTCAACAAGCTTTTGCACAAGGAAGGCGCAGCGCTGAAATGCAGTGAGTAAGCTATCTGGGAACCAGCCATAACGAAACACGAGTTGAAAAATGTATTCAGACTCAAAATACGCGGCGATCAACAACTTAGAATACGCGCGCACGAGATCGGTGTTCCGTGGATCAATGATGGCCCAGGGTGTGTCCATAATACCGACTGTAGGCAGAATACGACCGACCCAAGTGGTTTTGACATCCAGCTCAGCCACTGGGCCAACAGAGAACTCCGGCCCTACAGGTTCTACCCAAGCGTGCATGGATAAGTCAGTCAGTACAATGCGCGGCGGGTCAGTTTGCACTTTGATAGAAGGATCAGGCGGCCACTGATGTGTCGCCAAGCGCCGCATAGGATCGGGGCTCATTAGATGGGCTACTAAGACATTATTCCAGGCGGGGGGTAAAGTTGAAATGCTACGGTTCAACGGGGTAGTATACATTGATGGTTGGTGCGCACTCTGGTGTGGCTCGAGTACTTTCGAAGGTTGTGGTTTGGGTGTCGGAACAGGGGTTTTTCCACGCAACTGGTGTAGCCAGTCTAATCCAAAACCAATATTATTCAGCAGATTCTGACACACCAACCGACATTTCTGGGGGGTACACCTGTCTGAGGCCCGACCGATATGCATTACACAGAGGGCATTGTACTGCGCAAAATCCAAATTCTCTAAACGGCACAAGAGGTCCCGGGCAGAGTCCAGGGTATTACCAAGATGTGCCAGTAATTCTTTCCTTGTCTTACGAGCAACAGGGCCATTAACTTGTCGCTTAATCTCAGGTAATATATCCGCAAACGCATGGTTGAGGCGAATGCCTTCAGCTATGCACCCATGAAATTGTGCCATAGCGTACCGAGCTGTTTCTGGCAAGGTGCCAAGCAATGGCATGTACGTGCTAAATCCGGTTCGGTGCACATCGAGGTAAACCCAGGCTTCTGTCAAACTACGCAGAGCTGCAGCGCGCACTGTTTGGGATACTCCCTTATTTTCTAGGCCAAAAACACCAGCCGTTGATTTCGACTGAATCTGAGAACGAAGGGTAGTCCAATCCCTTGCTGACTGTGCAGAAACGAGCAAAACGGATTGCACAAACGCAAGTGCACACTGAACGGGGTAGGCGCGTGACTGTGGGCGCGCGGGGCCAGGGTCTGACGCTGCCAGTACTTGCTGGTTCGCTTGTCTCTGAGCCAGCGTGGACACATCCACGGGGGGCTTAGTTAGGGCATTCGCGTCAGCACAAAGGTTACTCAGTAGGGACTGTAAATCACCCGCTAGGGAGTCAACCCGGGGTTTCAAGTGAACACTTAGAGTACGGTCAATGGAGTCTTGCAGGGATCCACGGAATGGCAACATTGCCTGTGACCACGTTCGGAGGGTCATCAGGGCCGAGGTAACATTATCCAGAGTGGTTTGCTGGGATGGGTCAGAAGATGTCACAGTGGCAAGGTCAAACAATAGCTGGTCTAACTTATTTATCTCGGGATCGAGTTCGCTTAGAAGTTTTTCAAAGGGTTGTAACACATCCCCAATGCACTGATCTGAGGGTTTCAGGTGATCCCATAGTTTAGTAGGTTCACATGCCTGTTGCAAGGGGGAAATCATAGTGTCGATCTCTGATTGGTTATTCGTCAGTAATTCTCGATGTTGTCTTACCGGCCCAGTGGAAGGTTGGGGTTGGGGGCTATTAGTAGGGTTGGATGGTGGTGGTTTCACGGGGGTACTCAGGTCACAGACAGAGGTGGGGGGTCTACTAGGGGATTGAATACTCAGGCACGGAGAACTAGTAGCGTGAGGGAACTCTTCGTGGGGTCGTCTTAACACTGTATCCCGAGACTCGTTGACATATGACATCCCTGGCTCGGCAGTATATGCTGGGGTGGCTAGGTCAGACATCCGGCCCCGAGAACCCACAGAATCACCAACATCACTACACGTAACACCGTGGCGGCTAGTACTGGCCCATTGACCGACAGGGCGCGCGCGTTCCCTACCGTCTAGCTCAAAGAAGCTTTGCTGGTTAGAATCGCCGCGGCGGCGAGTAACCACACCTAAGGATGAATTATACTGCAACATATTAATATCTGCGGCGTGAACCATGTAATTATCATTGGCATCTGGCGTCGTGTGTGCTCCACTCAGTGCAGTGGGGTCAGCCATATAATCGTCAATAATTTCGAAAGAATTGAGTGAGTCCTCAATAAACACTGTTTGAAACGATTGGGCCGCAGACAAGGTAGTGGAGCACACATGTTCCAAAGCTACATCCGTGTCACAAGTAGGGTCATCTAGAGTACTAGGCTGGCTGGCTGCCAAGTCCACACTGTGCTCAAATTGACCGTGACCCACAATCCCAGAGGCGTCGGTCTGGCATTTTAGTGAGTCACTGTCAATTGAAGCATGCGATGACAAGCTCCATTCAGTTGAAAACTCAAGATCATCAGAAGACCCTGATGCACCACCATCAGCTGGCAAATACGAATACTGGCCAGCTGCCAATTCCACATCATGCTCGAATTGACATTGGTCCACAATCCCAGAGACGTAGGTCTGGCATTTTAGTGAATCACTATCAATTGAAGCACATGATGACGAGCTTAGTACAGTTGATTGCTCAGAATCGTCAAAGGACCATGGTGCACCATCGTCAACTGACAAATATAAGTATTGATAATCAAACGAGTCATAAGAGTAGTCAGTGGTCACGTATTTTTCACATGATTGACATAGCTCTGGCTCAACATCAAAAGTTTCGAGAGTTTTGAATTGACAATTGACTGACGCGGGACATGAAAGGTTTTTCGGAAATTTCAAAATTCGTATCAAAAATTGCCGCCAGGGCATGGTGTATCGTAGTTTCTCAAATTTGGAAATTTGACTCTGGTGCATCATGAGTGAGGCAGTGTACCAAGAAATCAAACGGTAATAAGCGCGTGATACACATTTCAAACGTTCAAAACGCTTACGCAAAAGCCAACATTTGTGGTTCCAGTATGTGCACGGTAGCATAGGGCTAAGCTGAAACACTACGCCCTGTACGCGTGGAGGGTGGCTATGTGTGCGATGTGAAGGGGGGGTAAAAGGGGGGTGCAACACGGTGCCGTGACCCGAGGTGGGACCTCCAATATAATATAAGTACCCCCCGGGTACTACAACCTCGTCTCCAATATAATAATATAACCCCTCCAGTCTTGCAACCTTATCATTATGAGCCAAATAGCAACACCTTGGACAGTGTCCAATTCCGTCAGAACTTTCAACGATGCGCTCATGCAGTCCATCCTGCCTAATTACACCAAATGTACAGCACCTAGCAGGGGACTTAGTTACCTTTTGCACGTGTGGGACGACAAACGATGGCAACACGCCAACCAGATAATCACACAATTCCGATAATTCAACGAGCGACATGGTGTCCACTGGACGTTTAACAATTGCCCTACAAGCCCTACGCTTGCCGCGTGCGCGGGAACCCTGTCTGCCAAACTTCACCAGCTTGGTGCCTTTCGACCTAGCTACTCCGAAGGACGTAGGCTTCTGAGCTTTTCGGTCTACTTGGTTGCCACAGCTAACAAAGTCCGGTCGCGCAAATTGCAAAAGCTTGCGGCGGATAACGTGCGGCTGTAATTTCCCTCTCTTACCCACCAAATACCAAAGGTTTCTAGGCTGCACAACTTTCTTCAGCCTTTCCGCAGTTTTCTCAAAAACACCACAAATTCCGGGCTCAATAAACGCTGGCTCCATGATCAAGTGATCAAATAACCACTGCTGAGAAGCATCACAAATCACTTCTCCAGTGGGCAAAACAGAATCAGCAACGAAATCACCAGCGCCCTGAACCTTTTCCGCATACGTGGCCCGTCGCTGTATTTGGAACATTTCCGACACGGGTTCAAAACTATCAAAAGCAGGGCCCGGTTCCAAATCATCAACCTCCCAGAAACCTTCAGAACTTGGCACACTCTCAGAAACGGAAACAAGATTCGCCCACGCTTCAAAAACCGACAATTCAACCTTATTTGAATGCAAGCAGACAAAAACGACTTCCATCATGATTTCACAAATTAGAATAGAATTAATTAGATCCACTAGCTGGAATGAGCCAATAGATTTAAATAGAGAATTAGTTGCACCAGAGTAAGCTTGAATTACACTAATTAAGTTTCTTGAATAACGTTGCAATTAAAGTTTCCAAAGTATTTTAAATATTTCCAATTTACCTTTCCACTTTCCAAATCAAAACATTAACATAAAAATGACTAAATAACACTCAGGGTCATGAAAGCTAAACCAGACAGGTGAGGATAGCAGTACGGTACACTGGTAAGAGACCACACAAGACCAGGTACTTAAATCCTAGCTTGGCACAGCACCACTATCAAAAGTAATCTACGACGACGTAGCACAACTGTTTGGGCCCTTACGAAAGCCTAGAGCGAGTCAATAGGTGTACAGCCTACTTCAGCTTATACTACGCCTAAAACAAGTCCACAGAGGTCCAGACGTACAGTAAGCATCACAGATGGTGGGTTCTCCCCATACAACACCCTATCTTAGCTATACCGGCAGCTCCGTGTGGCCACTCCTGCCCCTGTGAACCTAAATGTCACCGTGCAGAGGGAAGAGAAGGCCTATGCCAGAGTTAGCAGAGAATGAATAACCAAGGGTAGGCTCATTTCAGCTGGTAAATCACTGACTTAGTAATTAGAATTGGATTGAATAGACTGATGACAATCACTGGATTGGGGCTCTCTTTTATGGGTTTGAAGTGCCCAAAACTGGTTTGCAGCTGGGCGGAGCCAACCAATCACGGAAGTGCATTCAAAAGTGTACCAAAAATAAGTGACTTCAGCTGAACAGAGCCATGTTACCACAAGGGTTACTTTTTAATGGAACAGAGGGAATGGTGACTTGACATTCAGGAACACCTTTCTTCTGGCACTCAGCCAGCTAATAAAACCCAACTTGGAACTGTGCCAAACTAGAAGATAAAATACCTACAGTAACCTACCAAATATAACGCACAAACTAACAACTTAAAAGTACCTAAACTGAGTGAGACTCTCAAAACTAAGCGTGATTCAATTAAAAACAAGCCGAGTGAATCTACAGCTACTCGAAAACTGCAAGCAACTGCAAAAGGGCCAAAAACACAAAAACAACCGTAATTGCTCAACGTGAGCTCGTCCAAACCAGCGTACCAAATCAGCCAACGTGGAACTAAACACGACGTGCAAAAGTGCAAACACAAAAATACGTGCGAAACACAAAAATAAGTGCGAACATAAAAATACAATCACAACACATGCAATTATCACAACTAAGGGGGGGTTAGGTAGATAATTAAATACAAATAAACACAAACACATACGCAATAAATCACAACCCGCGGCACCTACCGCGAACCTACTCCCTAAACCTACTCCTACACCCCTACAAAATCACAAAACTCCTCCCTGTGGCAGCAATGGCTACGGGATATGTGCCAAACTACACACAAAAACTGCCTTTTTGGCATTCTTCCAATTTCCTTTACTAATTTTTAACCTAAGGCACATATCCCTCCAGAAGGGTTGACCCGTCTCTACTCCGAAGGACGTAGGCTTCTGGAGCTATCGGGGCCCTCCCTTCCGGTGGCCACTCCCACCAAAACTCTAAGCGGCCGAAGTCTGTCGCTCCGCGGACGTTTCCGGCGGCCAACGCTGTCGACGCTCACGGGGACTGGATAGGGGGTGAATTTACAAGTTTCGAGCGATAAACTGTCGCCAGCACACGGCGACAGCACTTAACCCCCCTCGAAAATACACTAGGTGCCGTTTTCAGAGAGTTGGCACTCGGCCAAAAACGGCCGACTCGACATTTTTACAAAACTCCCAAAATGACCCAAAATCCCCCTCTCCCGGGTTCCGGCGGTCGGCGGGTGTCGGATGGCGGCGGCGCGGCGCTGTCGCGGCCGTCGAAGTCGTTCGCCGGCGCTCGTTCGACCGTCACACTCGGGAGACACAGTTTTAACTCGGCGCTGCTTTTCTTTTTAGTGAAAGCGCCGTAACTATCGCAAAAGTTAGGTTTCGTTCCCGGAGGTGCCAAATGACGTCACCCGGGCTTTTCACGACTAGAAGCGGCTAATTAGGCCGTTTTGCTACTTAAGGCCGGCGGCATAGCGCCATCGATGTACCGTTCTATGGTAATTCGCGCTTAATCACCGTCCCAGAGGCGTAGGTCTGGCACTTTGGTGATCTGGCGCCAATTACCATAGCTGGCGTCCGTCGCGCCATAAGTTTCCTATAAGTTAGGTTTCATATAGGGCGACGTCGTGATGACGTCGCTCGGTCTAAAGATGGCCCGTGTGGCGTTTCCGGCGGCTAAGGCGCCATAATTAGGGCTTGTAAGCGTTAATTGACGCTGGGTCGCCGTCCCAGAGACATAGGTCTGGCACTTTGGTGGCCCGCCGTCAGTTCTCGCATTACATTTTTTTAAATAAAAAACGTTTTATTTTGTAAAAAAAACAATCGAAACCGTTTTTTTTAAACCTTGGCCAAATTTTTTAGTACTAAACACTAGGTATTTTGCATTTTTTTGCACGCAAGCACGCAATTTCACCTGCACTTTACTATTTGTGGTGGTTTTCATTGGTTTTGAGGCATTTTTAGTGTAAAAGCTTCCATTTGTTCATGCTATTGTGTCATAATAAGCCATGATATGTTAGTGTAGTATATAATATCCAGTCAATGTGCCCCCATAAATTTGTACAGTGTGCAAAATCACTGCTAATGAATCAGCATTCTATTGCAACCTAATATAAACACTATCCGATTGCCAACTTTACTTGGTCATGAACGTTCGACAAAAGCCAATATGTGCAATAAGTCACATAAAACGGATATTTTTGACAGAAATCACCACTTATAATGCTATCCATGACGTTACAGCCATTCTATGGCTATATATAACATCACAAAGTACTGTCACCTGTAGGGTTGGCCGATGTTTTTTTTTAAACGTTTTTTTTTTTTAAAAAACGTTGTTTTTTTTTAAAAACATGACGTCCGAAATGTTTTTTTTTTTAAAAAAACATAAGCCGAAATTTTTAGTACTAAGCACTAGGTATTTTGCAAAATTTTTGCGCGCAAGCGCGCAATTTCACACACAAATTGACATTGGTGGTTGTTTTCATTGGTTTTGTTGCATTTTTAGTATCAAAACATCCATTTCTATGTGCTACCATGAGTGAATAAGCCGACATATGTTGCTGTAATATATAATATTGAGGTAATGTGCTTCCATGTACCTCCACAGTGTGTAACTTCACTCCCAAAGTAACAACCTCCTTTTATAACCTTGTTTGATCACCATTCCGTGCCAAACTTTACCTGAAGTCACGAACATTTGACTATAAGGCGATATACGAACGATATGTCGACGAAAAATGGATATTTTTGACACAAATCACCACTTATAATGCTATCCCATGGCTCCACAGCCATTATATGGTCATATTTAACATCACAGAGTATTGCCAGTGTCTGATATACCTATATATGTTGACACTAGGTCATATCTGGGAGCTTTAAAAAAAAAACGTTTTTTTTCCAACCCTAGTCACCTGTCTGATTTACCTGTATATGTTGACTCATGACCATATCTGGGAGCTTTAAAAAAACGGTTGAATTTTAAAATAAAACCCTTTTATGAAAAAAATGTTGTTTTTTAAAAATCTTGATGTTGAAAAAAACCTGTTTTGGCCACCCCTAACCTTGACAAACTCCCACCACTTTGATATATATATATTTACTGTATATATACATTCTATATATATATATATATATATATATATATATATATATATATATATATATATATATATATTGATCATTCACTTTACTCAAAATTGTGATGAAAAATTACTCCTACCCTCGGACGCCTGACGAAAAAAGTCTGACAAAAACAAAACTCTCCCGGGGACTTATTTGAGGATATATGGTAGGTGGTGATTTGTTATTGATTATGCCATGCTATACTACCAGGGACCAGATTTAATTCTCCCTACAGATTTTGTAGTATAGGGCATCCGCCCGATAGATTTTCGACCTTTCGCCAGGTCGGCGCACACGCACTGAGAGCAAGGCAGTTCGTGAAATACATGAAAGTTTATCTCGGAGTCGCCGATATTGCAATTTCTGACGCGTTTTACTTAGATTTTGGCCCGGAAATAACGATTTCGTCATTTTTGTATTTCGATTTTGTATGCTTGTGCAGGCATTCCTTTATTTCCACTGCCCTCATGTCTCGGCTGTAGGGCAGAGAAAACTGAGAAGTGTGAACAGGACTATACAAAATCGCGAGTTATGCGAGTAGCCCGCCCGACAAAATAAAAACAAGAACGGGTTGGCCGACGGCCAAAAAATGACGAAATCGTTATTTCCGGGCCAAAATCTAAGTAAAACGCGTCATATTGCAATATCGGCGACGTCGATGTGAACTTTCCTGTATTTCACGAACTGCATTGCTCTCGGTGCGTGTGCGTCGGTCGACCTGGGGGAACGTTGAAAATCTATCGGGCGGATGACCTATACTACAAAATCTGTGGGGAGAATTAAATCTGGCGCCAGGAGCGAAATTCTATTTGAAAATTTCAAGTATTTTACAATCGACAATAGCAGTGAGGTTGTTATCATTACTTCGATGTGTTTAGTGTAGAACGATCCATTTTTGAACGTATTCATGCAAGGACATATTTATTCAGGGCAGGGGCCTCCTAGGAGGGTGGCTGGGGGGGGCTGCCCCCCCAAATCATCCATCTACCTATCTATCCCGGAGGCCGCTCAGCTATCTCCCGAGGCAAAATTTTTGGCTACGTCCCCTTGAGACCTCCTTTTATAACCAGTTTTATTCAGTCTCCAAAGCGAAGGGCGAAAATGCACGAGCACAATGGAACGAACCTCGCTCGGGCGCATGCGGCCTCGTCGCGGACGACTGGTGGGGCGGCTGCGGGGTGAACACGCGCGTGAACATGAACAGTGCGTCACAATGGCACGAGCAAACACGTCTACCTGCGCGAGTCGGACTCGGGGCGCGCCTGCGCCGGCGGCCCGCCACTGCCGGCTGCACTCGTGTCGCGGGGTCGGCGGTGGCGCCGCAGCGGCTCGGCACACCACTGCGCCCCTCTGCGCTCCTGCTCGTCAGACCAAGGCGCAGTCCCGCACCCTGTTGAGTGCCCGCAAAGTGTCCCCAGTCACGCAAAGTGTAAATACACAGGCATGCAAAATGCCTACGTTTGCCACTTTGCACCGCATTTTGCATCACTTTACACACTTTGCGTGACATTTGACATTTTACATGGCATTTTACAGGGTCTGGAATTGGCACCGGCGCCGCAAAGGCGGGCGCGAGCTCGCACCCGACTGCGCTGAATCGCGACTTCTGTAAAATGGGGTACACTCAAAGTGACTTACCGAAGTACACTCGAAGACTTGACACACTCAAGTACACTACGCCTTGCACGCGCGGTTCGCGTTGGGAGCGTGTCAACGATAATTGAGGCGTTTGGCTCCGTAACTCGATAACAACCAAAGTGAAAAAATTTGAGTTAGGTGTGGATCTCATTTTAAGCGTACATATCTGTATATGATGTAAAAAAATCAGCTCAATATCTAACACCATTCCCGAGATACAGAAACACCGATTTTTGAAAAAAGTGTAAATTTTCATCCGAAACTCGATATATCCACTGAAAAAACTTTGCATCCAAAATTCGTTATAAATTTAAAGAAGAATGACTCAAATCCCATACAAAAATGAAGTTTGCATCCGAAACTCGTTATAAAATTTTTTTCGTTAAATTTGTTGCCGTAATGACAGTCAAATGGACCTAAATCTAGCCATATTTGCCGGCCAGAGGATTATAATTATGAAAATAGTAGAGAAATTCGTTGGCTTTTCAAAAAGTATTGGGCAAGGGTTGTCACTCAAAGCGTGCCCGCTCAGGCCACTCTCAAAGTTTCAAATGCAATTTTCACAAAACTGAAAAACATGGAGTTATCGAGTTTCGAAAGCAAACTAGTTGACAACGATACCAAATGTCAACTAGTTGCCATCACAATTCAAAATTTGCTGATCACTAACCATACGCATCATTGTATACATTTACACATCACACCGGCCTCATACATAGCACATATAAATACGGTAAAATTTTCTCAGCACTACAGCTGCATTTGGAACATGATTGAACACTTTTGCATTTGAACGTCGTTCGTCAGCAAGCTTTGAATTTGTTTGGGACCAGTTGACACTGGGTATGCTCGTCAACTGAAATGTGTAGGGCGAGCCCTTCAAAAAGGGTAGAAGCAGGGACCGTTTCTGGCCGCCTGGGCGGGGCGCGGCGACGGGCGAGCGGCGGCGCTTGCCGTGGCCACTGGCGGGCGGCGACTGCTGCTCGCTGCCGGCCGTGCCGCCATGCTGCGGGCGCCACTCGTCGCCGCTACGACTGCCGGCCGAGTTTGACTGAACCGAGCCTGCTTTGGTTTAGTCAAATTACATGCAAAGTGTACAAAGTCAAGCTTATTGCCATTGGCAAACGTTGCCGTAGGCAAACATACATTGCAGCAGGACAGGGCAATTTACACGCTTTACATGGCATATTATATGACTTTTGTCACTTCGCATGACATTTGACATTTCACACAACATTTTACAGGTCTTGGTCTGGGAATGTCACCAAGGGAAGTTGTGCATACGCTAAGAGCTAGGTTTAGAACTGCTATGTCATCATGTGACTTCTTGAGTTTTAAAGGCGATTTTACATCAAATAGTGACATCAGGTGCCAATCCCAAACCCTGTAAAGTGTAAAGTAAAGTATAAAATGTCATGTAGGTAAAATGTCATGCAAAGTGTCAATTGTCATGACAAATGTAAAGTAAAGTAGGAATTGTCATGCCAAGTTTAGTAACAAAATCTTATTTTTTTGTTTTGATTGACATTTTACATGACATTTGGCACTCTACATTTGGCATTTGGCCTTTACAGGGTCTGGGTCTGCCCCCAGAACATGAATGCCGCGACGAGCCACGACACCAAGGCTGGAACTCGATTCGACTTGTGAGCCAAGGCCAAAAATTGGTGGAAAAAGATGTGACAGGAAAAATATGGAACAATTAAACATGGGGTGGTAGACTCGATTTTTCGCCATGGGATAGAGGCTGGTTGGAGCGTTTGGAGGGGAACCCGAACCCGAGCTTAAAAAGTGGTTTAAAGACACTGACGATCTAAAAACAACAAAGTGAATGGCTACCTGAATATCTTCTCCGATTTCGATTTCTCTGCCTGCGTTCATTGTCGCTCAAATCGTCGCGCTCTGTCGCCGCTGCTGCACGATTTGTATTTGATTCCGCACTGTGTCGCAGTGACGAAGTCGCACTGGAGGCAGCAGACGGCCGTCGGTTCTGCTGATGGGATGGGTGGATTTTTTTTACACGGTGTAGGACAGTGCTCTTGGCGCCAGCCTCAGTTCATGTAAAATTCCTCGTAAAATGTTAAATGTCATGCATAGTGTCAAAAATGTAAAATTCCTCGGACAATGTCAAATTACCTTTATTTAATATATTTTACGCAACGTTTGACATTTTACATGACTTTTGAGACTTTGCATGACATTTGACAGGGAGTTTTACAGGGTCTGGTATAGAGATTGAAAAAGCGCTATTTTTCAACGGCCCCGCTTTTTTTATTAAAAATGCGCTTTTTTAAAAAAAACGCGCTTTTTTGTAAAAAACGCGCTTTTTCGCTTTTTTTCAAAAAATGTCAAGACGTTACCTAAAAAGCTCCCAAATATGGTTCTGAGTCAATAGATACAGGTAAATCAGACAAGTGGTAGTACTTGTGATCAGTGGCGTAGCCCGGATTTTTGAGCTGGGGGGGGGGGATTGTATACGGAGGCTGGCGAACGGAGGGGGGGCGGCGCCCCCCCCCCTAAAATTTGACCTAAAATGATAGCGGAATTGATGTATGGCACTGGCGCCGTTTGTAGACGCCGCGCCATGGCGTTGGCGTTGGCGCCAGTGGTTACAATATACAAAAATTTGACCTAAATATATCAAAAATAGTACCGCGTTTAGCAATATATAGCGGTATTTATAGTACTGAGACGCAAATGAGTATAAAGGAAATTGTGAGGGGTGAAATGCGCGCCCGCGCGCAAAAGTTTGGCGATCAACCTTAGGGTTGGAAAAAAAACGTTTTTTTTAACTCGATGTTTAAAAAAAAACGTTTTTAAAAAAACAACGTTTTTTTTTAATAAAAAACGTTTTTTTTAAAAGCTCCCAGATATGACCTTGTGTCAACATATATAGGTATATCAGACAGTGGCAATACTCTGTGATGTTATATATAACCATATAATGGCTGTTGAGCCATGGGATAGCATTATAAGTGGTGATTTGTGTCAAAAATATCCATTTTTTGTTGACATATCGTTCCTATATCGCCTTATAGTTGAATGTTCGTGACTTCAGGTAAAGTTTGGCATGGAATAGCGATGAAACAAGGTTATAAAAGGAGGTTGTTACTTTGGGTGTGAAGTTACACACTGTGGAGGTACATGGAAGCAGATTACCTCAATATTATATTACTACACGGCTTATTAACCCATGGTAGCATATATAAATGGATACTTTGATACTAAAAATGCCACAAAACCAATGAAAACAACCAGCAATGTCAATCTGTGTGTCAAATTGCACGCTTGCGCGCAAAAAATTTCAAAAATACCTAGTGCTTAGTACTCAAAATTTTGGTCAATGTTCTAAAAAAAAATTGGACATCATGTTTGAAAAAAATGTTTAAAAACACACTGGCCAGCCCTACCCTGGACCTGGTCCTGGTTTTTGGACCTGGTCCCAGCCTAAAAAACTGGTCCCATTTGAACCCTATTGCAGACCCCAGAGTTATGATGATATCAATTTTGCCATGTGCCATTTCCGGCAACTTTTTTGTCCGGCCCGGGAAGGGGGGGGGGCGGCCGCTACCCCCCGCCCCCCCCCCTGCCTACGCCACTGCTTGTGATGATATATAACCATAGAATGGCTGTAAAATCATGAGATAGCATTTTAAGTTCTGATTTCAGGCAGAAAAGTACAATTTTGTGTTGATTCATTTTGTATATCGCTGTTTGTTAATGTTTCGTGACTTCTAGTATTGTTAGGCATGGAATAGTGCTTAAATACGGCTATAAGAAGGCTAGAAGGCTAATACATGACAGTGACATTTCACACTGTAGAAAAATGTGTGGAAGCACATTGGCTGGATATATATACTAGACTGACATAAAACAACGTATTATTACATGATACCATGCAGGAAAAGAAGCAATGGCACTAAAAAATGCCACAAAACTAATGGAAACAACCATCACTTTCAATTTGTATGTGAAATTGCGCGCTTCCGCGTGAAAAAATTGCAAAATACCGAGTGCATACCGTACTACCTCGAAATACCGACAGAGGGTTTATTTTTTCGCTAGCAAAATTTGATGGGGATAATTCAAGGGGGCGGGTTTATTCGAGGGGGGGGTCTATTATTTAGACAGAAATTTTCGGAAATTCCCCATAAGCAGACGTAGAAAATCGAACAATTACGTAGATGTATATGTGTTTATAACATATATAGGCATATATAACTGTATATACACATAAACCCTTCCCTAACATCACTATCCTAACGTGTGTTCTGCATTGTAACAATCACAAACTACGGTATTTGTCATGGACATTCTCTTTACACTCAATTTTAGGGGGGGGTATTTCGAGGGGGGTTATTATTTCCTCAGCCGAATTTTAGGGGGGGGGGTATTTCGAGGGGCGGGGGGGGGGGGGGTTAATTCAAGGGGGGGGGGGTAATTCGAGGTAATACGGTAAGTACAAATTTTTTTGCCAGTGCTTTTTTTTAAAGCGGTGGGACCCTTGCGCTTTTTTTTATAAAAAAGCGGCGTTTAAAAAAAAAGCGCTTGAAAAAAAGCGCTGGCCATCCCTAGTCTGGTAGTAACTTCGTAGCAGGGGTTGGATGCCAAAACATTGTCATACACCACTGTTCAAACACAGCGAAATTTCATAAGATACACGCTTCATTCTACCCACCCCTGAGGGCTGAATCGTTTCATGCTCCCAAGCATGATCAATGCGAACAATATAATGGCCAGGATTGTACCCCACGCCCCCCACCTACCGCAGCCGGTCTTTCCGGCGGATTGTCACTCGGCGGGTCAGCACTGTAAACTTCTAATTGCCACACCTTTGACTTCGCATCCTGCGCGTTCAACTGTGTGAATTATCGAAAATTTGCATCGAAACAATGTGAATGAAACCGTTGAATACTGCAAACCGGGTTACACAGCAAAAAAATTGGCGTGTGGAGGCGCGGTGACGTGGCGTGAAGTGACTTCACGCTGACACTTCCCGAGGCTCGACCAAGCCACGCCAGCACTTCCACACGCATCACGAAAATCTGCGTGAAGGCACTTCACGTTTCTTGATATGACGCTCACACACAAATGTATACGAGGGGAAGCGTGTGGAAGCGCCAGCGCCGTGAAGTGTCTTCACACTTTTGGATGCGCGTGGAGCGCACAGTGAATTCAGGTGAAGCGTGTGGAAGACACTTCACCCAGATCTTCGTGATGCTGGTGGAAGCGTGTGGTAGCGCGCCGTTGCTCCAGCCTCCTCACACACGCTTCATGGATTCATTTTTTGCTGTATCAAGATGCTAGCACCAAATTATCCTAAAAAGTGGGGTGACCGTAAGGCGCAGCGCCTTACGATATCACTGAAATTGTAGTAACTGACTTGTGTGCCAGAATCGGTCGTGCTGCTTGCGGTTCTCTTTGCTCGCCGGACGTACCGCTCAAAGGATTCGCGTTTTTGTTTTAGTTCCCGCAGCCAGGCCGATGTCACCATCTGCAGGGTGAGCACTGGTAGCATTGTTGGCAGAAACGCTGATGCAACCATACAATGTCATGTGCATAACTTGAGATATTGCCATTTCCCCCATATTTATGTACACGGGACACTCGCAATTTTTACATACTGTATTTCCTCGAAATACCCCCTCAAAATGGCCACTATGAATTTATAAACCCCTCTCGAAATCCCCCCCCCACTTTGAGCGTTTAGCGAATGAAAATGACAAATGGGAGGTGGCAAAACTGCGGCACAAATTAAACTGTTTCATTTGTGCCACCGTTATTGTCTTGGCTCACCGCCAGCCTCTTTGATTGTGCTGCGCACAGGTTGCATAGATGCTCTGAGAGTTTACATGCGCTGAGGCACTGCGCCGTTTTGCACAACTAACACAGGGTTAGACAGGAACAGTTGGTAAGCACCTGGCGCGATGCCTGTTAAGAAACTTTCTTGCTCCACGATAACAGCATAACATCAATACAGTATGCTTCAAGCGCAGTGCAATGTGAGAATTATAGCACAGCAAAACGCCATCCACAACAGACAAGAATGAGTCAAAAGCAAGCCACCTGATCCAGCACTTGTTGCACCAAATGCTTGGACGTAGTTTGGGCTGCGCAGCCGCTTGCGCTTTCAACTCGAATCTGACAATTGTGACCAGTTCCTCGACTGGCGCGCTCGCGTGCGCGTGCAGCACGTCGTCGGGGCCGGCGCCAAACTGGAAGACGGCCGTGCCGCTCTGGCCCACCGGCGGCGCGTTGCGCAGCACCAACATGGCGTCGCAACCTGCTTGGGCAACAGAAATTCCATTGCTTTTAAACAAAATAAACCAGACGACTACCGTAAGTTGACGATGACTCTTTCTCGATAATTTGTGAAAACTACGTTTTAGAGTCATCGTCAACTTATGGTAGTCGTCTGGTTTATTTGCGACACCTATGTTATGTTGTACTCCCAGGAGATGAAACTCTGCACGTGCAGTTACCGCAAATCCTTGAATAAGATGGCAGGGGTTTTGTAGATTTGGACCCCAGCGTGGTTCATATAGATAGAAAATCACTCCTCCGGAGGGATAGATAGCTGGAAAAAAAATTTTTTTTTTGGGGGGGGTTCGCGGGAGTTCAATGTATAGGCATAGACGGGAGGAAAAGGAGAAAAATCGCTCAAAGTAGGTGAAAAGTAGGTGAAAAATGGCTAAAAATGGGTATAGAAGCACATATAGTATTCAAAATAGCTGAAAATAAGCAGTTAGATGCATGAACTAGTGATTTTGGAGGTGAAAATCTATATAAAGGTATGAAAAATAGCGATTTTGAGCGAAAATCAGGGTATAGTTTCTAAAAAATCAGTCAAGATAGGTAGATAGCTGGTCGATTTGGTGGGGGGGGGGGTTTGGGGGATAGTAGCCAAAAAATTTGCCTCCGGGATAGATAGATAGCTGAGCAGGCCTCCGGGATAGATAGATAGATGGCGGATTTGGGGGGGGAGTATACACACCTTTTCATTGTAGTTTGACAGTTATATACCTGAATTACATGAGTTTACAGACTGCACCCATACAATGAATTAAGTACAAGTTTAACAAAGAAAAAATAACTCCCCCTCGAATAACCGCCCATGAATAACTCCCCCTCAAAAACGTCTGATGATAAAATAACTCCCCAGGCCGCAGATTTAATTGGGCAGACAAATTTTTGCCCTCCCTGCCTGGCGCCTGACACGCCCGTCACGCCTGCCAGGCGCCTGACACGACCATAGCGCCTGCCAGACGTGCCCTCACTGTGCCAGATTCGCCCACAAAAATAGCAAACGAGATTTAGTTGGGAGGGCAATTGCACGTCTGCCGGACAGAATAAAAAAGAAAACGGATATTCTGCCCTGCAGCCCCAGAGGTGCAGGGTGGGCAAACGTTCACGATATTTTACGGTTGTAATTTTCAATTAGATAAAAATAAACATCTGAGGATGTCAGATCTAATGAAAAACGTCGAAAATTGCAAAAAGTGTGGCCACAAACATTGATTTTTATTGTTCACATTTAAAAAATACAGTGTTTGAATATGAAGGTTGCTAAGACAGCAAGAGCAACATGTCCTGTGGTCGATGTGCATGTGTTTCTGCTGCGAGTTCACAGGTCCTATGTTCAAATGCACCTTAAGGTGCCAAATTTTTTTGCACTTTTTTTCATCAACCATCATATTCATGCACAGTATTTTTTTAAATTAGGACAATAAAAATCAACATTTGTGGTGAAAATTTTGGCAATTTTTAACGTGTTCCATTAAAACATACATTTTACAATGTCTTTTACATGACATTTGACATTTTACAGGGTCTTTTACCCGACACATGACATTTTACAAGGAATTTTACACTTTACAGGGTTTTGTACAGGGTCTGGGACAGCCCCCAGATGCCACTCAGCTATCTATCTACCCAGAGGCAAATTTTTTCTCAACTATCTCCTGACTAGGGTGTCAACAAAAACTTTTTGGCGGAAAACGGAAACGGAAACGGAAAAAAATTTGCACTTGCCGGAAAACGGAAACGGAAACGGAAAAAAAATTCCACCTGCCGGAAAACGGAAAACGGAAAAATGAAAGCCCGGAAAACGGAAACGGAAACGGAAAAATTTGCTGAGATTATGCCGGAAACGGAAAAAATTTGCTGAAATTTTGCCGGAAACGGAAAAAAAATTGCAGAAATTTATCCAGAAATCAAAAAATTTGCAGAAATCTTGCTAGAAGTAGAAACAATTCACATAATTGAGAACCTGCATGTATGTTTACCAGTTTGGCTGAAACAGAAAACAGAAAATTGAGCCAGAAAATGAAAAAACATTGGAAAAACAGACAATTGAGCCGGAAAACGGAAAAAAAGGCGGAAAAACTGAAATTTTAGCCGGAAAACGGAAAATGAGCCGGAAAAACGGAAACGGAAAAAAAATTCAGCAGCCGGAAAACGGAAACGGAAACGGAAAAAAATTTGCCTGCGGAAAGCGGAAACGGAAAACGGAAAACGGAAAGTTGACACCCTACTCCTGACCCCCCCCCCCAAATCGCTCTGCAACAATTTATTTACGTGTAGCAAATTATGAGCGATTTTACCCCCATTTTTTTTGCCCCAAATCGCTCCATTTTGAAAACTGCGACCTTCATAATCGCTATTCTCATCTTTATACATGGTTATATACCGATTTTTTTATATTTATGGCGATTTCGAAATTTTTGGCCAGCTGCCAAGTTTTCTTATCTCCGATTTTTCTTTTTCTTTTCGGGAGTAAAATCCCGCCCGACCCGCCGCGCCAGGCACCTGACAGCTGCCGCCCAACACGCAATTAAATCAGAGTTGTTAGAATTACTGAACTTTTTTAAAAGTATATGTAAACGTAAAGTATTTTTATTTTACTCATCACAAAGTATAAAAAACGTAAAATACTTTTCATTTACTCGTACGTACGCGTAAATGCGAGTACAAAATTTATTCCCAGTAAATTGCAAAAGCGAGCACTTTTCTTCATAGAATATGTAGAACTGGGTACGTTTTCGAAGTTCCCCACTCAAAATGGCCACTACGAATTACCCCCGTTGAAACCCCCCCCCCCCCAAATTGAGTGTAAAGAGAACGTCAATAACGAAACGCTCAGTTTGTGTTCTGTGAAATGCAGAACACACGTTAAAACAAAGGCCGAGACACGTTAGAACAGGGTTTATACCATCTGTATTTACATATTTACATACTTATATAGGTAACTGTATAAATACATAGGTATGCTCTTGTACATGGTGAATATATTCTACCTCAGCGTACATGACACACAACGAATTAGCACTGAGAGTTCCAAAACATTCTGGCGAAGTAATAAACCCCCCTCGAAATACCCACCCTTGTTTACCCCCCCCCCTCAAAATTAACACTATGAAACAATTTCGAGGGGTATTTCGAGGAAATAGAGTACATTGCAGTGTAGTCACCTTATAAATATGTCCCACATTGAATTCACAGAAATAAGTTTTCTTTACGCGTATGCTTCAAAAACGTACGCGTACACGTGAGTACGTTTCTTTTTTAAAAAGTATATGTAAACGTATTTACCGCGTACTCGCGTACGCGTATTTTTCGAGTAAACGTACGTACCTTTTAACAACTTTGAATTAAATCTCGATTTGCCTGGCAGTCGGGCGGCGGCTGTCAGGTGCCTGGCGCGACGGGCGTGTCCGGCGGGATTTTACCCCCGAAAATAAAAAGAAAAATCGGACATACGTCTTATGCAAACTTGGCAGCCGGCCAAAAATTTCGAAATCGCCATAAATATAAAACTAGGTACATAACCGTGTATAAAGATAAAAATGGCGATTACATAGGTCAGAAGTTTTCAAAATGGAGTGAATCTGAGCGGTTCTGGGCAAAAAAGGGGCGGGCGGGCGGGCGAGGGCACGCCTGTCCAATTAAATCTCGAATTGCCAGACACGCCCGTCATGTCCTCCCTCTCAGGGATAATCTGCCCAATTAAATCTGGGGCCCTATACGAGGATTTAGGGTATTTATGTCTCTCGTTGCTTGTTAGTAGCGTGTCAACGAGAATTACAGCATGCGATTTTTGTGAATATATAAAAGAAGTATTGTTGTGAATATGTTAATGTAAGCCATTATAACCGAAATTGATGGCGAATCTTCATTTTGTCATGGAAATCCATGGACTGAACACCATTGGCTGGCACGCTTGGACCGCGCGTGCAAAGGTGTCAACTCACTGCAGTATTTATACCAGACTATCAAGCTGGTATTTACATATAAACGTGATTTAATGATGGAAAACAGCCAGAACTTAGCGTCAACCGCCGAATGATCCACAGCGGTTTTCAGAACCCGGTGCCAAGCGCCATGCGTTTTGTTTTTGGCGCCAGCAGAACATAACATTTCAATGGGTGTGACATCGAGAGCTATAACAAGATCGCGCGACAGCGATCAGGCGCAGTGCCATCCATGGGGCGTCAAAAGCCCCATGGCACTTTTCCATCACTAGTTAAGTGTTAACATTTTAGTCAAAATTATTTTTCTTATTATTTTGTGTTGCAGTGTATAGACTTCATGACTCCTGCTATTATGGGCGTGTGCAGAATTGGCAAATGGAAAATTCAAGAATAAAATAAAATAAAATGTAAAATTACAAAATAAAAAATAAAGATTGTATAAAAGTTCGAATTTATGTAAAATTATTGTAAAATTGCAAAAAATTGTATTTTTGTAATTTTGTTATAAAAATTCATATTTTTTGTAAAATTTTGATCTTGTTGTATTGGGTTCTACCTGTTTATCCGCGGAGCTGAAACAGTCCCAAGCCCTGTAAAGTGACAAATTTCATGCAAATTGTCAATTGTCATGACAAATGTTAAGTAAGGCACCGTTTACATGGATTTTTTGTGATGACTCTGACAACAGATGAAAAGTTCAATAAGTCAAGGAAAAAGTTCAATATTCATGAGAAAAAGTGGTCAAGTATACGTGTCGCCTAGGTGTATATGCATGCCAAACTACAGATAAATTGCGCTTGTCAGTACAGAGTTTTAGATGTTTGAAATTTTTTTGCCATTGTTGGAGCCTGACAGGTGGCGACAACAGTACATTTTCTTAAAAACGTCCATAACTCTGGAGCAACAAGTGCAATTAAGCCGCAATTTGACATGCCTATACGTCAAGGTGGAATTTATACTTGACCACTTTTTTCTCATTAAAATTGAACTTTTTACTTGACTTATTGAACTTTTCATATGTTGTCAGAGTCGTCACAAAAAATCTGTGTAAACCGTACCTATAGTGTTGATTGTTATGACAAATATGAATTGAGGTGTCATAATCATGCAAATTGTATTGAAATCAGGTTTTGTATCCACATATTGCTGTTGTTTTATATCCAAATTATTTTGTGAACATTTGGATACCAAAAAAATTTGAATACACAATTCACGCTTTGCTTGACATTTAACATGTCAATTTACTCTTTATTTTACATTTGTCATGACATTTTACAAATGCGCCCAGCACACTCCAAAAGTCTTTCTACTGAAAATGCAAACCATTGTTATCAATAATTGTAACCTAAAACATGCAGCTAGCTAATAGTACCTACTGCATGTAACTTTTGCAAAATAACGGAAAACTTTGTCACATGATTTTAATGTTTAGGTCTAATTATAACATTTCTGGCCTTGCATGTAAGCAAGGACGTATCCAGGGGAAGGGCGGGGTGCTGAACCCCCCCCCCCCCCCCTTCCCGGGATGAGACCCGGAAAATCCAACTTGTCCTATATACTATTTTATATTTCCTTTATATCCTTTTCCTTATGTTTCTAAAATTTTTTTGCACGCATGCACGCAATTTCTTCCCCATGCATTGTATTTTCAGTGGATTGGCCCTCTAAACCAATATCCTTGAATTGCAATGCATTGTATTTTCAGTGAAAATGAACACATTTTTGCGAATTTTGGTGTATATAGAGGTAACAGGAAAAATGCAATATGATTTTTTTATCAGTGCTATATAGGCAACACTTTAAGACTAAATTTTTTTTTGGGTGTGTCCAACTTTTGGCCACTTACTCATGGACTGACTGATATGTATGAACCCGTTCCTGGGGCTGGTGCCAACGCAAAACCCCCTGTTCACCGTTCCCCATAAATAAGCAGCCCCCTTGCTCAAAAATCCTGGATACGTCCCTCCATGCAAGATTCCGATTTTTTTTGTAAAATTAATGAAAAATGATTGTTCCATTTTTGTATTTTATTTCAATAGTGTCATTTTTTTTATTAATGACTTTTGGGAATAAAATAAAAACAAGAATAAAATGAAAATAAAATACATTTTTATACAATTTGTATACAAATAATTCTATAAAACCAAACCTGTGTGTGGGTTGAACTTTTAACAATTTGTTAAAAAAGCATTCTAATGGCTTGTCTTTAGGCCCCACCTTAAAAGCAGTAAAAGCAACTTATAGTAATATTGTGACATACCAGAATTCTTTTTTGTACACCGGAACGTGAGCGTGGTGCGGCTGGCACGCAGTGAGTCATGCAAACTGTAGTTGTAGCCGTTGTGTACAAGCGATCTCCCATATATTGTCAGCCTTGTCGCTGGCCCGCGTCCAGTTACACTGACATAGGGCAGGGGGGTGTAAACAATAGAAAATCCGATAAAGAAATATAGAGATAGAAAATGGTCAATAAAGAAAATGCAGATTTCTTGTCACACTTTGTCCTCCCAGCTAATTATTATAAATATGTAAGCAGTAAGCACATGTCATTACATCAATATACAGGGTGCGGCAGTTTGGACCAACACTTTAGATTTTGAATAACTTGACACTGGGTGGTCGGATGAAAGTCAAAATTTAGGTGAACGTTAACAACTAAATAGGAAAAGTTTCCACAAAAAAATTGTAGCGATCGCTCGACTGGTTCATGGGTTATTCAAGCAAACACATAATTGTCACTTTACCACCACCTCGACCTTACGGCTTTACGCAAGCACCCGCTAATTTCGTTTAGCCTTTGGTAAAAACGGATTAATGGCGGACGTGCATGCATTTAGGCGAAAAGAAAAATGAAAAAATACCGATCCCTTCCTGAAAAGTCGATCCCATTTGAACCCTACCACAAGCCACAAGGTGATGATAAAGTCACAAATAAGAGTGTTTGCACGAATAATTTGTGAACCAGTGGTATCACATCCATATTTTGAGGGAACCTTTCCTATTTACCATTTTTCCTCGAAATAGCCCATCGAAATACCCCCATCTCAAAATATACCCTCAAAATGAGCACTAGGAATTTATAAGCCCCCCTTGAAATGGGCCTGCATTATTCCGCATGTGAACCCATCCTGCATGTTGACCCGGACTGGAACATATAATTTAAAGGGTGAAAATCTAAAAGAAGTATAAAAATTAGCGATTTTGAGTGAAAATTACGGTAAAATTGCTCAAAAGCGCTCCAGATAGCGAGATAGTTAGGCAATTCGCGGGGGGGGGGGGGGTGTTCAGAGGGAAAGTTGCTGAAACAATTTGCCACATGGAAATATAGATAGCTTGGCAGTTTGGGGTGGAGTCACCCGCCCCCCTCTCTTACCCCTGTGGGTATAATGTGTCAATAATGTGTCTACATGTGTGATGGGTTTACATGCGTAATAGGCTTGACCTAGGGTTCAAATGGTAGTTGGTTATACTCACCTAAATTTTGACTTTCATCCAACCACCCAGTGTCAAGTAATTCAAAATCTAAAGCATTGGTCTAAATTGCCACACCCTGTATGTGGCTAACACTTCTTTGTCTTCCTTTCTGGTAGATTGAGAACTAAATATTACCCAAACCCGACACTGGATGGCATGGCCCAACATTTGGGCCAATTCCAAATGAGGGTGTACCTGTGCTCATGTTTGCCCAGTGCTCATGTTTACCCGGCGCTCATCGTGGTGATGCCCTGTGCTCATTTTTGCCTGGTGCTCATCGTGCCCCACTGCACAATGAAAACCAAGCCAGGTGCATCCATGAGCACCGGGCCAGTGCATAGATGAGCTAACATGAGCAGCCAGACGACCAGATAAATAATGTACCATTTCCATTCTTTCAATGTATTTTTGGTTTACTTTTTGATAAAATTCAATATTCAAATAGATATAAAAACTCACTACTATTGCTACATTTACTACTAAAATATCCAATTTAACCTCATCAATTTATTCTCTGAAATCACATTAAAAATAAATACAACTCATGCTCAACTCACATAATCAATAATTCAATTGTGGAAACTGAGTGTTGCAAGGTAAGTTGCTGCAGGGTGTGTGTATATGGGTGTACACATATATACCGTGTATTTGTGTAATCATGGTACTTGTGTATGGGGCATCCATGAGCACCGGGCGGGTGCATCAGCCCCGCCCGGTGCTCATGGACACACCCGCCTGGTGCTCAAGGTACGGGGGCATGATGAGCACTGGCATCGCACAATGAGGGCTGGGTAAAAATGAGCACCAGGCAAACATGAGCATGGGGTTTCAGCCATTCCAAATGAAAAAGCCGAGCCCCAAATCGACCAGCTATATATGTATTCCAGATGCTGCCCAGCTATCTGTCTCAGTCGAGGCAACATTTTGGCTACTAACACCTGCATGCCCCCCTAATCCATGTAAATATGTAGCTATCCAAAGCAAATTTGAGGCATTTTGCCCCACGTTTTACTTATAATTGCCAAATTTTTCACACGTTTATTTTTTTTCACTTTCAAAATCGCTATTATGTTAAAATGTATTGTATTTCCTCAAAATAACCCCAGGGTTTTTTTTTATCAGAGTGAGAATTTTGAGGGGGGTTTAAACGAGGGTGGGTTATTATTACGTCAAATTTTTTTTTAAACCCCATTAGTAAATTGTTGTCTGAAACGGACGCAGACGTATAAAAATGCAACAAAAACTGCCATTTTTCTGACTCTATAGACTTGTAAATGTATGTAGACGGTATAAACACTGTTCTCACGGAACACAGTCATTGTTTTTAAGTGTGTTCTGCACTGCCCCGATCACAAACCGCACCTTTTGTCATGTACGTTCTGTATACACTAAATTTGGGGGGGGGGTATTTCGAGGGGGCGTGGGTCGGTGCCCAAGTAAACCCAGTGCCCAAGTTGGGCCGGTGCACAAGTTCAAATCAAATCAAATCAACTTTATTACCACTCTGCCGGCGCGCGTCAAAAGGGTAATACCAAAAATGTAAAAATAAGTCACTAGCGCGTAAAAACACTGTAACTTAGCACCAAAAAGTCCAGGGATCATAGTCGATAACACATTAAGAATATAACAACTATATCAATATGAGAACTTTGCGGTGGGGACAAGAGCTCACGGTTTTTTAAGTGACCCCTCATTCCCCCTACATAACATCCTATAGTAAATACACATAACAGTCAAATGGGCGATAACATTTATTGATCAAAAAGTGACTTCACATATTTCGCACACATAGAATCATTGAGATCGGTTGGAATCAGTATATCAAATGCTGCGAGAAAGTGTCATCCAGCTCATGTTTCTCTTGCCGTCTTCATACCTTAGAGAGGTTACGTGTTTGTTAGTGTTTGGTCATACAACGGATCATTTACAAGTGGTTAGAACTCCCTAAAATGAACCCTAAACTTGTGTTGGAGGAAACTGTGCATGAAACTGGGTCGTAAAGTCATCCAAGTATTCCTCAAAATCACACAGTGATTTGCTCGCTGTTGCACGTGTAAACCGACAGACTGAGGACGATAAGATTGAACTTAAATTTTCAGCAGCATGTTCTCGACATCTGTTGTGACAGCAGTCTGCTTTCAGCGATCTTACCAGCGTTTGCCTCCATATCTTAGTCGTATCGTGCGGGCAAGTTTCCAGGATGTGTTTATTTGTCAGCCATAGATCCACACCTCTGCTGTGACAGAGGGGACACGACATCCAACACATAACTCCCCTTTGCAGACGTAGTTGATCCAGTTTTGACAAAACACCATGCCTAAGCAGAAACCATTCGATTTCTTTCACTGTTAAAGTGTCCGGGCAGATCGGAGAGATGTGGTCGTAACACTCTCTCTCATGCTGCCGCGATGGTCTCTTACTTGGAGCTCTGCTGGACAGGCATTCCCACGCTGCATACTTTGCTGTGTCTTTAAGCAGGTTTTTCGTCACTATCGTGTCGCCCATATTGTCCTTAAACAGCCATTTTTTAGCCTCATGTGCCCGTCCTGCGACACTGTTTTTCCGTTTTTGGCCAGATCTTGTCTTACCCCAAACCTGTGCAGCTAACCTCGTTGTAGATGATATTTTCCCGCTGTTCGTGTATTTCTCCATCTCCATTATTTTTATCGCAAACCAGCCATGCATTGTTATCATGTCTGCCTCTATGGCCAAAATCCGGTTTGTCAGGCTTCTTGGCGCACCAATCATTTTCCTATATATTGAAAGCTCGACTGACACTAGCCTATCTTGTGCAGATTTTTTCAGACCTACGATCTCCACGCCGTAGTAGACTTTTGAGACTGCATAGAGGGTCCACATGCGTTTTACTGCCCATAGCGGTTGCATGCTAAGTTGTAATACCCGGTGCCCAAGTAGGGCCAGTGCCCAAGTAAAGTGCCCGTACTTGTGCATACATGTGCAATGCTTGGGCAGCACTTGTGCACCTTGTGGGCGTCAGGCCGGGTTGTTTGATGCCCTACTATTGTTTGATTTTCATTTTTCAGCATTGTACTTGTGTTGTACCAGAAAAAAGTTCACCGTCAACATGGTACGCCTGTACTACAGTAAGCCCGGACCATTCTGGGTAGTAAATACGATACACTAATTCAATTTATATGCCATTTGACATTTTACAGGGCATTTTCCATGAATTTTGACACTTCGCATGCCATTTGCCATTTGACATTTTACAGGGCATTTTCCATGACTTTTGACACTTAGCATTCTATTGGAGCCTGCCGTTCTATCGTTTGATTTTTATTTTTCATCGTTGTACTTGTGCACCGGCCTGGCCGGTGCACAAATATCGCTCCCATACCTGTGCACCGGGCAGGGTGCTTGCACCTGCCCAGTGCACAAGTTAAGAGCCGCCCGGTGCCCAAGTACGGGCACTTTACTTGGGCACTGAGCGTACTTGGGCATTGGTATTTATACTTGGGCACTGGGCGTACTTGGGCACCGGGTTTACTTGGGCACCGGCTCAGCGCCATTTCGAGGGGGGGGTGTTTATAAGTTCATAGTGTCCATTTTGAGGGGGGTATTTCGGGGGGGGGGGGAGTATTTCGAGGAAATACGGTACTTATACATTCCCCGCATAAATTGGATATTAATAAAAAAAATGTTTGGATGATGATGACTCGGCCCACATGCAAGGGAGGCTGTTGAGAGCATAGGTGCGGTTGTGCGCAGGGGTGCCTACATGCTCCCGAGGGGCCACGCAACCATCGATGCTGCTGCTGGAGTAGGGATGGAAAAAAAGCGCTTTTTTTAACGGCCCTGCTTTTTTTTAAAAAAACGCGCTTTTTTCGCTTTTTTTCAAAAAATGTTGAGACGTTCCCTAAAAACCTCCCAAATATGGTTCTGTATCAATATATACAGGTATATCAGACAAGTGGGAGTACTTGTGATGCTATATAGCCATATAATGGCTGTGTAGTCATTGGATAACATGGTCAGTTGTGATTTCTGCCAAAAAAATTACTTTTTATGTTGACTCATTAAACCCCTGTTTACCTCGATCCGGATGGTTGTGAATTTTTTTTAAATGTTTTGTTCACGCCCCCCTGTAAAGTTTTTGGGAAAATTAACCCGACTCAAAAAATAGCCCAAAGAGTTGTCTACATGATGTGCGGATCGCCCCCCAATATAACGCCGCGTGGGCCATGTAAGCGGGCCACACATTTTTTTATACCAAAATGCAGTGTTTACCTCGGTCCGGATGGTGGCTCCAAACCTTTTATAGTCTGTTTTTCAAGGCCAGAATTTGGCCGAAACATAGAACAGTGTCCTGGCTTAGTGCCAAATGTCATTTCAACGGCTTATTTACAGGCAGAAATAAGATTAGGATATTTTCAATTTGCACTGTTTTGTACTGCGGATCACGATCAGCTGTGATTGTGATCATTTTATCGCCTCATCTTACATCTATTAACACAGAAAATGCTTCCAACAGAAAGAGAAATCATTCGCGGTATTCTTAAAAACCTACTCCGCTTAAATACACCCTTCCCAAAAATGAGATATTGAGGGGTGAAATTTAAAAAAGTTAGTACATTTCGACCAGGGAAGGAAATTAGTAGTAAGTAAAATTTAGCAATGTTTTTTAAATTTCGCCCCTCAAATTCTCATGTTTGGGTGGGTGAGTTAAAGCGGTCTAGGTTTTAAAAATACTGCCAAAGATTTCTCTTTCTGGTGGAAACATTTTCTGTGTTAATAGATGTAAGATGAGGCGATAAAATGATCACGATCACAGCTGATCGTGATCCGCAGTACAAAACAGTGCAAATTGAAAATATCATAATCTTTAAGCCTGTAAATAAGCCTGTAAATAAGCCTGTAAATAGCCTGTAAATGTAAATAGCCTGTAAATAAGCTGTTGAAATGGCATTTGGCACTAAGCCAGGACACTGTTCTATGTTTTGGCCAAATTCTGGCGCTGAAAAACAGACTATATAAGATTTGGAGCCACCATCCGGACCGAGGTAAACACTGCATTTTGGTATAAAAAAATGCATGGCCCGCTTACACGGCCCACGCGGCGTTATATTGGGGGGCGATCTGCACATCATGTAGACAACTCTTTGGGCTATTTTTCGAGTCGGGTCAATTTTCCCGAAAACTTTACAGGGGGGCGTGAACGAAACGTTTTTAAAAAATTCACAACCATCCGGATCGAGGTAAACAGGGGTTTATGTATATTGCAGTTTGTGAATGTTTTGTGACTTCGAATGCAGTTATGCATGAAATAGTGCTTATAAAAAAGGCTTTAAGAGAAGGCTAATACATTGAGACTAATGTTCCCCACTGTTGAAGTATTTGGGAGCACATTGGCTGAATATTCTATACTACACTAACATATCACAACTTATTATTACATGATAGCATGCAGGGATAGAAGTATGTTTTAAACTTGTGAAAAATTGTTGTAAAAATTCGTGACTTGCATGTGCGTCAGTGATATGTGTTGTACGCCAGTATGGCATATTGTCAGTGACGTGAAGTCTATTTGAAACGAATAAACGAATACTTATTAAAGCAATGACACTAAAAATGCCACAAAAGCAATGAAAACAGCCACCAGTGGTAATTTGCATGTGAAATTTTGCGCTTGCGCACAAAAAATAGCAAAATACCTAGTGCATAAGTACAAAAAATGTTTGCCAGCGCTTTTTTTTAAAAAAAAGCGCTGGGACACTAGCGCTTTTTTTTTTAAAGCGGCATTTTTTAAAAAAGCGCTTAAAAAAGCGCTTGCCATCCCTATGCTGGAGTCCGCAAAATCTTTTTTTAAATTTTTTTATCTGATAAATATAAATGGGACAAAAACATAGCTGCATGCTGTGTGTTCTACACCAGCATGCAGCAAGGTATTATGTAAAAGTGTAAGCAAAAACATAAGAATGTACTGTCTTTCCTCAAAATACCCCCGTCGAAATACCCTCCTCAGAATGGCCACTATGAATTCAGATCTCCCCTTCTCCCCTCAAAATACCCCCAAATTGAATGTAAAGAACACGTGAATGACAAAAGCTGCGGTTATTTGTGATACGGGCAATGCACAGCACACGTTAAAAACAATGACTGTGTTATTTACATTATAAGAGGATTTATACCATCTACTTTCTTATATAAGTCTAATGCATCCTATATTTACATGGTGCTATTGTTGCATATTTCTACGTCTGTGTACAATACAAACAACAAATTAGTACTGGATATTCAAAATATTTCTGGCGAAATAATAAACACTCCCACGAAATACACCCACAAAATTCTCACTCTGAAAAAATAAAACCCCAGGCGGAATATTTCGAGAAAATGTGGTGTAAATACCCAAATGCTCAGATATTTTGGGTAAGCACAAATACACACGCGCAACTCAGCTATCTACCATAGGAACGATTTCTTATCTATTGACCCCACAGCAGGCTGGCCGCGAGTGTTCCGCGCGTGAAAAACACCGTGCTAAAACAAATGCGCGGAACCAATTTTTGTTGCGCACGTAGGGAATGCAACAGCGCGCTTGTGTGTTGATCGGGTCTATGGGCACAGAAACAAAACGTGTCAACGCGCGCGGACTTAGAGGTCAAATTGACCAGGCGCGCGGAAATTTTTGTTTTAGCACACACACAGATTCTACGTGTTCGCAAAACGAACACGTAATGAGCACTAAGTCATTATCGGGAATTTTTTTAGTGGCTTCACAGTCGGAACTGCATATTTCCATGAATTATCTACCGATTTTGATGGTAGAGCACTTAAAATGATCAGAATGGTGTGGCGATCACTTAAAAAAGCAATTATAAAAATATATATTGTGACACTTGATTTTCATTGTTTGTTTTTAAGCGTGATGACTTTTTAAAAACGAAAATCATCTTAATTATGAACAAAAAATGCTACAGTTTTTCCATCATAATATTTCGTTCCTATTATGGAATAATTATTGCAAAATTTAACACAAGATTATTTATGCTTTTGCGATAATTTTGTGCGTGTCGAAATGTTTTGTTCCACACACAAACTTTGCCTGTTACGCGCACGCCATTTTTGTGCGCGCGCAGGGGCTGCAGAGTTGTGTGTGTGCGCGCGCGTCAGGCGACTTCTGTTATTGTCTTTGCGCGGAACACGTGTCCACCCAACATTTTTTACGTGCTTGTGTGCGGAAACGCACGCGCGGAACCCTCGCAGCCAGCCTGCCCCACAGGAGTGGTAAAATCATGGATAACTCCGGAAAACTAATGATAATGGTGTAAATTACAAACTAATGGTGTAAATTTTCAAGCAAAAAGTCAATGAAATATGAACACATCTGACTACAACATTTTTTTATTCCCTTTTTATCTATGACTTGCCACCATGACTTGCCCTGTGTCACCAATGCTCAATACCTACAGCAATGATAATTTTACAATAAGACTCACCATTTGTACTGGGGCAATTTCACAGCCTGCATGCCAGCCAAATGTTTTTTCAAACATTCATTTCGACAGCACGGTGCATCAGCCGACTCGACTTCTGCATTGGAATAGAAAGCATTTTATATTAAGAAAGATGGGTAAATTGAAAAACTCAGTGCTGATTGAATCTAATCACTCGATCACTGTTCATTTCATTGAGAACTAGCGTATTTCGCCATATAAAGAAACCCCCTGAGCACAACACCAGGGGTGTTATACAGCTGCATAGCACCCCAGGGGTGCTATGCTAAGTTTCAAAAAGATCACCCGATTTGAATTGCTTAATATTGTTTAAATGCTGTGTGTGGCGCGCGCCACGCATTGTAATTCCGCGGCAGCATTTTTTTATTGACATGCTGCACACTGGGAACCAAGAAAGCCTAAATTTCTGTTGCAATCAATGTGGCGCAAGCATCTAGCCGTGCTACCGGCTGAATTTGGAAGTATTTCATGTATAACACCCCTGACCTAAAACCCAGGTGTTATACAAGTAAAAATAGGTTGCTGGATAGGGTCTCAAATTTGTACAGCACTCAGGTGCTTTACAAGGAGAAATACGGTATTGAAAAATATTCATTGTCACAAATTATTTGCCTTTTTTCAGCACATTTTCTATAAATACTTTCTTGATATGTGTGAGCACTCAGTAATCAATACATTTTAGTTACACTGAAAACTCTGATAACAAAAAATCACAACCTATAAACCACAACAAGTGTAAAAAGCACATTAGAACAGGCCTGTGCCTCGTGGCATCTAAACCGCATAGCATCTGGACCCAGATAGCATGGATTTCCCCCTTAGCATCTAGACCTGCTGAGTATCTATCCTATGCTGGATGCCAAGTGGGCTACATGCCAGCACATGCTATGTGGTGTCGATGTGTGGCCAACAGGGGGAGTTATTCAGGGGGTATTACGCAAGGGGATCATATTTAACAACATATGGACGATAAAAAAGTAATGGGATAAAGCATGTTTTTACTAACCTCTGATAAGCATCCTAAAATGAATGTCAGAAAAATCAATGTGATATGATAGATAGATTGTAAAGTGTACATTCAGCATGCTATATATTTATGTAGGTGGTTTTATTTTGAATGCAGAAAGTTCCATTAGGGGACACTTTTCAAGCAAATGGAATTGTGCTTTTTATATACATATCAATGAAATTTGGATGTGTGAACCATAATTGTTAGGTGACGGAAAAATTGGATAGAACAATAAAACAATCATCTGATTTTTTGATGGCATATTTGATGCCACCTATCGAAAACATACACAGAGGGTATGGCGCTCTTTTGGCACTTGTGAGTTGAACGCCAAGCACCAATGGCGCCGCGGCAATATGGCGACAAGCGCCAAAATCACTGTTTGGCGCTGGTGTCAGGCACCAGCACCATGGCGCTTTTACATCACTACTCATGACACCCCCCACCCACCTGCATGGCACCTAGCCCCCCCTACCCACTTGGCATCTGACCCTACCCACCCATTTGGGACAGTTCTATTCCCATTCTATGCCACAGTTGGCTTGGCATCTAGCATTGGATAAATGCCAAGCGTGTCATAAATGCCAAGCCAAGTGAAGAATTCATTCTATCCAGTTTAGATTCGTGTCTAGATGCTATGCGATATACATGCTATTGAGGGTTTGGTCACGTGAACGGGCCTGTGCCTCATGGCACCTAAACTGGGGTGTCAAATTTCTGTTTTCCATTTTCTTCATTTTCAGGCTCATTTTTCTGTTTTTCCACTTCATATTCCCTTTTTTTCCAGCTTAAAGGTCTGTTTTCTGTTACAGCCAAACTGGTAAACATGCATGCAGGTTTTCAATTATGTGAATTTTTCAGCAAAATTTCAGCAATTTTTACTATTTCCAGCAAATTTTGTACAGTTTCTTTTATGTTTTCATGTTAATTTCATGTTTCTGTTTTCTGGCCGCTAAATTTTTTTTCTGTTTCTGTTTTTCACCAAGTGCATTTTTCCCATTTCTGTTTTCTGGCAAGTGCAAAAAAAGTTCTGTTTCTGTTTCCAGTTTTTAAAAAAATTGACACTCTAACTAGAACCAACTTTTTAACCAGGGGAAATCAGCACAAGCACTCATCCTTCGGTCTCCGTAATCGTAGAGCAGCTCCTCAAAGGGTGCAATGTGCCTCTTTGCCCTAAGCACAATTTTCTGCTGTCCATTTATTTTCACACTGTCTACACGAAGGTTTGCTCTCTCATCGCAGCCGTGATTGATTAATCTACCAAATGTACCATCATCAACGGATGCATCAACAGCGCTGTGAGAAAAAATGTGGCTGTGCTAGTGCATAGTGTGTCATGACAGGGACATACCTAGGGGGGTGGAGGGTTGGCCACCCTCCCCTCACTCCCTGGTGAGAGATAGAGTATGTCAAAAATTGATATCATCATAACTCTGGGGTCTGCAATAGGGTTCAAATGGGACCAGCTTTTTAGGCTGGGACCAGGTCCAAAAACCAGGACCAGGTCCAGGGTAGGGCTGGCCAGTGTGTTTTTAAACATTTTTTTTCAAACATGATGTCCAAATTTTTTTTTAGAACATTGACCAAAATTTTGAGTACTAAGCACTAGGTATTTTTGAAATTTTTTGCGTGCAAGCGTGCAATTTGACACACAGATTGACATTGCTGGTTGTTTTCATTGGTTTTGTGGCATTTTTGTATCAAAGCATCCATTTCTATGTGCTACAATAGGTTAATAAGTCGTCATATGTTGCTGTAGTGTATAATATTCAGGCAATGTGCTTCCATGTGCATCCACAGTGTGTAACATCACTCCCAAAGTAACAACCTCCTTTTCTAACCTTGTTTGATCACTATTCCATGCAAAAATTCACCTGAAGTCCCGAACATGCCAATATAAGGCACTATACAAACATGTTGACAACAAAAGGATATTTTTGACACAAATCGCCACTTATAATGCCATCCAATAGCTCCACAGCCATTATATGGTTATAATTAACATCACAGAGTATTGCCAGTGTCTGATATAGCTATATATGTTGACACAAGGTCATATCTGGGAGCATTGAAAAATCTTTATTAACAAAACGTTGTATTTAACAAACATGGAGTTAAAAAAACGTTTAAAAACATGGAGTTGAAAAAACGTTTTTTCCAACCCTAGTCCAGGGACCAAGAAAGCACCAAAGAGTTCAGAAAATGTATCCTTATTCTATGCAAAAGTGCAGTGCATCAACGATCAACCAAACAACACTCACGATAAGCTCTTCTGATCAATCAACAAATAGGATGGCGAAATCCCTTGCCAAGTAAGCTCTCTGTCAAGCAAAATTCCTTCATCAGAACTCATTAGTCTTCCACAATAAACTGTTACAATGGAGCCAGCAGCATAAGAATGAGTGGTGAAGACGCCTCGGCCTTTTATCTGTGAGTGCAAATAAAATGAAATGTGTTGAATGTTGTGAAGTTTCAGCTAGTGAAATTTTAGATCTCATTGTGACTAGGCACGATTGGTATAGGCAGGGTGTAGCGATGGCATGAACTTTCTCCACCCCTAGTAGCATGGGGGGGGGGGGTGCATGCACTAAGTTGTTGCAACAGGCGCGGGGTGCACAACAGGTGCACTTGCCATTTGTCACTTATCAGCATTCCAATCAAATACTTGCAGGACATAGCCAGGGGGGCGGACACTGATGCCAGGGTCACTGACAAAAAACACCCCACCCAGGGAACTTATTCAAGGATACCATATCACCTCGAAATACCCCCATGGGGTGTATTATTTCGTCAAAAATTTTTGGGGGTGGGCATTAATTTGAGGGGGAGTTAAGTCGAGGGGGATCTAGTATTTCGCCAGAAATTTTACAAAATTCCACATACTCCAACACAGAAAAATGTACTAATGATAGAAACATGCGTTTATGGACATATATAACTGTATATTTGCATAAACCCGGTCCTCATGTCACTCAGTCATTAGTTTTAACATGTGTTCTGCATTATACAGATCACACATGGTGGTATTTGTTGTGTACATACTAGGGTTGGAAAAAAATCAATTTTATAAAACGCCTAGATAACAAAAATCAATTAAAAAAATTGATTTGAAAAAATTAAAATCAGATTTTTATTTAATCAGCCAAAATGGGGGTATAGGGAAAAATATGTGTATGTTTAATGTCAGACAATGTATTGTTATGTCTATTCTGGTTATATAATGACTGTGGGTCATGGGATAGCATTATAAACAGTGATTTTTTACATACTTTACATACAAAAATATACATTTTTTATGTCAACTTATTATGTATATTGCCTTTTGTTGAATGTTCATGACTTCAAGTAAAGTTCAGTGAGGAATAGTGCTTAAATAAGGTTGTAAGAGTAGGCTAATACATTGACAGTGATGTGACACACATGTAGAAGTATGTGGGAGCACATTGGCTGGATATTATCTACTACACTAGCATATATTGGCTTATTATTACATGGTAGCATGAAAAAATGGAAGCTTTTACACTAAAAATGGCCCAAAACCCATGAAAACACCAGCAATGGTAATGCATAAGAAAAATGGCGCGCTTGTGTGCAAAAAAAATTGCAAAATACCCAGTGCAAGTCTACCAGAAATTTTGTATTTTGATTTTTAAAATTAAAATCAGTTTCCACCCTGTGATTTAAAAACAATCAGATTTTTTTTTAAATCAGTTTTTAAAAAATCAAGTGCCAACCCTAGTACATACTGTTTACACTATATTTGGGGGGTATTTCGAGGGGCGAGGGGTTATTTCCCCAGCCCATTTTGAGGGGGGATAATTTGACGGGGGGGGGGGGGGTTACTTCAAGGGGGATAAATTCTAGGTAATACGGTATACAGTATTCATATTAAGTATATGTTGGCATGTTCAGAAAAATTTATTTTGCATGTTGAAATACTGGGTCAAATTGGCGTAATGAATGTATAGATGTAATGAATGCACTTAGGACCCTTTACACTGTGACAACTGTGACGACAAACAATGCAATTTTGCAGCCATTTTTGTGGGATACATATGAAATAATTTACATGTGTGATTTGTGGGATACATATGAAATAATTTACATGGTCGGGCTGAAAAGTCCCTGGGCAGTGCTCGCCATTCGCGGTAGGGGTAAGCTACGGTCATAAAATTTTAACACGTTAATATATCAGTGTTTTGAGTTTTCACCCAAAATTTCACCCTTCTAGCTTCACCCACTGCGGAACTGTGGGGGTCACAATTTCAGTCATTTTGTACTGATGTACAAATGGTGCTCTAGCTCAACGCTGCTTTAAGTTGTGATCATGAAACTTTGGCTAATGTAAGCCACCAGTGTTGGCAACGTGCCAGCACTAACCAACATTAGCTATCATAAGCCTAGTCCATATTGCCATAACTGTCGCTACTCTCACTACCAAATTCATCATTCTGCCTCTTCGTCTCATAATAGCCCCCCTTTGGAGTCTACTCACTGCTGTTGAACACAGGTAATGTGTCCACTACACATTAGTAATGAAACATAGGGCGATTTTATCCACATGATTCATTTACTGCACATTACAAAACAACATTAAAATCACTGCAATACAACATGATCTCAGATGATCACCAAAATTATCCATCACAGTTCCCACGTTTCTTGCACATCACCCTGATCTGCATATTAATTTTACCTTAAGCAATAATGTGTATGAAAGTGTTGAATACTATCAGCACATTGCCAACACTAGTGGCTTACACTAGCCAAAGTTTCATGATCACAACTTAAAGCAGCATTGAGCTAGAGCACCATTTGTACATCAGTACAAAATGACCGAAATTGTGACCCCCACAGTTCCGCAGTGGGTGGAGCTAGAGGGGTGAAATTTTGGGTGGTAACTCAAAACACCTGATATATTTACGTGTTAAAATTTTATGACCGTAGCTTACCCCTAGCGCGAATGGCGAGCACTGCCCGGGGACTTTTCAGCCCGACCATGTACATTTACAAGCCTCAATTGATCATGACTTGATCAGCGTTACTGCCTAAGGCAAACATAAAATTATATACAGTGCATGTTCATGCAGACTAGATCACACTTTTTTTGTTGTTGGAGGCTGTTGCTGTATTTGTTAAAGGGGCGTTGTCGGTAGCCTCGTTTAAGGTAAAATATTTCATATGTATCTCACAAAAATGGCTGAAAAATTGCATTTTTGTTGTCACAGTCATCACAGTGCAAAAGGCGCCTTACCCAACCTAAATAATGGAATCGACAGGTTGTGCAGATCATTCTAAGTATTTAACAGTCCAAATCGACCAAGAAATGGCCGACTTATTAAGCTTCAAAGTAAACTACCTAGCCAGATCAGCTATGTAAAATCAACACATTTTAATAGACCCCCACTTTTTGGGACCGGGGGATGATTGAAGGAAACAAAACGATTTGGTTGACGTGCGCAACAGAATGGGGCGACACAAAGGCTGGTGGATCCAACCCCCTAAAGTGCCTTCCCCGATTCCAGCTGTGGGTCCGCCACGGATGCCATTTCAATGTTCATTGATGTTTTTTTTACATATCGAAAGACTTTTTCAGATGCACTGCATATCAATTATAGATTGATTTAGCACATGGAACCTACGAATGTGTTTGAAATATATGTCCCGGAAAACTATTTTCGAATTTTTGAATATTCGATTTTTTTCAAAAAAATAGTTTTTAAGTGTTTTTTTCAGTGGTGGAATAAAAATTCGAATTTGAGATTTTTTTGCCATCATTACTGATATAGTCGGCGGACATTTCATCCTACAAAATCGGAGAGTTAGAATTTGCTCGTGAATAGAGCGAATACGAAACTTGTGTCCCACCCGGACGCGCGGAATTGAAAAAGAAAATGATATTAAGTGAAAAACAGACATTTCGCCACGTCTGTTCGTGCCACACCTTATTTATCTACATTTTCAACGTTGCTGTCCGCAAGCGAATGAACCGTTTAAACTGTTCTATTTTATTTATTTTTCTGTTCTTTGGCTCCGTTCCAATGGAAGAGTCCTGTATGCGTACTTGGCAGCTGGCCAAAATTTCGAAATCAACTATAAATATGAATAAAATAGGCTACCGTATTACCTCGAAATACCCCCAAGGGGGTTTATTATTTTGCCAGCAAAATTTGAGGGGGGGATAATTCGAGGGGGGGGGTTTATTCGAGGGGGGGGGGTCTATTATTTCGCCAGAAATTTTCGGAAATTCCCCGTACGCGGACGTAGAAAAATCGAACAATTACATTGATGTATATGTGTTTATACGCAAATATAACTGTATATACACAAAAACCCTTCCCTAACGTCACTCAATCATCAGTTTTAACGTGTGTTCTGCATTGTACAGATCACAAACTGCGGTATTTGTCATGTAAATACGTTCACGTTACACTCAATCTTAGGGGGGTATTTCGAGGGGGGGGGGGGGTTTATTATTTCCTCAGCCGAAATTTAGGGGGGTTATTTCGAGGGGGGGTTAATTCAAGGGGGGGTTAATTCGAGGTAATACGGTATGTATATAAATGAAAATAGCGATTATGAAGGTGCAAATTGGCAAAGTGGAGCAAATTTTAACGATTTTCAGCTAACTTTGAGTTTTCACTCTCAATTGTATAATACGCAACTGGTAAGTGGGATGAGGGCCAATTTCTAATATGTGACCCGATCCGTTCCAATCCTTAAAATACTGTGACGCAATAATAACCTCATGCACTCTCCACTGGAGAGATTGACGCAAATGTTTGTAGGGCGATATGTCTGCTGACTATATCACATTGGCCTGACTAAATCACATTGAAATGGCAACATGGCGACATTCAGCCTACTCTTTTTGTATGCTACATGTGTTTTCGTTTCAAAATCTTCAAATGTTACCTTTCATTAATTAAAATTAAAATTTAGATTAAATAATTTCATTTAACCGTGTTCATTAATTTGCATTTTGAAAAATTTCAGTTTTCACATGAAGTCACGGTGAAAACTAGTGTGTGTAGGCACATTATCACAAATACATAGCTTTTTGGTTGAAATTTAAAAGTGGCTGAGACAGAGTTTACAGACACAGAGCATTTGTAAGTGCATTCTAGCTGGTACCCAGTGACCGACCTGGCAGACAAACATGGCGAGTCCTTGCTCACTGCTGGCCACCGCCTGCTCATCCAGCTTCCGTTCAAAGTAGAGCCTTCGCTGGCGCGCCGGCAGCGTGGCATGTCTGCTGCTCCGCTGGGCAATGGGCGTCGCTGCCACTTTGCCTGCCAACACTCTCATTGTATGATTTTTGTCAGCTTGTTTGCAGATATGAAATGAAATTTTTCAACCTAAATACGTAAACATTCATATCACTACATAATTCAGGATGATAAGCATTTCCCCAAATAAGCTTCCCCAAGTTCCGAATACACTGTAAACTCGGCGAACATGAAACGAGTCAGTGATTCGGTCCTTGGTTACCAATGACATATGTTTCTTAATTCGAACTTGAATGGACGGATTCCATTAGGTTCACGATACATTTGATTCATCTGACTTTTTATCCGAGCACGATATGAGTTTGATAAACAAATCGTTATCGATAGTCGGATTGTAAGGTCTTAGGTCGGACCGAGTTTACGACGTTTCACGCACATCAAAAAATGCTAATGCTTAACAAAAACACAGAGTTTAACCCTGCAAAATGAGATAATCAGAGAGATCAGCGACCCGATATAAGCGTCAAGGGTTGAACTTTCGATATAAATTCGAGTGTTTCAGAAAGTGTCGATAACTTGCTCACTGACCAGGCGAAGTGCTCGACGGGGCAGATTTCTTGCCCTTCCGTCCCGCCAGCGACATGTCTGCAAGCCGAGTATTTAGGTACAACGAGTATACCTCGGTGGTGGCCAATAAATTTTCAAAATTTCGTCAATTTACAGCTGTGAAAGAAATATCGGCAGAAATGAGCGAAAACGAAGTTCACCATAGAGAATAAATTACCGTATTTCCTCGAAATACCCCCAGGGGGTTCATTTTTTCTGAGGGAAAATTTTGAGGGGGTATTTCGAGGGGGGGGGGTTAATATTTCGCCAGAAATTTTCTGATTACCCAGTACTAATAACGTACGCACACGTAGAATAATGCAACAAAAACCAACATGTTTTTTTTATATTTTTCGAAAATCACCCATTTTTGGAACGCTAATCGGGTTTCGGTTTCAAAACGTGTGCGGGTATTGGGTTCGGGTCGGGTCGGGTTCCCAACCCTATTAGAAGGTACACATTAGTGACTTTATTTGGGCCACGAAATAAATAGAAAGGCAGTCTCCAATAGAAGGGTCAAAACTGCTGGAAATGTGTCAAATTCACGAAAAATCTTAGCGGGCGCTGTCGTCAATTTGCGTTTGTCCATTGATTTAATGCTATTTTACTATGAAATGTTCTATCAATTGTCATTTGAATTGACATTCGGTAACATAACACCGGTAACATAACACGTTAAAAAAGGTATTTGAGAAAATGGGTTCAGGACTTCAGGGGAAGTAAACTCGGAGGACATCACACTTCACACTCGGAGTATGAAAACATACATGATAACCCATCTGAACAACGAACCAAAAATTATACAGTTTTTTAATCATAATTTTTCGTTTTAAGTATTTATTATTTTATTTGTTTTCATATTGGGATGCAGGAAGTATGGCATCATTACTACGAAATTTACAAAAAGATTTTATTCATGAAATGGTGGTAGGTTTTCATACTATACTCCAGCGACATTACACCTTACAACGAAATCTACCATATCCCATCTGAATAAAAGAACAAACATAAAAAAGTTTTCATCATATTTATCAAATTGCTTTGAATTTTTTTGCACAATTTTTTATGTTTGTTCTTGTATTCAGATGGGATATGGTAGAATTCATTGTAAGGTGAAATGTCGCTGTAGTTTAAGTGTGCTGTTCGCTAAGTATAGTAAAAACTGCGCTTCGGGACAGCTAGCTGGAGTGATTGGTAAGCGGTACCCCCCCCCCCCCCCAGCTAGATCCTGGGCACATACGCACGCTTATGTTCAAATCGGATTATTGAAATTATATTTTCAAATTGTCAAAAATTAAACGAAAAAAATTAACCTAAAAACTGACTGAATTTGAACCTGAAATATCTGTGAGAGCGCGGCTTTAGAAGCGACCGAGTTGCCAGCGACAGCTCGGTCGAAGGACACAGCTGGCGGCAAATCGAGCACGGCCGCAAAACGTGACGCCAGCAAATTTCCTGCACCATTGTAGGGCATAGGGTAGGACTAATAGTGAAGGGAACCACGCCGTATGAGGACTTGGCGCGACGCCAACAGATTTGGTGAACACCCGATTTAGTGAACATAAATAACACACTATTGTGTCGATAAAACAGCATGAACATGCGAGTAAATACACTTCCCATTCATTGACAGTCCGCACACTAGTTGACACAAGTTGTCAACTCAGATTTCGGCTTCACGTGTCGCAGATGCTCCAAATGCACATGCGGCAACGTTGAAATGTAAACATCACCGCATGTGCATTTGGAGATCGTTCTGCGACACGCGAAGCCGAAATCTGAGTTGACACAGACTAGTTGACACACGTGTGTCAACTAGTGTGCGGATCTTTTCATTTCCACCTATTAGCGGCCATTTCTGGTCGCTTAATTGCATTCTGCGGCCATCGTTAGCCGAGAACGGAAGCAAGCCAAGTCCTCATATTTACGTGGTGCGATCCATAGTGAAGAGTTGTAGGCAAAGGAAAAGTTAAGGAAAAGTGATTTTACGATCAGGGAAAAAAAGTAAAAGTTAAGTAAATGCCTGTGAACTATACACAAGTAATTTGACACTTTGCACGCGTGGTTCACGCTGGAAGCGTGCCAACAATTTTTTAACACATACGATTAACGAAAAAGTTGAAAAGATGCATTGCCGTTGAATTTTGATTTACGTTTCGATCAGATACGGAAATTCCAACATTTATGGTGCGACAAAATCACCCATCCATGGCGAAACAACATTCCCCACAAAAAAACGCCGAAATAACAAAATACTTCAACAGGAAATACACGTGTCAATTCAGGTGCAGCGTCAATTCGCCGTATGCCCCTCAAGCCTCAAGGAACACACAAAAATTGTGCGATTTTCCGCGAGCTAGTAAGTCCCACTGAAAATCAGGCTCGGCGGTGAACTCACTGGACGCGCGCTGCCGACCGGCGATGGGCTGGATTTGCGGCGTCAATTCGAACCCGCCACCTGCGAGAAGTCAACGCAGCCCCGTTTATAGCAGCTAAAGTCTAAAACTAAAGCGAAGAAAATTCAGTCTGGTCTCAACACTTTTTTCGTTAGAATACCTTTTTAATCTACCATATTTCCTCAAACTTTTCCACACGGAGTTTATTATTTCGCCAGCAAATTTTGAGGGGGGTTAATTCGAGGTGGGCTTTGTCGCAGGGGGTAAAGAGTACACTAGGCAGTAGTAAGGCAACCTTCTATTAAAAGATATACAGTACATTCATATTTATTCACAAAAAAAGAGAATACATCAGTGAAACACCCAGTTTCATCCTGAACTTACACTCCTGGAAAAAAGTCTTTAGCCCTTTGATTTTTTGGTCGAATGGTGAACCAAACATTAGATATGGGTCACTGAGGGGTAATGATGGCAAAAAAGATTTGAAAATTCAAAAACGTTTTTGAATTTTTTGGACTTTTCGAATTTTTGAGTGCAAGATCAAAAAATACATAAAAATAGATTTATTTTTAAAAAAATTTGCAAATTTGAAAATTCATAGATTCAAAAAGTGTTTTCAAATTTTGTTTAGCATTTTTGGATGAAAATGCATATTTCATATAATGAAAACGTCAATTTTGCAAGAATCCATCCATAGGTGCAGAACAAAACTGTGTGGATGTACCTGCAGTCACAGTTTTGAAGCTGTTAAATGTAGAGGTGTATTTAAAGTTCACTAGAAAAATTTGAAAATGCAATAATTTTGTGGAAAAAAATGTGAAAGTCCAAAGATTCAAAAATTTGAAAAGTATTCAAAAAGATTCAAAAATTCAAAAACCAAGTTCAAAAAAAATTTGAAATTCAAAGAATCATTTTAGAAAAAAACACTTAAAAAGTTAAATACTTTTTCCCAGAGGGTTTGCCATCATAACTGAGGTGTGAAACTCATACACAGGGGCATCATTATGCGGACCTCACACAGTAGAAATATGCCCCCCCTCCTGCATATACGGTCCATTTTTTCGCTAACTGTGAAAGCAGTGCCTTCCGTCATTTTTTAATACTTTTTTACATTTTGCTTCATGCATGCAGCCATGAGCTGGCATGGTGCCAACATTTCGTTTTGTTCATAATTTCA